>CM060950.1:405653856-405999259 GCA_030765055.1 Mantis religiosa
AGTTGACCCACGTGAATTTCTAGAAAAATGTCGCCATCTTGCATTGAAAGATATGGTTTCCTTGTTAAGCAGAAACCCGTCAGGCTTTAAAATTAACAGTTCATGTGAACTAACGTTCCTAATTCAAAAGCTTGACGAATTGCACACGGAATCCATCTTTTTTAATAGCAAGACTAAGTTGGCGCTTCAATCTACTAATTTAGATACCTTATACACTTCTATGGTTGATGAAATCATTGAAAATATTTGAAATTTTGAAGGTAGAAGTAGTTCAAAATCTCTGTTAGCAGTCCGGGCTCTTGTTTTTGGAGTTAGCTTTTATGATCCATTAAATGCGTCACGTTACATTCCGTTACCTGCTCCAATACAAAGAAAACATGCCGTCGGAAATATTAAAAATAAAGATGAATACTGTTTTGCATGGTGTTTGCTTGCTGCAAAGTATCCCGTAAATAGCAATCCGAACAGAGTGAACAAATGCCCTATAGAACAGTTATTTACAGCTTTTAATTACGACGGTATTGAATTTCCTGTTAGTCTCCATGATGTTCAGAAGTTTGAAAACCAAAACGAAGACACTTCGGTATCGGTATTTGGCCTTGACAGTAAAAATTCTGTTATCTCCATATATCAAACCAGAAAGCATAAAACCTTGAATGTTAACCTTCTTAGAATAGAAGAAAATAACAATGCGCACTACTGTCTAATAACTGATATTTCAAGATTAACAAGAAGACAAATAACTAAGCACCGTACCAAACACTGGATATGTGAGCCATGCATGAAGCATTTTAGCAACAGGGATACATTTAGGAAACATCAATTAAAGTGTCTGCAGTTTCAAGTCCTTAAAATGCCGAAACAGGGTGAAGTTATTCAGTTTTCATCCTTTTCAAAGGGTGTTCCTGTATCATTTGTTATTTATGCTGATATTGAGAGTGTGCTAGCCAAAGTTCAGTCCTCTGAACCGTTTGCTAATCAGAGCTGGACTCGGGCTATCCAACACCATGAAGCAGTATCAATATCGCTTAAGCTGGTATGTCGTCAAGATGAATCATTATCGAGATTCAAGCTTTTTAGAGGTCCTGAAGCAATCAAGGAGTTCTTCATTGAGCTTAGGTCCATTGCAGATATGGTTATTACAGAGTATAAGCGCAATGAGGAAATGATCATGACTACCCAGGATAAAGCTGACTTCGATAATGCTCGCCATTGTCACATATGTAAGATGGAGTTTGAAATGGGAGAGGTCCGGGTTCGTGATCACTGTCAAATGACAGGAGTATTCCTTGGAGCTGCTCATAATGTATGCAATTTAAATAGACAGGCACCTAATTTTATACCTATATTTTTTCATTGTCTCAGCAATTATGACAGTCATTTCCTGATGCAACACTTGACGTATGATGATCAACCGATTTCATGTATTTCAAATTCCTCTGAGCGATATATTTCGTTTAGCAAAAAATACAGGAACATATACTTCAGGTTTCTAGATAGCTATAAGTTCTTGAATGATAAGCTATCTAACCTTGCAAGTATGTTAAGTGAGGATGAATTCAAGATAACTAACTCAGAGTACTCTAATCCAGAGCAAAGGGCACTGGTAAGAGAAAAGGGGATATTTCCCTATAGTTATTGTGACAGTATTTCAAAATTTAATGAAACACAGTTACCTCCAATAAACAAATTCGATAACATAACCCAAAAAGAATATGATCACGCTATCAAGGTCTGGAGTGTTTTTCAAATTAAGAATTTAGGAGACTACAGTGACCTGTATTTGAAGACGGATACGTTACTCCTGGCCGATATAATAGAGAAGTTCAGGGATCTCTCGCTTGAAGTGTATAATTTGGACCGATGCTGGTACTACACATTACCTGGTCTTGCATTTGATGCAATGCTTAAGATGACTAAGGTTAAGTTAGATCTTATACATGATCAGGAAATGTTGGAATTCTTCGAATCCGGAATCAGGGGTGGAATGTGCTCTGTTTCTAAACGGTATGGTAAAGCCAATAACAAATACATGAAAAATTATGATATTTCACAACCAGACAACTATTTATTTTACATAGATTTAAATAACTTATATGGAAAAGGAATGGGAAATTTCCTACCGTTTAGGAGCTTAAGATGGGTGCCACAAGAAGAGATCGAAGCAATAGATTTCACAACAATTTCCCCTGATTCCGAGGTTGGATATGTGCTTGATGTGGACCTTGAATACCCTGAGCATCTCCACGATGAGCACAATAATCTTCCTCTCTGTCCATAAAGTGAGATACCACCACAGGGCCAATACAAGAAACTGCTGTCAACATTACACGACAAAGAGAAGTACACCTTGCACTATAGAAACTTGCAGCAGTGCATTGATCTAGGTCTCATCCTGAAAAAAATACATAGAGTTGTGGCATATGAACAGTCTGATTGGCTGAAGCCCTACATTAATTTAAATACAGAGAGACGAGCAAGGGAAACCTCCAAATTCGGACAGAATTTATGGAAACTAATGAACAACTCTGTATATGGTAAATTTATAGAAAATGTTAGGAAATATAAAGAATTTAAAATAGTCACGAACTGGGGTCGGTGTAAGAAATTGACTGCGCGACCATCATATGTTCGAAGTATTATCTTTACGGAAAATCTTGTAGGAATAGAACTTACCAGAGAGGAAGTATTCATGAACAAACCCATATATATTGGTCAAGCCATCCTTGATATTTCAAAACATATCATGTACAGCTTCTATTATGATATTATGAAACACAGACTTAGAGACTTAACATTAAATTACATGGACACTGACTGATTTATATTTGAAACTTCGACTGACTTTTATATGTTCATAAAAGAAAATCAACAATATTTTGACACATCAAATTACGATAACAACAATAGATTTGGTATTATCCCTCAAAATAGAAAAGTTATCGGACTGTTTAAGGATGAGCTTGCTGGAAGACCTATGATAGAATATGTGGGATTGAGGTCCAAGTTATATGCATTCAGGTACGAGAACCAAACTGTCATGAAAGCAAAGGGCATTAACAGAACCGGAATGCAGAACATAATTTTTGAACACTATTTCGAATGCTTAAATAACATTAGAAAACAAATATTTGTAAAACAAACAACGTTTCAGAGCTTTAAACATAAAGTCTCAACCATAGAGATGAATAAGGTCGCACTCTGTGGAAGTGACGACAAGAGAAAATTAGTAGAAAGTTCCGACCAGACATTAGCGTGGGGCCACTATTCGCTGAGTATGGCTGACACTTAGGTTTTTTTTCTTTTCAATTCTTTTAAGTCCTGTATATATTAAAAGTTGCTTCAGGTAGCTGATGCTTATGTAAAGAAAAATGTTCTAGTTAACTCTTGTATATATTTAAGTAGCTTCAGGTAGCTGATGTATATGTGAAGAAAAATGTTCTAGTTAACTCTTGTATATATTTAAGTTGCTTCAGGTAGCTGATGTGTATGTAAAGAACAATGTTCTAGTTAACTCTTGTATATATTTAAGTAGCTTCAGGTAGCTGATGTATATGTAAAGAAAAATGTTCTAGTTAACTCTGGTATATATTTAAGTAGCTTCAGGAAACTAATGTATATGTAAAGAAAAATGTTTTAGTTAACTCTTTTATATATTTAAGTTGTTTCAGGAAACTGATGTACCGGTATATGTAAAGGAAAAGAGATGGTATATTGAAGAAATAAAAACACATGTTTTGAAATATATTGCTCTTCTTTTATTTCAGTAATAGTTTTTACAATAAATCCTTCCTGTCAATCCACTGGCTATTAGGGAATCCATACCACTTCACTAAGATTTTGTTTCCTTGGCGCCTCAGAATCTTTTCAACCAAATAAGTGTTAAGAAATAATGTAGAATGAAGTTCATGGCCGTAGAAGGCCCCCTTTATTTCCTCACCATCCTTATCCTTTAGAATGTAGGTGGTAGGATTGGTTCGCTTCACCTTAGCAACTTTGAAGATTTCAACGCTCCAGTTAGGTTCAAAACCTTTCTCAAAATGTCCTTTATTTTTAGATATCCTCACATAATCACCAACACTAAACTTCCTGGCACTCCTCTTCTCACTTGCTGGCTGATCATAGTTGTAAACAGACAAAAGTAGATCATTATTCTGCACTTCACGAGGCTTCATCCGGATAGTGGTGTGGTAAGTATCATTGTATTTTGCAATGATTCTAGGTAAGAGATCTAGCCACTTGTAGGATCCTTGAGCCAGAAACTCTCGATACATCATATTCTTTAAAGTTCTTATTAACCGTTCCACAGCTGCAGCCTTCACATCCGTATAGGTACTGTAGTGATTGATATTATACTTGTTCATTAACTTCTTAAAGTGTTTGTTATAAAATTCTTTCCCGTTATCACTCTGTATATTCCTGGGAGGTGTTTTCATGTCTTGTAGTATATCCTCCATAGCCTTTGAAACTCGGAGTCCCGTCTTGCCCTTTAACGGCTTGGCATACGCCATTTTAGAGTAGAAGTTGACAGCAATAAGGATATATTTGAAATTCTTGTTGATTCTTGCATGTGGTATCATCTCCACCAAGTCGATCTGCACCAAATCATGTAGTCCTTTGCTGATAATCTTGCGGCGTAGAAAGTTTCTCCGTGCAGGAGCATGAAGCTCGCTGGCTATATTTTGCTTTATTTGGATCATGCTATAATCTTAGCTGATTTCAGTTCTTGAATTATCTCCTCAATTTCTTGGGTATGATTGTTATTTCCCGCGTCCCTAGATGCAACGAGAAGTCTTAGACGATTTACCAACTCGTTGGGGTCGTTCCAATAGATGTAGTCTTGTTCTACGCCAGGACGAAGCTCCTTCCACTCCAATCCTAAGCCTTTGTGTTTCTTCACTAATGGTCGTATAACACTTTTATACTTGTAGGAATTGCCCGCCCTCAGCTGTCCTTGCTTGCTATAGTTTCGTCGATGCACCTGAGTTGTTTTCAGTATTTTGCTATAAGTATCCAAATCCTCTTCTGTGTAGACATGTATCTCAGGGATCCTCTTAAAGATGAGTTCACTTAATCCAGGGGTAACCTCATATGCTTCTTCGCCTACTCAAATTCGATTATTAATAAAGTCAATGACCTTGTTTCCAAGCATGTAGCTGCCATCTTCGTATCTTATACCGTATGATGCATCTAATTCATTTTTATCCTTCCTTCGAACTTTCTGTAGGTAGTTTGAGATCTTCTCTTCATTATCCCTTTTAGGTTGAATATTCTTTTTCATGGTTTCTTCCTTGGTTATATCAGTATTGTTTTTTGGAGTTGTAATATATCATGCAGTGGTTCTGTTACTGGTTGAAGAGCCTCACTCATTATTCTCTGGGTATCGAACTGGTGGCCTTTTAATACCCTCAACTTTTCGCGTATAACTTTGGAATGCTTGGCTATAGATTCCTTTAATGTTATGCTTTCACTGTTCACTGTGCAAATGGCCTCATATTCAGAGATTATATTCATTTATAGTGTAGGTGCAGGGGAGAGTTTATACTCAAGCACTAACTCTATGTGTAAAGTACATCGATCCAATACACGATTTGTAGGTGGAGTGAATGATATGCGATCACCCTTTTTAATGATCACAGGAAAGGCTTTAACTGTGTTTTTATTTATTGAGATTGTAATATCGGTTTTGTGATGAGGAAGTATACGCTCACCGCTCCTCAATTCTTGCTCGGGCGCTGTAATAGCGCACGATAAGAGCTTTCCGTCTATTGTAAATGAATAGTGTCCGGCGGCAGTAGAAAGTATGTACGTACCGTTACCAGACCTGATTGGAAACGCTTGTAGTTGAATAATAAGATGCCCTCTCATTAATGATATCCCTGTTCTCAATGTATCCACTGCTTTAGCGATCTGTTCGGTATTTGCTTTTGCACGTTCAAAATTGGTATTAATCTCATTGATCTCGCTATTCATTTCACTTGATAGCGTATTACATCTATTTTCTAGTGCTTGACGGACTTCTTGAACTTGTGTAATAGAATTTCTCAGCGAATCCCTATTTTCTTTTGTGGAGTGCGTTAGTGTATCTACCATATTGCCAGTTTTGTTCAAATGTTCTCTAATTGTTTTCAGCTTCTTGTCCACCTGTGTCTCAATTTCCCTAGTAACAAATTTGTTTAACTGATTCCGTGTTTCGCTTGTTTTTTGAATAATCATGCCTCGGAGAAATCTTTTATTTACAGCATCCACATCTCCCATAGGATCTGCTATATCAATGATTCGCTTCTTGCCGAATATAATGTTGCCATTATTATCTTGTGGCTGCATGCGAGAGTTCATATACTCGGTGATGAACTTTCTATTTGCTACATCGCTATCGTGAACAGGATCTAATAATACTTTTAATATAGCATTATCAATAACAATGTTAATTTCTTGGTCTCTCTTGAAAATATACTTTGAAACCAAATCATGGATCATAGCTTTAAAGTTAGTCTCAAGTGTTCCGGTATTCTGCTGTGAGGAAACAATCATCCTTTTTTCGAGTGCATCTACATATCTTTTTGTGCTCGCATCATTATCTGTTTCAGGATCCTGAACAATGCATAATCTCTTGTTCTTGAACTGATAGTTACCTTCTCCATCTCTGTTTATGATAAAGTGGTGAAGCGATCTTTTGGTTGGGAGAGCTCCTCGTGCTCCGAACCTGTCAATGCTCATGATGAACTCCAAATGACATTTTTCTTACTTCCTACTTTAATATATACATCAAATCCATTCCCATATCGACCGTCATTCACAGAGAATTCGGGAACTATCGTTACAAAAGGTCTTCCTTCTGTTCCACTCTCCCAGACACCTTTGCACAAGTCTTTAAACTCTGTATGTCATGTCGGTGTTTACATAATCGTCATATATGTGCTTCAAGTTTAAATTATCTTGCCTAAAGAGAATGATCATGTTCGTGTTATCACGAATTAAATGTTTCGGGACTTTAGCGTAGGATTGTGCTAAATATATTGAGTCTACGTTACGATGCCTACCCAGGCTGTAAAATGAGGCAATCTTTCCCTGCTTTTCAGTGATGACATCATCAAATATAAAGATTGAGTTTTCTTTAACATCGGTGGGATGTAATACGTTTTCTCCATCCTCATACGTATTTACTTCGATACCATCGATGCTTTCAAGCAGTTTTATGAGATATTGATACTTTGGTTGATAAAGGGACTTTGAGTATATGTGCACATTTTCAAAACGCAGACCATTCTCATGAAGCAGCCACTTCAGTAGTACATTGGTTTTTCCTGCACTGGAGCTCCCTAGAATAAGAGCTCTGACGTTAGAAGGAAATAGCTTACCGTGGCGCTCGTGCCTGAAATCACTTTCAAAGTCTAGCACCTGAATAGGTAGAGAGCAATTTTGCTTCACAAGCTCCATCTTAGCGACTGACTTTTAGGATCATCTTTAATGAGTATATACACGGAAAAAATGTGGGATATTATGAGCGCCCTAATTCCTCAAAGGGAGGGGCTATATCTGAAAAAATGTATAAAAGACGGTAGTAAATCATAAAATAGGTTAGCTTATGATGGGAGGTAGGGGCAATAAGACCACAAGAGGATCAGGTTTACTTAACTCCGTCATTAACCGCCTACCGTTTGAAGTACATTTACCCGGCTACAGATATTGCGGACCCGGGACAAAACTGGAAAAACGCCTCAAGAGAGGAGATACAGCAATAAATCTTTTGGATAAGGCTTGTAAAAATCATGACATAGCATACGCAGAGCACAAGGACACCGTCTCACGAAATATTGCTGATAAAATCTTAGCAGAGAAGGCCTGGAAAAGAGTTCAATCATCGGACGCTAGCCTCGGGGAAAAGTTGGCTGCACGGCTGGTAACATCAATTATGAAGGGTAAGATAGCTATCGGTGCAGGATCCCGAAAGAAAAAGCGTGGCGGATTTCTACCCCTCATACCCATTATTGCAGCCTTAGGTGCTGCAGCTGGAGGTGCGGCTCAAATTGCTACAGCAGTGAATAAGAAAAAAGCTGCAGATAAACAGCTTGCAGAAATGGCTCACCATAATAGAGAGATGAAAGCGAAAGGAAAATGTCTCCGAGGGAGAAAAAGTAATAAGAAGATTAAGAAAAAGAGAACTGGCGGTTTTCTTCCAATGCTACCACTGACCGCATATTTAGCAGTTGCCTCCAAAATAGCCAGAGCCTTAAAAGGAAATAAGACTACTAAAGGAAACGGTCTGAAGAGAAGGAAAAATTCCCAGAATAATAGACAGACCTAAGAAAACTCGGGTCGGGGACTACACTTGTCCCGGAAAAAGCCTTAAGTAACATTGATCTTGCACTATATGCTCGTCGTTTAAGAATTCCCCATTTTAGAGGTGTATATATGCTCGATAAGTTACCTTCAAAGCCATATCGTCGAGAGAGGATTATTGTCAATCTCGATTACTCTGAAAATGAAGGATCACATTGGGTAGCTATAAAGAAGGAAGGTGATATCGCGTTTTATTTCGACAGCTTTGGAAACTTGAAAGCTCCAAAAGAGGTAGAAAGCTATCTCAAGGGCGTTAAGTTGATGTATAATACAAGAAGAGTTCAGAGTTTTAGCTCAGTCATCTGCGGGCACCTGTGCTTGCAATTTCTATCACAATGAGTTACACTATTGCTGTTAGCGGGAATGATTCAGATCTTACCACCTACCTGAATCCTCCTCTGAGGATTGATCCTAAAGGGTATTATGAAATTGCTCTTTTGAATTTTGAAACCTTCTATACCATTCCCAATGTGGATGAGAGCAATAATCTCTTCCATTACATTTTCAATGACACCCATAATGTCATCGATATTTCGTATGGGACTTATGAAATTTCTGATATTAATACTTACCTCAAAGATAAGCTAAACTTGGATGAAAACGACTTCTTTATTCGCCCTAACAATAATACAATGAAGGCTGAAATCAAGTGCCCCTTTCCTATTGATTTTTCTAGGGGACGCTCTATTGGATCTCTTTTAGGGTTCAGTGGAAAAGTTATTGCTCCTAATCAGATAACTGAGTCTGATTTCCTAGGAAACATATTTAAGGTGAGCATCATTCGAATCGAGTGCAGTATTGCGACAGGTTCTTTCATCGATGGTAAAAGAGGACACTCGATCTATGAATTCTTCCCTTCTGTCCCGCCGGGATATCACATCTCTCAAGAGCCTCCAAACCCAATTTACCTACCCATCATAGACTATAACCTTATCGATCAAATCACTCTTCGGGTGGTCGACCAGAACGGAGATAGCATCAACTTTAGAAACGAGGATATAAGCATACGTCTTCATATTCGTCGAAATGGGAATAGATTTTAGAAGGAGAAACCATCGCAAAAGATATAATAAGACAGGACAATCACAGATTTATCGTACTCTCCCTTTGACGCTCAGAGAGTTAACATCAAGCAACAAGAAGTTCCTCGAAACGTTGGACTTCAGAATTCTATAATGGACATCTTTAATGTGACCGAAACTCCTTCGTTTGAGGATAAAATTGCTAAAGAAGAGGAACATGTGTTTCTCCCATATAATACATCGGTTCTGGATGCTAATGATGAGATTAGGGTCCCTTGTCAAGCTGAAGATTTATATACTCTGCCTAACCGGAGTTATCTCAACATTGAGGGCTCTATTTCTAAGCCTAATGGAACAACTACGCTGGCGAAGCTGACTAATAATGCTCTGGCATTTATGTTTGATGAGATTCGACTGGACATGAATGGAACTTGTATAGACAGAACAAGGAATCCAGGCATTACATCGACTATGCGCAACTATGCTGCTCTCAACCCTATGGAATCAAATCGTTTGCTCAATGCCGGATGGTGCTGCCCCGGGGAAGATGTAGATATTGTGCATTCAGCAAGCGGAGCATTCAATGCCATAGTGCCCCTTCCAATGCTTCTGGGATTTGCAGATGACCACAAGGACCTCGTTCTCAATAGCAAGTTTGAGTAGGTGCTCATTCGATCTAAGGACTCCAAGAACTGCATTCTGACACCTGAAGGAGAAGGAAATGCCATCGTGAAACTAACTCGCATCGAATGGAGGATGCCTGTAATTCGCCTTTCTGACGCTGAAAAGGTAGAAATCCTCAAGATCGTCAAGTCTGATAGAGCACTGCATATTGCATTTAGAACCATGGATCTACATACCCAACCTGCTATTCCGCAAACAAGATCCTTTACATGGAACGTCGCAACAACGTCGAAACCGGAGAAGCCGAGATTTGTTATTGTGGGAGCCCAAACGTCAAGAACAAATAATGCGTCGATGGACTGTTCCGAGCTTGATCATTGTAACATAACAAATTTGAGGCTTTATCTCAATAGTGAGTGTTATCCCTATCACGATATGAACTTGGACTTTGAGAACTCAAGATTTGCAGCTTTATATGAAATGTATTCAAAGTTCCAAAACTCATATTACGGGAAAGACAATTACCCTCTATTGAAGAGAAAAGATTTTCTCAAATATGCGCCATTATTCATCATAGACTGCTCACATCAACCTGAGGAGATTGTAAATGGTGCTGTGAATATCAGACTTGAAATTCAAGCTAGTGCAAATATACCTGCACAGACTACTTTGTATTGTCTGATAATACATGACAGAGTTTTCACATACAAGCTCCTGACTCATGTGATGCAGTTCTTAATCTAATTCCAGCAGGGATTCTTGTAATTAAGGATATTAGGAATATAAGAAACATGTAAAGGAATTCAAGTGAATAAAAAAGATACATAAGTTGAACATCATTTTCTTTTTATTTAATATGATTGTACATTTCGAATACCACCCTTCTCCAGCTCCTTGTTCCTACATATGTCATTTCTTTACAGAAAGTTAGGTTTATTAAATGCCTTTGTATATAGCATTCTAACCTCGTTAACTGACAAAATTCACTAAAATTTGAAATTATTTCACCGCTATTTAGAACTGTATTCAAAAATCTGATTCTTTCATCTTCCATAAATACAGTGACATTAAACGAATATACAATGTTCTCACTGTAAACACACCACTTATAGTTTTTCTCTTTGAAGTATGCTTCGAATACATGAAGACTATTTCTAATTATTTCCCAGTCATGTGCTGACATATGCACAAAGTTGTCACTAACTCTGTTCTTAATGACCAGAGATGGAATGTGATAGATTAGTCCTATGTTAACACTATAACTTTTGGAAATGTGAACATCATGGAGCATGGTTGCTTGTGTCGTGTTTCCCGGATTTTTATAAAGAAGAATGAGTCCGTTCCCTCTAATGCTTTCAGAGGCTGAGTCGTCTTGGCACACGGGAGCTACTTGCATGCCTCTCTGGGGTAGCAGCAGACGTCATTCGCTCTTCTAGTAGTGTTAACCTCCTTTGCAGATCTGCAAAGATATTTTTGGTTCTCTTTTTTCGAGGTTTCCTGATAGCGGTTCTGAAACAGAGCACATTGCATGTGTTACCTAGTATTTGAAAGAATGGCATTTGACAGGTGAAACAGTTACTTTCTTTAAGGAGTATGACAAGAATACTTACATTGATGTTTTGAGGCGTTCCAATTGTGTGCTCGGGGTACGCACAGGAGTAACATTCTCAATAGCTTCACCACCTTGATCTACCAGGAAGTCATCTATGGCCTGAGTAGATCGCTCCGCAATAGGAACACCGTTTTCATCCTTATCACTGGTGATGTCAGAATCAATAACAGGCCGAGGATCTCGAACTGTCATTCGAAGCCTGTAACAAATAGTGTTTTCCATAGAATTAGATATTTCAATGATTCATTAAGGAAAGAGGCGCGAATTTCTTTTTTCACTTCCACTTACTTTGATTCTCTCTGCCTGAGTTGATACACGCTACACTTCTCATTGCAGAGGAAGTAAGAGTACATATGATCATGAACCTCAGGCTGCGTGCACAGGGTAGCGTATCACCATTACAAAACTCAGAGTGATGTATAGCATCGTGACTTGAAGCAAATCCGTCAACGTCATCAACTCCGTTGTGTTCTTGGTCATGAACAGCCCCTTGCCTAGAATAACGAATATGTTTCAGATGACTCTTTCTGCTTAAATGAAAAAAACTAATGAATTCTCAAGAAAATTAATAATTATTGTACTTACATGTATCGCTTTCTGTATACTGGACAGTTCTCTGTGCATACTTCACGAGAAGACATCTGATCGTGGTATGAAGGCCGGTAGCAAACAATTGAATGCATAAGACCATTGCATAACTCTTTGTGGTAATACGCGTAATGATATGCCTCCGCTGCGCACTCACTGTCGAGATCTGACATATCAGAGACGGCAAATAAATACACTGGAAAAATTCACGAAGTAATATGATGCTCCAAGCTAGAGAGTCTTATATACTCTTTCAATAGTGTGGGGGGATTTCAGGAGCGGGGAGCGATGCATACCCATAGCCAGAGATGGAGTGGAAGGGAGAGTCTTCCATCCAACCATTGGACACCTGGGCAACAGGGGGAGGGGAGGTTAAAATAATTTTCATCTCAAACATGTACCAACCGGCATAAACCCTAAAGTAGGAGAGAAAGACATTCCTTAGTTCATTGACGCCAGCGCTCGGTGACATCTGGTCGGCATCATATCTACATCAAAGGACTTAACAGTCATCGAATTATTTATGACCCATTAATTATAAGAAAAATATTACAAAGAAATACACCTGCACTTTTACACATGACAGCTTAGGGGGTGGGTGATTAATCGAGGGGCGTGGTCACATTCCAGACATGTTACAACATGTCTCCCACCCCCACCCCTTTTCAATTTATATGCAAATTAGATATTCTATTGTGTTTATGGCCCCTTTTATACACTACTCTCCCACGAAGCGTTTCTTCAAGTTAGGGAATAGATAAAAGTCACATGGGGCTGGATCCGGACTATAGGGAGGGTGAGGGATGCACTTTACGTTGATTTTTGCAAGATATTCAGCAACAACATTGGCAATATGCAGCCGTGCATTATCGTGGTGCAGCATTCAGCCTCCTTCACGGAAATGTGGTCTTTTGCGCCTGATATGGACTTGCAATGTTTTCAGTACATCCCTGTGGTATTGTCCAGTTACTGATGTGTGTGCAGGCATAAACAGAATTTCTAGTTCCTTTGGTTTGTTCTCAATTTTTAAATCGGTTATTGATTGCCCTAACATTTTTATACTAACCCTTTCTTCTCATTATCTGTTGGTTAAAATTTTCGTAATATTAAATTACTCAGACACTGAATAAAGCGAATTTATAACACTTTTCACACTCACACACAAAAGAAACTGATATCAGCCACCAAATGACGTCACAAAAAGAAATACTTGGACACAGTGCGAGCAAGCGAACCACATGCACTTGTTATGGAGGTTTCCCGTTATGTTCGCATATTCAAGTTCTACAGCTGTAACTATGAGTGTTGGTGGCTCGTGCAGTGAATGATGACCCAGCAACAACCAGCTCCAGCACGCATTTGTGCGAAAATCTAGGGAATTTAGGATATCAGGGAGGCAAGAGGGGAACGTTGTACGCATGCGAAGTACCTGATTACCGAGCTTGTTGGCTCTCAGCACGTTGACGTCACGGATGCGTTACGCAGATGTTTGCCATGCATGAAGAGTTCATTATTGGTCGTACTCAATTTCCCATACTGCAGTAGTAAGGACGAACCGCCCCTGTATACATATATAAAGACACAGATAAGATCTGTAAACTTCTGGGGAAATTTAACATCAGGACAATTTACAAGCCCACCAAGAAGATAAGTGAACATCTGAGATCAGCTAAGGACAAGCGAGACCCACATTGCACAAACGGGGTCTACCGAATACCATGCAGCTACGGGAAAGTCTACATCGGTACCATCAAGGTACCCGAAATACGGAGCATTGAAATAACTGCCGTCGGGGAGAGACTTACAAATCAGCAGTGGCTGAACATGATATGCTGGTAGGACATGACATTAAGTTTAACGAAACTGAGGTTCTAGATAGCACAGCCCAGTATTTTTCCAGGATTTACCGTGATGCCATAGAGATGTATAAACAAAGAGACAATTTCAACAAAAACGGGAAAAACCCACGGATAAATAATTTTTTTAACGAGAAAGAGGACAGGAGGAGAGAAAGAAAAAGTACAAGAGAAGTAAAGGAGAATAGAGGAGTTCCGCTGTTCGCACCTCTGTTAGTCTCGGTTTTCGGTTGATGCTAACTGTACATGAGAGTGCGCAGGTCAGGTTGGCTTCCCTGGACATGGTCCATTACGCAAGGTTCTGGCCATAGCCAAGCCAGCAAAGAGACGCTGGTTTTGAGAAGGTTAAAGGAAAGTATTAGAGATTGTTTGGAAAATGTTTATTCATTTGTTATTACTGTGCATCTGGTGTGCTTGGGAGGGCATTGGATGCCTAACGGCGCCGAGGTCGCTGGTGTGTGTCTGACGTGCTGTCCGTCAGTAGTGTTGTCACGCAGTTCTGTAAGAGATCTGTGCTGCTGAGCAATCGGGTGAAGTCTTCCTGGAGTGATTTTGTGTCAAACGATGAGTTTGCCAGGGAAAACTGAAGATCAACTTGTTTGTGATGTATCCAGAGACTGCAGCATGTCCTCCTGTGTGGTTGAGTTGTTTACGGTGTTCTTTTTAATTTATTGAAAACTTTCTATACCTTTACAAAGTAGTTTTAGTTTACATAAGGAATCTAAATTTATTCAAAAGACTAGTAAACGTGTATTGAGGTTGCAGTCCAATGACTCGTTTAAACTGTTTTGAGATCATTTCAAATTAGTAGATCTGTGTGTCGTAAGTCCCAGGCTTCATCATTTAACTCTTATTATTTTAGTTAGTTGGGACTCAAGTACTTACGAAAGTAAGTTGCCACAAACGGCGTATCTCGGATGCGAGAGCCCCTAGTGGTTTACCGGGGAAGTATACGGGTCAAATGGAAAATTTAATGTCATGACGGCAAGTTGATCGCGGTAGCTCAGTGGGTTAGAGCGACTGGGTGGAAACCAGGAGATCGTGGTTTAAATCCTGGCTATGGCATTGAATTTTTCATGTTGACTCTTATCTATTTATGTAGCATTTCCAGTCGAAAGGATATTTAATGAGATTGTTGAATGAGTTGGTGCCGGTGACACGTAATGTCATAATTACAGGAAAAGTGTCGGAGCTAAGCTCCTCTGTATCATAGAAAAGGAGCAACATTCTTTAATATTTTTACCAATAAAGAAATCTAATTCGTCAGGCACATATCCAGCTGGAGGATAAAAGGTTGGTTCTATAGGATGAATAAATTCAATGGGAAGCTGGACTGCTACATCATGAATGATACGTCCTCTTGGATTTACAAGGCTCGAGCCCCATCTAGGGTGTTTACTATTGAAGTCTCCACCAAGAATATAGTGTGTGCTCATTTCATGTGCTATAGCCCAAAAGTGCGAAGCTGTAAGTTTGTTTCCGGGTGCTCAGTAGAATGAACCAGTTTGATATTTGTGTTTCTAATATATTGTTACTTTGTGGGTTCGTAGAATTAAAAGGTCGAGTTGCACAAATGAAAAATCTACTTTATTTTCGTTGCGATACACTGTTCGATTCTCACGTAACATCACATCACATATACACAGTCTGCCAAGGTCGATGACAATAACCAACAGTGACAGCTGATTAAATTAGCTCTCGTTAAAGCAACACTCTTGTTACACAACTGTCTTTACAACAACACTCTCAGCTGTTCTCTCGTTCACAACACTGTTTCACAACTAACACACTGTTTTCAACTATACACTTTGCGAGCTGTCACGTCCTTAAATACCTAATTCGTAATTCTAGATTGTTCTAAAATAAACCAGAACCCGAACAATCCCAATCAGTCCAGAAATTTCCGGAAGAATAAAGAATCCAAATATTCTATCACATTCCAGAAGCGTAACTTAATCTATGCCGGCAAGTCATTTACCTCAGTTATCTTGCTTGCCGGCGCTTGTTTACAATAGCTGCACTATTATTAACTGCTTAGCAGGGCTCATTATTACCACGAAACTTTATCCGCCGACTGTTTTCTTATTTGTGCCGAAACTTTTATGCCTCTTGCCGTGACACTGCTCCCTCCTCAAAGTTGGTCGTCCCGAACAGCTCCATCGTAGCGGGTCAGACGATCCAGTTGTACCACCAGCATCTTCCTTCGGGGCACCTTCTGGATGCGGTAGATCACGTCGTTAATACTCTTCACCACCCGCTATGGTCCTCGCCATGTTTGCTGGAGCTTCGGGCATGCTCCCTTGGACCGGGTAGGACGGTACAACCAGACTAGGTCACCCTGCTGGAACCCTTGGCTGTTGGCTTGCCTGTCGTATCGGATCTTCATGCGGTCGCTCGCCTTCTTGATGTTCTGACGAGCCATCTCATGCATGTCGTGGAGATGGTCCACCAGGTTGTCCACGTACTCGGTTGCTAGCTGTTTTGCATCCGGGGGGCTTCCAAAAGCCAGATCATAGGGGAGGCGTAACCCTCGGCCGAACATTAAGCTGGCTGGCGTCATCACAGTGGTGTCGTGTGTAGACGAGCGGTAGGCCAGCAAGAACAGTGGCACCTTGACGTCTGTCTCGTTGATGGCTGGCCACAACCTTGCTTAGGTACTCTTCTAAGGTCTTGATGTATCTCTCCACCATGCCGTCTGACTGTGGATATAGGGGTGTGGTGCGGGTCTTGTTCACTCAAGCCTTTCTAGTGCCTCCTTCATCAGGTTGGATTCAAAATTGGTGCCCTGGTCGCTGTGGAGTTCTAACGGCACCCCAAATCGGCGAACACTTACTCCACAAGGCAGTCCGTGATTGTCTTCGCCTCCTGGTTCGGAATGGCATACACCTCCGGCCACTTTGTGAAGTAGTTCACGACCACCATCAGGTATTTTTTTTACCTCAGTGGGACACTGGGAATGGTCCAGCTATGTCGACGGCGATCCTTTCGAATGGCGCTCCGATGTTGTCCTACTGCATGAGACCCCAGCTTCTAGCCAGGGGGCCGTGATTAGCCGCGCACACGTGACATTGGCGGCACCATCTCTCAGCGTCTGCTTAGAGCCTCAACCAGTAGCACTGTCGGTGCTTGTCGATCGTTCGGTTTGCCCCCAGGTGTCCTCCTGAAGCGCCGACGTGTACTTCCTCCAAGACTTCCGGGACCTTACTTCGGGGAAGTACCAACTGCTTCCTCTGCGTCTTTCCATCAGGCGATTCCCATACCCGGAACAGCACGCGAGGGGGAGTGTGTTCCCGAAACCCGTGGGGATCGGGTACGTCTTCGGACGGGGTTGAGGGAAGCCATTAATTCTCCCGGGTACTAGCCTGCAAAGCTAGTAGAAGGTGTGCTAGATCACCAGGTGGCCCCACCGAGGTCATATCGGTGGTCTTCACCTTTGGTGTTGGCGCGCGTAAGCGGCGTATCCACTTCCATCCCGTCTTGAGTCCATAGGACCAGATGGGGGGGCTTGTTAGTCTCTAGGTATTGCCCTATGGAAATCCCCACGGAGGACGCCGAGCGCCCTTTGGGACAGCTCGGATACTCCCTGGTTGAAGGAGGCCCGGGTCCAATTCCTACGGGTTAATGGGAGTAGAACCTCTGGGCTCAACCCGGAACAGCACGTCCTCTCTTGTCTTCAGTGAGTCACACTGGGCCCAGTACGACTTATATGTGGCGCTCCTTGGTGCGATGTCCTCCCAGGTCGGTCTTGTCCCTGCCTCCAATTCTCTCAAGGGTGGTCCCAAGTCTGCGTCCGCCAGATGCTCCCTCCGCAGGCCTGCGCTATCCCAGCCATCCGCAGGCACCGTAGTGACTACTCGACCGCTGTTGCACGCCCCTTCTCTTCCACTCTTGTGCATTGACCGCATTCCTCTGCGCAGGGTCTTCGGGACATGGCAGCTGCGTTACCATGGCTCTTCCCTCTACGATGTTCAGAGGTGAAGTCGTACTCCTGCTGCCTCTGGACCCAGCGTGCTGTCTGGCCTTCCAGGTTCTTAAAGCTCAATAGCCAGGTTAGGGTGGAGTGGTCAGTCCTCAGGTGGAATGGCTCACCATACAGGTACTTATGGAAGTGCTCCAATGTCTTTACTATCGCCAGTAACTCTCGCCTGGTGACGCAGTAGCTCTTCTCTGCCTTGGATAGCGTCTTGCTGTAGTAGGCTATCACCCGCTCATGGCCGTCCTGGATTTGCGATAGGACGCCTCCAATGGAATGGTCGCTGGCATCGGTGTCCACAATGAAGGGGCTACCTGGTTGTGGGAATACCAAAATAGGAGCACTGCACAGTGTCTTCAGATGCTGGAAAGCTTGTTTAGCGTCCTCCGTCCACACATAGGGTCGCTGTTCCTCTGTCAGGTGGGTAAGGGGTTTGGCGATGTTGGAGAACCCCTTTATGGAGCGGCGGTAATAACTGTACAACCCCAGAAAACTGTGTAACTCTCGCTTATCCTTTGAGCGAGGCCAATGTCTCACAGACTGAGTCCGCCCGCCTATGTAGCGTGGTGGTAGCATATCTGGCTCACGTGCCAGAGGTCCCGGGCTCAAATCTCGTTCAGGGTGGGTTACCTGGATAAGGTTTTCTTCGGGGTTTTCCCTTATCCTGAAAGAAAAATGTCGAGTAACTCTAAGCTCCATGGACCCCGGGCTCATTTGAGCATCATTTCACCCATTCCATTCATCGTACAATATGACATATTGTGGCCACTCCGGTTGGATAGACTATGTGTCTCAAGTAGTTAACTTCCTTGCGGAAGAGTCGGTACTTCTTTTCATTTAGCTTCAAATTGGTCGCCTGCAGTCTCTGCAACACCTTGCCCAATTTTCGAGATTGTCTTCAAAAGTCTTGCCGACGATGATGTCGTCCAGGCTCTCTCATCACTGACTCCATGAGGCGTTGGAACGTAGCTGGTGCGTTGCAGAGACCAAAGGGCATAACTGTGAACTGCCAAAGCCTTTGGCCTGTCGAGAATGCAGTCTTTTCCTTGTCTCTCGGGTCTAGAGCTACCTGCCAGTAATCCGACTTAAGGTCCAGGGTCTAGAACCGCTGTGCACCAGCTAGCGTGTCCAGGGTATAGTCAATCCGGGGTAAGGGGAAACAGTCCTTCCGGGTGACAGCGTTCAGGTTCCTGTAGTCCACACAGAAACGTAGCTCGCCGTTCTTCTTGGTCACCAGAACTACAGGGGAACACCAAGGGCTGTCAGACTCTTCAATCACTCCCTTGGATTTCATGTCATCTACCATATCCCGTACTACCGCTTGTTTTGCCAGCAGAACGCGTCTAGGTGGTTGCCGAAAAAGCCAGGCACCTCCGGTGTCGATCCGGTGAAGCATTTTATCCGTGCGCGGTAGTCACTGTCACCTTGGCTGAAGACGCGCTGGTATGGCCTCAGTAGTTGTCGAACTTTCTCCAGCTGTTCTGAGGTCAGGTAGTCGGCCACCCTCTCCAGCAAGACTTCCAGCCGGGGCACTAGGTGTTGCTTCGGCTCCGGTTCCTATGTGTTGTCGATTGCGGTTACGCTGACCATGGGCTCACAAGTCCCCAGCTCCGTTCCAGTTTGGACGTCCTGATCGGCGTCTGCCGGGTTGAGCAACCTCACGGCTACCTCCTCTCGGCACGGCAATAATGTCCTGGCTACACAGAGGCTGTGCACAGGCGTCATCTGTTCTAGGATCATGTTCTTCGTCCGTTGGCCATCCAGTCGCGCCGTCACCACCACCTCGCTTCTCGCGTGGACAACCACTGCTTCCTTCAGGACGACCCTCCAAATTCCATGGCGCTCTTCGGGCTGCCGGAGTATCACCTCTTCTCCATTGAGCCGCAGGACCTTCCTGCCGACGTAGACCGTCGCATCGTGGATCCTGAGGGCATCCAATCCCATTATCACCTCCTCAGCCACCTTCGCGACGAACACCCACAGACGCACGGCACTCCGTCCCAAGATCAACTTCAGTAGGGCCTCTTTCTCCACAGGCAGGGTGTCACCCGATGCTGTCACAAGCTGGTATGGTCGGCTTGGCTTCCTCGTCGGCAAACCTTTGGCCACGTCAGGTCTGATGATGGTCACTGTTGCCCCGGTGTCCACCAGCACGCGGCACGGCTTCCCTCTCACCCAACCATCCACGATGAGGTTGTCATCCTTACCCCGGCTGACGGCGCGCAGTGTTTCTCGAGGGGATGGTGATGATGGCGCCGACGTTCCCCTCTCCACGACGGCCCTTACTCGTTTTCCGGCTGCGCTTCCTGGTGAGGGTAGTCTCTCTCCAGATGTCCCGGCTGTACATATCCCCAACACAGGCAACTAGGTCTTCGCCGGCGTCCCTTTGCTGGTCTTCTGTCTCCGGTGTAGCGGACGCTCCTCGTTTTCGACGTCGGGATAGCTGTCACTTTGGCCGCCTCTATCCTTAATGCTGCCGTTAGCGCCTCGTGGATGGTTTTGTAATCGCTAGCATTAGGCGCTGACGAATCTCCGTGTCTCGTACCCCGTCAACGAATGTGTAGGCGGCTTCCCGGGATACGAACTCTGGTGGAAGGTCGACTATGGCATTACTGGCCAGCTGCTCAAATGTCAGGGCGAGCTCCTGTAGTGTCTGCCCTGTGATCTTGACTTCAGCTGGCTGCGGTACGCTGCGGCTAAGCGTTGGTTTCCAAAACGGTTCTCCAGTGTCTCCCAAATGTCCTTATGTGCCGCCGCTGTGTGGACCGCATTCAGGACTTCCGCGGCCCGTCTCTGGAGACTGGCCATTAGTTGTGCGGGCTCTTCCTCTGGTGACCATTTATTGTGTTTGGCCACCGTGTCGAACTGACGGCGGAAGACTTCGAAAGTTGTCGTGCCGTGGTATTTAGGGGGTTTGGTGCGCGCCGATGTTGTGTCGCGTCCCGGCGCGTCGGCCTTCGAGTCCTTACAACTCCTGCCGATGATGTCTTCTACCATGGCGTTCAGGGTCTTTGTGTTGCTGTTGGCCTTTCCCTCTAGGTTGTTTACGTGGTTCGGAAGGTCTTCGACATCTTCCACTATGGCGTTTAGGGACTTGGTGTTACTGTCGGCCTTTTCTTCTAGGTCATTGATGCGGTTCGCCAGGTCTTCAACGCGCTCGTGCACTTGATCCATTGGCTTGTCCAGCTCCATCACGTCATCCCTCACGGCGGCCAACTGTTCGTCAAATTTGGCGGCGAGAGCCTTGTTCGCCACCTTCATTTCCATGGTCAGTTCTGCCATCTTTTCAGTCAGATTGTGATTTGTCGTCTTTAAATTTGCATCGCCTGCGGTGCCGTATGTAGTAAAAGCGGGCGTTAAACACTACACATTTCATTTTCCAACTTTGCGGTCAGGTCGCTCTTTGCCGCCTCCGTCTTCGCTGTTAGTTCCGCGGCCAGGCTATTTATTTGCCGCTTTCATTTCCGAGGTCAGTTCGGCTTTCATTTCCATCATCTTCTCCAGAATACTTTCCAATGGATTGTCCATGGTGGTAATATCCCGCTTCCTGACACCAGTTGTGACTTTGTGGGTTCGTAGAATTAAAAGGCCAAATTGCAGAAATTAAAAATATTCTTTATTTTCGTAGAGATGCACTGTTCAAGTCTCACGTAGTATCACATCACATATATACAGTCTTCCAAGGTCGCTGACAATAGCAAACAGTGAGAGCTGATTACATTAGCTCTCGTTAAAACAACAACACTCTCAGCTGTTCTCTCGTTCACAACACTGTTTCACAACTAACTCACTGTTTTCAACTTTTCACTTTGCGAGCCGTCACGTCCTTAAATACCTAATTCGTAATTCTAGATTGTTCTAAAATAAACCAGAACCCGAACAATCTCTATCAATCCAGAAATTTCCGGAAGAAAAAAGAATCCAAATATTCTATTACATTCCAGAAGCGTAACATAATCTATGCCGGCAAGTCCTTTGCCTTAGTTATCTTGCTTGCCAGCGCTTGTTTACAATAGCAGCACTATCAATAACTGCTTAGCTAGGCTCATTATTACCATGAAACTTTATCACCGACTGTTTTCTTATTTGTGCCGAAACTTTTATGCCTGTTGCCGTGACAAAATATTGCAATACGAGCTAATTGAAGTTCCTCTTCCACGATTGGTGGATGTTCTTCATTTGTGATGGATGTTTTAATGAAAATGGCCGAGCCTCCTTTCCTTCTGCTACTCGGATGATCTGCTCTGTAAATATTATATATTTACAGTATATTGAAGAACAAGTGGAATGCTAGTTCAGTTTTGTTTGCCAAGAGAATGTCTATATTTTACATTTGAAGGAATAGTTGTAATTCATAATATTTATCTTTTAAACTTCTGCTAATCCATGTGCTGAGTTTTATAGAGTTATGCAGACTTATTTTGTTTTTAGCAACATACGTAACACTTGCTGTAATGTGTTGATGAGTGGAACTATGATAGAAATTAGTGGATCAATTTTGTTATGGTCATTACAGACTGGCACATGGCTTTGCTTAACAGAGTTTGCATAGTTCAGTTGTGTGTTGTATTGTTGCTGGGTTGGAGGGGGAAATTCATAGTCAGTCTTTCTGAATGTTGGCGAACTGTGTTGTTGGGTTATTGTCTTAGGATCCTGATAGGGCATGCTGCTAGAACAGCTGATTTCACATTAGTTACATTAGGCGTACGCTTCAAGTTTCGAAGTTCCGTGTTTTTAGGGCAACTTCTTTGGTTTGCAGTGTGATGTCTTTGCAGTTCACACAAACAGGAGCAGCATTGGGGCTTTTAGCGTATTTTGTTGTGCAATGCATTCTATCGCATTTCACACAGCGTGTAGAACTGTGACAATAGTTTTTGCTATGGCTATAATGAATTATGTAACGTTTAGGCTTGGGTGATTCTATGTTTACCACAGCATTGTATTGACGGTTTATGTCGTATATTTTTTCATTGACAGTATTGGGTTTAAGATCTTCAAAGAATAATGGCAGAGGCACTTTCGTAATTGGGTGGTGAACTGGAATCGTTTGAGCTGGATTAAAGCCTGCCTCTCGCAGTTCCTCTATTATTATGGCAGGGTCACACGAGGGATGCAACCCTCTGATTACAACCCGGATGTTTCTTTCCTTTTTCATCTGGAATGTATAATATTCAGCTTTGTTGCTGGCTAGATATCTGACTGCGGATCTATAACCTTCTACTGTATCACATTGACATTGTTATCACTGTCACATGTTTCAAAGGGCCCATTTTTAGTTTATTCAATGCTGAAATGAGGTTCATGTTAACCAAATTGGTTGTATAAATAGGTGGAGGTTTGCTTCTATTGTCAGAATTGTGATTTGAAACTACTCACACCTTCATCTGAATGTTACATTTCTTGTAACATTGAATACCTGTTTTCCATAGCAAATAGTGACTCATATTGAACCTTTTGCTTCTTAGCACTGGCCGACTGTTCTGATGAATTCATATTTGATACTCTGGTGCGCATATTATCAACTTATAATAAAATAAACCAACCACATGGCACAAACAAAACTTTAATATAACAAGAACAATGAAATTCGCACTAAACGTAGTTAAATATCACTTTAAACGAGAAGCAATATTAATTTAGTATTGATACTTAGCAAGGCCTTATTTAGGCGTTGGATTGTGCCTTATTCAGAAGTTTCTGGTGTACAGAAGTGTACTCGGTTATCTCGTTGATTTGTTCCTGTAGTGCTGTATCTGCTGTGTAACTGTCGAGATGCTGTCCTGTGCTGTTTTGTTGTGGCTGGTGATGAGTTTCGTGGCCGATTAGTGATGTGAATTTAGGGCTGTTGACATTGAGTTGAAGTTAATACTAAAGACCTCCTCCAAATTCCCAAGGCGAGGGCCCAGGTTAAGCACTTCCGAGTGAAGATCCTGTAGGTCCTCACGCATGGGTTTGGAGTTGTTGGCGGCGGCGGAGAGCTTGTCCTCAATGCAGCCCAGGAGCTCGTTCAGGCTTCTCAATTCGGTTCATAGCGTCTGCATTAACTCCTGCATCGAAGTGCAGGGAGCAGTGGCGACGTGAGTGGTAAAGTGTTGGATCCGGCGGTTTGACTTTGAATGACCTTTAAGGTCATGCAATTTGACCTTGAAAGTCATGCCATTTGAGCTTGAAAAAAGTCACGCAACATGTTGGGTTTTGGTGTGGGAAATGTTAATTTGTATGGTTTTGACTCTCTGCATCTGCCACCCACCCCCGGCGCACCCCCACGTACCCCCACTCTACCCACCCGACCCGAAGCACACTCTGGACCTCTTGCATCCCCTGTGCAACCCCTAACCACTCCGCGCAACCCAACACACTTGACCCTCTGCATCTGCCACCCACTCCCGGCGCACTCCTATGCACCCTCTTCCTGCTTCCCTCGCGCAACCTCCTGCACTGGCTGCATCCTCCGTTGACGAACTGATTAGCTTAGCGGATGGTGGAGTAGGTAAAAGGGGTTATCTTTTTTTTATTTTTATTCAGAATACATTGGAATAAAGATCACGTGACTTTAGGAGAGGGAATGGAGACTGACAAGTGTCTAGTTGGGCGGCCAAGGGTCAAAAGGAAGAAATTCAGGTAAGTACATTATTTAAACTGAGGCAGGAAGTGACGTGTAAGGTTTTGATTGGTTAAAATAAGAATGCCTTTGATTGGCCCATGCAGAGCCGGAGGTCGACCAGCTTGAAACTAGATCAGTGGCGTATTGGGTCGATAGTTCCGGCTTTGCTTAGGTCGGCTCATTCCTTTTGGTATAGTTTTCTTTTTTTATTGAGAGTATACATGTACAGGATGCACTTTTATTTTATTGATAAATACGAAATCTACTACTACTTACAGGAAAGTACGCTAAAGATATTACACTCTACTTCTTTTGCTACGAAATATTTCATATTGTTAAAATTGTTTTAGTATGTTCTTTGAATGGAACATATGAGCTGATTGAATACAGGAAATATGTACACTGATGATGAGGCACCAATTTCGTCCTCCGTTCACACACACTGCTTTTTGACTCACTTTGAGCACAAGAAGAAAGCATTTTGCAAGTGATTATGCGTTGGTGAAGTCCACGACGAAACGTTTCAATCCACTTCGAAGTTTCTCCTCGCCCTTGTAGATGATGTAGAAAGGGACAGAATTTAGGTTTTCGACGAGTTCAGGTGTGGCTTTGCCGAATCTGGATGGTAGGAATACTTCTGAGTGGTCGTCTAGTTTAACAACAGTTTTGGTTCCGTGAATAGTATCGATGGATCTGACGCCTGCCACTAGCTACGGCACGTTTTGTTGTAGGGAGGAGACGCTGAGGATGTCGCAGCTGTTGGATAGATCCTGAAGCTGGCGTAGGGCGTCCATAATCACTTTTTGCAGAAGATGCAGTTTTTAACGAACGGTGGAAGTTCGTCGATATGGTTTTTATGGGAAGGTAGGTTCCAGTGCTGCTCGCACCTTCTGGATGGAGCACACACTTGCCCGTACTTCTAAGGGAAGTTAGCTGCCAAACAACGTCGACGTCGGTTGGAGGGTAACGCTGGAAAATAAAGTTTGCGTTTTGTAGGAGCACTCGTTGTTCTGTGGGTAGGAGCACTCGAAGTTGTCTGCCGCTGTCGATGAATTTTAAGAAGACGGAGAAGCACCCGCAAGGCATGAGCTGTTTCTACGGGCGTATGTGTGGAGACATTGTTGAATCTGACGGTTGGGGTCGGCGAGGTCTTCGTAGAATCCCTGGTAGCAGCGCTGACACAGGTGGGTGAGACGACCACGGAGTTGACAGCTGCACGTCGGGTGGAAACAGAAGGAGCAGTGTATTACCGCAGTGTTCCAACGACATACCACGACGACGAGTGCTTGCCACAGACAGAGTGTTGAACGTGGAGGGGAGCATTTATATGTAGGGAAGTAGGGGGAGGGATGGAAAAGCACGTAAGAAGTGCTGGGGGGGGACCTCGTGGGAAAGTTCACAACAGATCTTTCTCACCTTATTTTAAAAATATAATTTTAAAAGTGGTGATAGATGGAATTTGCAATTTTTTGGAAGTTCAAAATTTTTTATTTCTTGAAATATTAACAAATTTTGAAACTTTAGATTTTTTAAATTTTTGGCACCTTATGAAATTTTAGGCATTTTTAGATGATTAGGCATTTTTTGCAAACATTAGGCATTTTTAGAGGGTTTAAGAAATTTTAGGATATTTTAAAACTTTGCGAAGTATTTAGAATGTCTTAAAATTTAGCAGCTACTTCCTAAAGCGTGCAGGAAGTTGTGTAAGCCGAAACACCTACACTTGTTGCGGAGTGTCAGAAATGTGAGGTGGGAAATTCTTGTGAGAGTGCTAATTAGGAGAGCAAGGAGCGTCATTCATGAAAATGTGTAAATGGGAAAAACGGGAAGCGATACTCATGTGAAGGTTTAACTTAAAAGCCTGAAGTGAGAGATTCATGTTAATGCAGCTAAATTATTTGTATATCACATTGAAAAATTTGATGAACTTTAAGAAGACAGAGAAGCACCTGCAAGGTATTAGCTGTTTCTACGGGCGTATGTGCGGAGAAATTGTTGAATCTGATGGTTAAGTTCAGCGAGGTCTTCGTAGACACCCTGCACGAAATTTTTGGATAAGTCTTCCTGCTCCATTTCCCCTAACTTGAAATACCATGCACCCTGTCTTCCCCCCACCTTTTATACTCGAAGTTACGTAACCAAAACACCCACGCCTGACTGATAGCGTGAGAAATGCAGTGTCAAATAGTTGTGCAATGAGGCAGTTACCTATATTGAAATTGGATAAACTTCTGCAATCTTTGTGCTCTTGGCTTTACCTCTAACGTCCGGTGTTGTAGAAGAAAGCAAACTGTTTATGTGTGCATTCCATCCTTTTAAAAAGAGTCAGACTTGCGGGTTACAGAAAGAACGCAAAATTGCAAAATTGTCCTACTCCAGGCGCTACGGATATGTGAGCGTGTAGTTTGCTGTTTCAGCTTGTGCCATTCAGCGGAAATATACAATAACATTAAGCCGCATTAACATAAATCTCTCACCTGGCTTTTAAGTTAAACCTTCACATGACTGTCGCTTCTCGTTCTTCCCATTTACACATTTACATGAATGACGCTCTTTGTTCTGCTAATTAACACTCTCACAAGTGGTATTGGGGACTCATTTAGAGGACTTTGGTACATATTTCCTTGCTTTTGAAGTATTAAGTGCTTGTTAGGGGTGTCGTTAGGCCCCTTTGCTTTATTTGGAGTTTTGTGGGGTGTATTAAGTAAATTTTTGGTGTACTTAGGGGCAATTTCGACGTATTTACTGGGTATTTTTGTGCAAGATAGAGGCCTTTGAAGGGTATTCAAAGCCTTTTTGGTGTATCTAGTAGCTTTTGAGGCGCATTTGGAGGTTTTTGAGAGGTATTTGCTGGCTTTTGTTGTAACTTGGGGGTTTCGGAAACATTTTTCGAGGGTTTTTGCGATGTATTTACTTACTTTTTGAAATATTTAGGGCATATTTAAAGTGCATTTAGGCCCTTTTTGCTGTATTTGGGAACATCTTGGGGTGTGTTTGGCATATATTTTGGTATACTTAGAATGTTTTTGGGGAATCTAGGGGCTTTTGGGGCGTAAGTAGGGGATTTTGCGAGGTATTTACTGGTTTAATAGTGTAATTTAGTGGTATTGGGTACTTATCACGCGTGCAAAACCAGCTGATTAACGATAGGAATAATAAATGAAAGAATAATTTCGCAACAGTGGCTTACGGTTGCATTTAGGGATCTTTTGGAGTGCATTACCTGCATTTAGGTTGATCGTAATGGCTTGAGGGAGTGCATTTATGCTTTTATGGTGTATTTAGAGGGTTTTTTGTGTACTTAGAGACTTTTTGTGGTGTATTTGGGGATTTTTGGAATGCAATTATTCGCTACTCGGGGTGTACCCAAGGTGAACCTCCCGATGCGACGTGCCGCGCGCGCACAGAAGCACGCGTGCTAGAAACAGCCGATTAACAATATGACTTCAACAGAATGAACATTTTTGAAACATGTGTTGCGCTCCTCAAGCGTTGGTTATTTAGGCGCCGTCTTTTCATGTGTTGCTTCCCGTACGCGTTGGTTGTTTTGGAGAAATTATTGTTTCAAAATGATCATTCTGTTGAAGTCCTATTGCTAATCAGCCGTTTCTTGCACGCGTGATTCTGCGCGCGCGCAGTGCGTCGCATCTGGAGGTTCACCTTGGGTACACCCCGAGTAGCGTCTAATTGCGTTCTAAAAATCCACCAAATACGCCACAAAAATCTCTAAATACACAAAAAGAACCGCTAAATATACCAAAAAAGCATAAATGCACTCCCGCAAGCCATTACGTTCAACCTAAATGCATGATATGCACTCCAAAAGACCCCTAAATGCAACTCTAAGCCTTTGTTCTTTAAACTGGGAAAGTGATGGCGACTGGTTTTTTGGACGGCGCGGCGTATCGGGAGATTCACCTTGGTTACACCTAGAGTAGCGCATAATTGCATTCCGAGAATCCCCTAAATACGCCACAAAAGTATCTAAATACACATAAAACCCTCTAAATACACTAAAAAGCATAAATGTACTCCCTCAAGCCATTAAGTTCAACATAAATGCAGGAAATGCACTCCAATTTCAATGTAATATAGAAATAACTGGGGTTCGGAAGCTCTTGCATTTACACACTTTTCCTTTGTTATATTTACAACGCTGCTAACTTATGTGTATGAATCATCAGTTCATAAGCTTATTAAGCCAAATTCGATGTTGCATATAAACGCATCTTTTGGGTTTTCTGATGAAAACATTAAAATGATTTCATGTATTAGGGGATTTTGCGAGGTATTTACTGGCTTTATAATGTAATTTAGTGGTCCTGGGGACTTATTTAGAGGATTTTGGTACGTATTTCCTTGCTTTTTGAAGTATTAAGTGCTTCTTAGGGGTGTATTTAGGCCCCTTTGCTTTATTTGGAGGCTTCGTGGGGTGTATTTCGTACATTTTTGGTGTACTTAGGGGCAATTTGACGTATTTACTGGGTATTTGCAACCGTAAGCCACTGTTGCGAAATTATTCTTTCAATTATTATTCCTATCGTTAATCAGCTGTTTCTTGCACGCGTGCATCTGCGCGCGCGACTGCGCGGCGTGATAACCCGGGAGATTCATCTTGGGTACACCCCGAGATGCGCCTCGAATCTGACATCATGTTACGCTATGACCTAGTCCAATCATGCAAAACAGGTTCCTTCTTGTAGAATCCCCACTATTTGAGTGTGACGTTATTCAACAGCGATCCAGGCTCTTAAACCAGGAAAACATTGGGTCTGCATCTTCGTTTCCAAAAATGGATATTGGGAATATTTGGACAGATACGCTTCGCCTCATCTTCTTCACTCCAAACTCCATTTTCTCAATGGGTATTGAGGTCTACCTAAATGCAGGAAATGCACTCCAAAAGACCCCTAAATGCAACCCTAAGCCACTGTTCTTTAGGCTGGGAAAGTAATGACGACTGTTTTTTGGGACAGTCATTAAGCTATTTTAATCGATTATCCTCACAAAGGAAAACACAATTGCACGAGCATACTACGCATCATTAATTCACAAACTAAAGGCGGAACTTGCAGAATAACGGTCAAATTTGCAGAGAAAGAAAATCCTGTTTCACCAAGACAACGCACCGTCTCACACCTCAGCGGTTGCAATGGCGAAAATCCAAGAATTATGGTTTGAACTGCTTGACTTACTCACCAGATCTAGCCCCCAAGCGACTTCTTTTTGTTCCCTCATCTGAAAATTGCGCCCAGAGGGCAGAGATTTCCGTCAAATGAAGAGGCAATCTCCTTCGTGAACAATTATTTTGCAGCGAAAAACGCCGAATACTATTTGGAAGAGTTCCACAGATGGGAACATCGCGGAGAGAAAATGTGTAGTTACAAGGAGAATATGATGAAAAAATAAAAATAAAAAAATCTGAAAAAACGTTTTGTATACTTATTAGGTGGATAATTTTCACACCACCCTCGTAAAACCCAGTGGTTAGTTAACAAGAAGCTAATAGGTGAAACATGTATTTTACTGAAGCTCATTAGAGACAATTGTGAGAATACCCACAATTTTCTATATAAAAATGGTCTGTAAAAGCGGGGTTGTCTTTTCAGCAAAAAGCAGGTTTCTTCATGCAGACTCCCCCACCACTCGAATATGACGTCACTACCTGGTTTAAGCATTCAAGCAGGCAGCTATATAGCAAGATTTTGTGGTCATTTGGTATTCGGGAGTTCATAGCAAAGAGGAAAATGGGTGATAGTTCAGAAAATAGGAGCGAGTGTGCGTTGGAAGCGAGTCATTACAAGTATTTCCACACAGAAACGTGTAATGGCGTAATGCATAGAATTTTATGCCAAGAACCATCACATCATGATCAGATGACGAGTTTTTCCGTGTGTACAGAAAACTATAAGGTGTACCAAAGAGGAAACCAGTAAGTAGTACTCCTTCTTTAATACAATTTATAACCTTCCTTCTTAATACAAACATCTAATTTGTAATATTGTTTGATACTTTTAAAGGAACTCCCATACAAGTTGGTGGTGCCGATGATGTTGATGTGTTTGTAGCAAAGCATATATTGGAATGCGATACGGAATCATGCGACGGGTACACGCATTCAGTATTATGTATCAATCCATCAGAGCACGATCGCATGGCGTCATACCTCCTATGCAATGACTATTGTGAAGTGTACCAACGAAGGAAGAGAAAGCTTGAGTAAGTACACATAAAAAAGAGAATTATATGTTCTATGCTTTTATTTCACCTGCTTATTCGAGCGAGAGTAACCTAAACGTATTTTATTTATTGTAGATTCCGAATGATTGAGCATAAGTTTCCAGTGTGTGAGGAAGACCTGTTCCCTGATGGACATAACATTGATATAGTGGAATATCCAATTGCTGATCGGGATACTCTACCTTTGGATGAAGATCTGGCTTCGCTACCTAATGATATAGCTCCCGAGGAGAATGTCAGGAAGGTTGAGAACTGGCTAAATCAAAAGACTCCAGATTGTTCACCGCAGAGTTATCAGAAAACAGGCAAAAGCTGAAGGTACGTATTACATTTCTTGATAATTTTTTAACCTTTATGGGATTCCCTAATAGATGTATGTTTGCTTTGTTTTTTCTTTAGCTAATGAAAAAAAAACATATTTGAGCATGACTCTAACCATCCTTTTAATATATGTTATAGAACACCAAGCATAGTGCGCCGGAAGAGAAGAAGCGAGAATATCCCAAAAAAGCATAAGCGTAATAGTGAGATGAAGCTTGCAGGTGATGAACATTTACTCTTCTTAATCATTGAAGTATCACATGACCAGCCACCGGAAAATGCAGAATCGTCTCAACATGCTTGATGACGTCACCATATCACCCGCGCATACAGTCAACATCGGCTTGTACTACGACATGCCATCCGTCTACATAAAGTGTGAAAGTGATAATTCCTTCGTTTATGTAAAAAAGACGGATTGGGATATAATATCTAAGAACAGTGAAAGTATTGAAGAGTATCTACTACATGAGCAAAAATTTACAGTTGCAGAGTAATGTGGTAATGTAGTTTATGCATATAATAGTATTGTAATTCTTTCAAATTCAGCGCATTTTATAAATAATTGTTTAAATGATTATGAAATATCTTTAAATCTTGTGGCTATAAGAAATTTAAAACGTCTATTGCCTTATATTGAAAGGCACTTAAACAATTTAAACGAATTCTTTAAAGAATCACCTATTCAGGAAGTAGGAAAGGGAGAAAGAAAATGATGCTAATGTACAATGAAATCAACAAACGAGAATTTTAGAACATAAACTTGCTTTATTGTTCTTGAAATTATCCTATTACCTCCATTCCCAACTATAAACATTATTCCTATTTTCAAATACAAATGCACTCCCTCAAGTCCCTAAGTTCAACCTAACTGCAGAAAATGCACTCCAAGAGACCCCTAAATGCAACCGTAAGCCACTATTGCGAAATTATTCTTACAATTATTATTCCTATCGTTAATCAGCTGTTTTTGCACGCGTGATAAGTACCCAATACCACTAAATTACACTATAAATCCACTAAATACCTCGCACAATGCCCTAATTACGTCCCAAAAGCACCTATATTCCCCAAAACACTCTAAGTATGGAAAACACACCACAAGAAGTTCCCAAATACAGCAAAAAGGGCCTAAATACACTTTAAATAAGCCCCAAATTTCTCAAAAAGTAAGTAAATTCATCACAAAAACCCTCGAAAAATGTTTCCGGTACCCCTAAGTTACAACAAACGCCCGCAAATACCTCTCAAAAACCTCTAAATGCGCCTCAAAAGCTACTAGATGCACCAAAAAGGCTTTGAATACCCTTCAAAGGCCTCTACATTGCACAAAAATACGCAGTAAATACGTCGCAATTGCCCCTAAGTACACCAAAAATAAACGAAATACACCCCACAAAGTCTCCAAATAAAGCAAAGGAGCCTAAATACACTCTTAAGAAGCACTTAATACTTCAAAAAGCAAGGAAATATGTACCAAAATCCTCTAAATAAGTCCCCAATAGCATTTGTGAGAGTGCTAATTAGGAGAACAAGGAGCGTCATTCATGAAAATGTGAGTGAGTGAGTGTGTGGTGTTTAAGGGCCCGTCGACAACAAGGTCATTTGGGCCCCAAGTCAACACTAAAACCTAAAAGCTATAAAAAATTAGCTAAAAAGGTAAAACGTAATAAAACGACGCAACTGTTAAAAGGACATAAAACCATCTAAAACTTATAATTTAAAATCTCTAAAATTAATAAATATAAAATGCAAGTTAGACTTGTTTGTTAAAACCGATTTTAAAAACAAACCGCAGAACCATATTCACGGCCACTGGGTCGTTCCCTAAAATACCGTGCAAGTTAGCTCTTAGGCCCAGAGACTGGCGAACGCGGGTGTATTGCGGGCAATCCAGCAATACATGCCGCACGGTGAGAGGTACTGCACACGGAGCACACACAGGGGCCGGTTCCCCTCTTAATAGATGGCCATGCGTTGCACGTGTGTGCCCAATTCTCAGCCGGGTGAGTATCACCTCGGCTCGCCGGTTATCCCTGCAGGAAGTTAGCCAGGGTTGTACGCTCTCCTTTATCGCCCGGAGTTGTGTGCCCTCCAAAGCTGTCCAGGATTGCTGCCAAGCAGATAGGAGTTGGCGACGGAAGAAACGTTGCACATCCTGGTACGGCACCGTAGTTGTTATACTCCGGGGCAAACGGCAAGCGGACTTAGCAGCCGCATCCACCTCCTCGTTCCCGGAAATCCCGACATGGCCTGGGGTCCAAGTAAAAACAAAATTGTATCCCCGACCAAGCATTTGCGAGATCTGGGTCTGTATTTTTAAAACCAGTGTGTGAGTGGCAGTGTGCTGTTGCAAGACCTGAAGCGCACTTAGGCAGTCAGTGCAGACGATAAAAGAGCCAGGAGCTAACTTGCAAATAAAAAGGAGCAAATAAAAGATGGCATGCAGCTCTGCTGAGAAGACCGAAGTGGAGTCCAGAAGTCGAAATTTATGAGCCTCACCGTTAATGAAAAACGTGCAAACCGTTCTACTACCTAGCTGAGAACCGTCCGTAAAGACCGGAACATATTTAGGGTAACGGCCCCGGCAAAAAGTTGTTGGAACACCGAAAGTGGAGTAGCGAGTCTAGAGTTGTTTGAAAGAGCGAGATCGAACCGCGCACGATTGAGCTGCCATGCAGGATAGGGGCAGATGGACGACCTCTCCACGCGAGGCATTCGGAGGCCATGCGAATGTAGTAGATTCTGAAATCTTATTCCCACGGGGCGGGTCCGAGAACCAGGGCGCATATAATGGTGGACTAAATCTGGACACAGAACTGGTTTAAAACAAGGATGATTGGGATAACTTGCCAACTTCGAAACGTATGAGCAGAGTAACAGCGAGCGACGAATATGGAGTGGAGGTTCGCCTGAGTCTGCATACAGGCAGTCGACTCGACTGGTGCGGAAAGCTCCAGTGGCAAGGCGGATGCCAGTATGATGCACGGTGTCTAAAAGGCGAAGTTTAGAGGCGGTCGCTGCGCCATAAATAAAACTGCCATAGTCCAGCTTGGACCGAACCAGAGAGCGGTACAGCCTCAACATTACCGTGCGATCGCCGCCCCAAGATGCTCCAGATAATACCTTCAGTACCCGAAGAGAACGATCGCAAGAGGCTCGAAGGTGACCAATGTGGTGCTCCCAATTGAGTTGTCGGTCCAAGTAGAGGCCCAAGAACTTCAAGTGCGAGACAAATGACAGGGGTGTGCCGTTCAAGTGAAGATCAGGAGGCGGCTGAATACCTCGTAGGCGGTGAAAGTGGATACACTGCGTCTTCGCAGCTGAAAAACGGAAGCCGGTTTGAAGCGCCCAAGCTGCTAGCTGGGTAATGGTCAGCTGCAGTTGGCGCTCAATGTGATCTATGTTGGCAGACCTATAATAAACTGCGAAGTCGTCAACATAGAGGGATGATGGAATTCCACTTCGAACGGCACTAGTGATGCCGTTAATCGCTACGGCAAAAAGGGTGACGCTCAAAATTGACCCTTGAGGTACGCCGTTCTCCTGTATCCGCTCCCGTGATATCGTGTTTCCTATGCGAACCCGAAAACGGCGAAGTTTTAAAAAATTGCATAGAAATTCGGGTAGATGACCACGCATACCGTAACCATGTAGGTTACGGAGTATGCCGTACCGCCAGGTGGTGTCATAGGCCTTCTCCAGGTCGAGGAACACGCCTACGGCGTGCTGTTTCAGTAGAAACGCATCGGAAATATACCCCTCAAGGCGTGTTAGATTATCGACACATGAGCGATGGCGACGAAAACCGCATTGCAAGTTGGACAGATGGTTATGTTTTTCTAGCCACCAATTTAACCGAGCGTTTATCATTCGCTCGAAGGTCTTACAGATGACACTCGTCAGGCAAATGGGGCTGTAGCTAGATGGCAGCGTGGGGTCCTTTCCGGGTCGAGGGATGGGGATGACAATACCCTCTCGCCAGGAGGAAGGGAAAACCCGCTCATGCCAAATGCGGTTATAGATGTTTAAAAGGAAACATAGCGCCTCAGATGGAAGATGTAGCAGCATCTGTCGGTGTACGTCATCGGGACCCGGAGAAGAATCCTTTGCTAACGCCAGAGAATTGGCGAGCTCGGCTGCGGTAAAAAGTTGGTTGTACGGCTCGGTGCAGTCACTAATAAAATTAGGTGGTACCCGCTCCGCCTTTTCCTTAATAGGCAGGAAGAGAACGTCATAGCGGGCAGTTTGACTCGTGGCAGCAAATGTGGTAGCTAGGGCTTCAGCTATGTCCTGCTCGGTGGTGCACATGGAACCGTTGATGGCAAGGCTGGGAATTACCGTCCGGCGATACTTGCCATACATCCGCCGAAGAGCTGACCATACTTGTTGGGTAGAGCTGCGCCGGGAAAGCAAAGACACATAGGCTTCCCAAGATTTACGCTTTGCGTTGCGCAGTATAAAGCGTGCCCTAGCGCGAGAACGTTTGAAGGCGACGAAGTTCCCTTCCGTCGGGTGCCGTTGAAAAATGCGCAAAGCACGTTTGCGTGCTTTGACAGCCAAACTGCATTCCTCGGACCACCACGGTACAGGGATATGACGTGGTGTAGGTGAACCTCGAGGAATGCTGGATTCTGCTGCGAGCAGGATCGAGCAAGTAAAATATTCGACCATTTCATCGATGATGTCGAAACTATCGTCGATGAGGTGTATGAGGGATTGGAATTTTCCCCAGTTAGCTTTGGAAATAATCCAGCGAGGATGTCGAGAAGGTACACATTGGCGGCCAGAAAAATGAATGTGAATGGGGTAATGATCACTGCCAAAGAGGTCGGAAAGTACTGACCACTCAAGTAGTGGTACTAATGACGGACTGCAGAAAGAAAGGTCTAGTACGGAGTGTGTACCATAAGCGGATGATAGGAATGTCGGGTCACCAGTATTTAGCAGAAGCAGGTCAGACTTATCGAAGACGTCTACGAGGAGGCATCCACGGGCGTCATCAGTGTATGATCCCCAGAGCGTGTGCTTGGCATTCAAATCTCCCACAAGGAGTAGTGGTGAGGGGAGCTGAGCCAATAGAGCTTGAAGATCACGCTCTGGAACTATACTGAGCGGCGGCAGGTACATGTTGCAGATGGTAAAACTGATGCTCTCCAGCTGTATCCGAACGGCCACAGCTTGCAATGGTGTGGTGAGAGGAACGTTGGCGGTTGAGATGTTAGGCGCCACTAAGGTAGCAACGCCACCACTTGCACGCATACCTGCAAGAGAGTCGCTTCTAAATGCAGAGAAAGAGTGAAGGTGTAACGAGTGATTGGGATGTAAGTGGGTTTCCTGGAGACAAATAATTGATGGTGACCGTTGAGAAACTAAATGTTGTAGGTCTTGAGCACGAGCTCGAAAACCATTGACATTCCACTGGATTATTTCCATAAAGAGCTTTTAGCGGGCCGTTTTAACCTTTTTCTTGACCTTGGCTGATTTGGGACCTACGATTCGAAAATCGTTAGCCTCCTGTGACTCCGCTGATGTTCGGGAGTCAGTATTCCTACGGCTCGTAGAACGAGACCGGGATCTAATAGAAGGCGAGCGACTTCGCGATCTATGTGTTCGCCGGTATCGGTTTTTCACATTTACTACGGGATTGTTGTTATTGGGTGATGGCTTGGTGGCTGGAGTCTGTACGGCTGAAACGGAGGTAGTGCTGGTGGATATACAAGCAGTCTGAGACGTGGGTTTAACGGCTAGAAAGTCAGTCTGCGTGGATGCGTGGGCGACAGGGACGTGTTGAACAGCAACAGTGGTATTAGGGGTACGGCGAGCTGCTAATGCATATCCAGTACTAGTGTTAGGAGGCTTCAGTTGTTCGAAGCGCCGCCGTGCCTCTGGAAAAGTCAGGCGTTCCTTTACACGTAGCTCCTGAATACTTTTTTCGTTAATGAATCTAGGGCACTGTCGCGAACTGGAGGGATGACTACCACCACAGTTCACGCAACAAGGGGTTCGACTGCAGTTAGGGTCGTCATGTTTCGGTAGGCCACATTGCTCACAAAGAGCAGGATTGGTACATGTGACCTTAGTATGTCCGCACCGCTGACATTGGAAATAGCGCATGGGGTTCGGGACATACTGGCGGACGCTAGCACGTTCATAGCCGCAATATATATATTCAGGTAACTTCGTCCCAGCAAAAGTTAGAAATACCGTCCGTAATGGGAGCTCCTTGCCATCTTGCTTCCGTGTTAGCCGGTACGCCTGACAAACAAGTTGATCAGAGAGGCAACTTACTATTTCTTCGTTCGCTAGACCATCTAAGCTGGATGTGGTGACTACTCCTCTACACGTATTGAGCGTTTTGTGTGGGGCTACCCGGATAGGGTAGGAGCCCAACAAAGACGCTTTTTGCAGCTTTTTAGACTCGTCTGCAGTTGAGGTCTCTAACAGTAAGCTACCGTCTCGGAGACGCGTAGCGTTTTTGACAGGGCCACTGATCTTATCTATTTCACGCTTTATATAAAATGGGCTAATATCCTTAAACGTTTTGCCATCACATGCTAAGGTCATCAATAAATAAGGGTCAATGAAGGAGGTTTTGCGCGGAGACATGATGATATAGACCCCCATCCGGAACCGTCGGCGTCAGCCTGCCATCCGGGGGTTAAAGAAAAAAGGACACCGAATCTTCACGGTCTGTGCCGTCATGGGGACCCCACCCATGACCGATCTCATTTGTACCTCAGAAATATCCACTGCTTGTCCGTATGGGTAAACCGTTCACCACGCAAACCCCGGCTTTATGCCCCTACCACAGGAATAACCGCCTGTGGCTCCCCACTTTAGGCCGCGCTGCGCATAAAGGGCACACGCGGATTCAGGGGACTTGTGGTTGATTACACCGGGGTTCCGTCAGCGGTAACACGTCCGGTCCGTGATACTAACCCAACGGCAACACGGCCGTCGGGAGATTAACATAGACCGGGCCCTCAAGGAGCTACGTGGGTGTACTTGACGGCGTGGATGGGCTCCGCACCTAAGGCTACACATAGGGGCAGTGCGAAGGGTCCGCTCAACCTTCACTTTTGAGACCTCCGGAGAGCACACATGTCGGAAGCCGCGCTGAAAACCGTGGGACAGAACCACGGAGATAGGAGAGATCCCTGCTGGTGAGACTGGAGTTATAAACCTAAGACCTTAAGTGCTAATAATGATAATAAAAAACTAGAAGGGGAAGAAGGTGATGCATACTGATCAGCAGTAGCAGGGCGTGGCACAGCTGATGGAGGTGAAGGGGATGAAATGAGGGTGAGTGGCTAGGGACCCCGGGATCGCCAATCCCGTACCTACCGTGGTAGGTCCCTGGGGAAAAATACCAGAGCCTCTTCTGCCAGTTTTCGGGGTTACTGATGGGCCTTCTCGGCTGCCGTAGCGGTCCTGGGGTACACCAAGTCCCCACCGTACATCACCCCATCAGTCAGTCCCTTACTTCCTGTTGCCCACCCCTCGGGACGAGGACCGCAGAGGTTGGATTTTGAGGGGCTTCATGAAAATGTGAAATGGGAAGAACGAAAAGCGACACTCATGTGAAGGTTTAACTTAAAAGCCAGGTGAGAGATCATGTTGACGCAGATTAATGTTATTGTATATTTCCGCTGAATGGCATAAGCCGAAACAGCAAACTATTGAATACACCACAAAGGCCTCTACATTACACAAAAATACCCAGTAAAAACGTCGAAATTGCACCTAAGTACACCAAAAATCTACGAAATACACCCGACGAAGCCTCCAAATAAAGCAAAGGGGCCTAAATACACTCCTAAGAAGCATTTAATACTTCAAAAAGCAAGGAAATACGTACCAAAATCCTCTAAATAAGTCCCCAATAACACTTGTGAGAGTGCTAATTAGGAGAACACGGAGCATCATTCATGTAAATGTTTAAATGGGAAGAACGAGAAGCGACACTTATGTGAAGGTTTAACTTAAAGTCAGGTGAGAGATTTGTGTTAATGCAGCTTAATGTTATTGTATATTTCCGCTGAATGGCATAAGCTGAAACAGCAAACTACACGCTCACATATCCGTAGCGCCTGGAGTAGGACAATTTTGCAATGTTGCGTTTTTTTCTGCAACCCGGAGGTCTGACTCTTTTTAAAAGGATGGAATGCACACACAAGCAATTTGCTTTCTTCTACAATTCCGGACGTATCAGATAAAGGCCAAGACCTCAAACAATGCAGAAATTTATCCAATTTCGATATAGATAACTGCCTCATTGCACAATTATTTGACACTGCAGTTCCCACGCTATCAATCATGCGTGGGTGTTATGGTTACGTAACTTCGAGTATAAAAGGTGGAGGGAAGACAGCGCGCATGGTATTTGAAGTTAGGAGAGATGCAGCAGGAAACCTTATCCAAATATTTCGTGCAGGGATTCTGCGAAGTCTCCGCTGATCTCAACCGTCAGATTCAACAATTTCTCCGCACATACGCCCGTAGAAACAGCCCATACCTTGCGGGTGCTTCTCCGTCTTCTTAAAGTTCATCGACAACGGCAGACAACTTCGAGTGCTCCTACCCACAGAACGAGTGCCCCTACAAAACGCAAACGTTATTTTCAAGCGTTACCCTCCAACCGACGTCGAGGTCGTTTGGCAGCAACTTCCCATAGACGTACAACAAGTGTGTGCTCCATTCAGAAGGTGCGAGCAGCACTGGAACCTACCTTCCCATAAAAACCATATCGACGAACTTCCACCGTTCGTTAAAAACTGCATCTTCTGCAAAAAGTGATTATGGACGCCCTACGCCAGCTTCAGGATCTATCCAAAAGCTGCGACATCCTCAGCGTCTCCTCGCTTCAACAAAACGTGCCGTACCTAGTGGTAGGCGTCAGATCCATCGATACTATTCACGGAACCAAAACTGTTGTTAAACTAGACGACAACTCAGAAGTATTCCTACCATCCAGATTCGGCAAACCGACACCTGAACTCATCGAAAACCTAAATTATACCCCTTTCTGCATCATCTACAAGGGCGAGGGGAAACTTCGAAGTGGATTGAAACGTTTCGTCGTCGACTGCACCAACGCATAATCACTTGCAAAATGCTTTCTTCCTGTGCTCAAAGTGAGTCAAAAAGCAGTGTGTGTGAACGGAGGACGAAAAGTGGTGCCTCATCATCAGTGGACATATTTTCTGTATTCAATCAGCTCATATGTTCCATTCAAAGAACATACTAAAACAATTTTAACAATATGAAATATTTCGTAGCAAAAGAAGTAGAGTGTAATATCTTTAGCGTACTTTCCTGTAAGTAGTAGTAGATTTCGTATTTATCAATAAAATAAAAGTGCATCCTGTATATGTATACTCTCAATAAAAAAAGAAAACTATACCAAAAGGAATGAGCCGACCTAAGCAAAGCCGGAACTATCGACCCAATACGCCACTGATCTAGTTTCAAGCTGGTCGACCTCCGGCTCTGCATGGGCCAATAAAAAACATTCTTATTTTAACCAATCAAAACCTTACACGTCACTTCCTACCTCAGTTTCAAACTGGCTGCATCCTCCGTTGACGAACTGATTAGCTTATCGGGTGGTGGAGTAGGTAATCAATTCTCTTTTAAATACCATTATTTTTTTGTGTTTATTCTTAATCCCCAGTCAGCGCAAAACCATTTTTTTGTCATTTTATGAAATTTTAGGCATTTTTTAGAAGTTTGGCATCTTTCTTGGAAAAGTTAGGCATGTTTCTAGATGGTTTAGGAGTTTTTAGGACATTTTGGAATGTTCAAAAATGTTTTGAAATTTTAGAACTTTGTGAAGTACGTGCCGTACGTAGTGGTAGGCGTCAGATCCATCGATAGTATTCACGGAACCAAAACTGTTGTTAAACTAAACGACAACTCAAAAGTATTCCTACCATTCAGATTCGGCAAAGCCCGGGGATGCAGCCTGTCCGGAGGGTGCTTGGGGGAGGGGGATGCATGGGGGATGCAGAAAATCCAGAGAGTGCGTCAAGGGTGCGTCGGGGTGGATGGGGCTGCGTCGGCGGATGCAGGTGGTCAAGAGGGCACATAAGGGTGCGCGGGGGTGCGACGGGATGCGCGGGGTGGATAGGGGTGCGTCGGGTTGCGTCGGGTTGCGCGGATAGGGTGCTGGTGCGCGGGAGTGCGTCGAGGGATGCAGGAAATCAAGAGGGTGCGTCCAGGGTGCGTCGGGGGATGCAATCAGTCCACAGGGTGCACCATGACCTTCAAAGTCAAATGGTATGACCTTCAAGGTAAAATGGTGTGATCTTCAAGGTCAAATTGCATGATCTTCAAGGTTAAATTTTATGACTTTTTAGGTCAGAATTTTCAAGGTTAAACTGCATGACCTTAAAGGTCATTCAAGGTCAAATTGCGTGAACTTCAAGGTCAAATTGCATGATCCAACACTTTACTACTGGCCTGTGTTGGGGCTGTGGACAGCCCGGACACCTGCAGAGAGACCGCCCACACCAGGAAGGGCAACTCGAAGAACGAGTGAGGCCCGGCCTGGAGAGGGGCACGTCGGCGCAATTACCACCATCCCCTCGAGCGACACTGCTCGCCGTCAGCCGGCGTATGGATGATAGCCTCATCGCGGACGGTTGGGTGAGAGGGAAGCCGTTCCGCGTGCTGGTGGGCACTGGGGCAGCCGTGACCATCATTAGACCTGACATGGCGAAGGGTTTGCCGACGAGGAAGCCGAGCCGAACATACGAGCTTGTCACGGCATCGGGAGACATCTTGCCTGTGGAGAAGGAGGCCCTGCTGGAGCTGACCTTGTGGCGGAGTGCCGTGCGTCTGTAGGTGTTCGTCGCGAAGGTGGCTGAGGAGGTGATTCTGGGACTGGATGCCCTCAGGAGCTACGAGGCGACGGTCGACGTCATCAGGAAGGTCCTGCGGCTCAACGGAGAAGAGGTTATACTCCGTTAACCCGAAGAGCGCCTTGGAATCTGCAGGGTCGTCTTGAACGAAGACGTGGTTGTCCCCGCGAGGAGCGAGGTGATGGTGACGGCGCGACCAGAAGGCCAGACTGCAGGTGGGGTCCAGAGGCTGCAGGAATAGGACTTCACCTCGGAACGTCCTAGAGGAAAGAGCCACGGTAACGCTGACGCCATGTCCCGAAGACCCTGCCCAGAAGAGTGCAGCCAGTGCACCAGAGTGAAGGAGAAGGAGCGTGCCGCAGCAGTCCGAGTAGTCACGGCAGTGCCTGCGGATGGCTGGGATAGCGCAGGCCTGAGGAGGTAACAGCTGGCGGACGCAGACTTGGGGCCACACTTGAGGGAAGTGGAGGCAGGGACGAGACCAATCTGGGAGGACATCGAACCGAGGAGCGCCACCTACAAGTCGTACTGGGCCCAATGGGACTCGTTGAAGACCAGAGAGGGCGTGCTGTTCCGGGTATGGGAATCACCCGATGGGAAGAAGCAGAGAGAACAGTTGGTACTTCCCCGGAGTAAGGTACCGGAAGTCTTGGAAGAAGTGCATGCCGGAACTTCAGGAGGACACCTGGGAGCGAACCGAACGATTGACAAACTACGGCATCGCTACTACTGGCTGAGGCTCCGAGCAGATGCTGAGAGATGGTGCCGTCAGTGTCACGTGTGCGTGGCGATTCGCGGCCCCCAGACTAGGAGCCGGGGTCGCATGCAGCAGTACAACGTTGGAGCGCCATTCGAACGGATCGTCGTTGACATTGCGGGACCGTTTTCAGTTTCCGACCGTGGCAACAAGTCCCAAATGGTGGTCGTGGACTACTTCACGAAGTGGCCGGAGGTGTATGCCATCCCAAACCAAGAGGCAAAGACAATCACGGACTGCCTCGTGGAGCAAGTGTTCTGTCGATTTGGGGCGCCGTTAGAGCTACACAGTGACTTTGAGTCCAACCTAATGAAGGAGGCACTACAAAGGCTTGGGGTGAACAAGACCCGCACGACGCCTCTACATCCCCAGTCGGATGGCATGGTCGAAAGATATATCAAAACCTTTGAGGAACACCTGAGGAAGGTCGTGGCCAGCCATCAGCGAGACCGGGACGTCAAGGTGCCACTGTTCTTGCTGGCCTAGCGCTCGTCACCACACGACACAACTGGGATGACGCCAGCCAGCTTAATGTTCGGCCGAGAGTTACGCCTCCCTTATGACCTGGCTTTTGGAAGCCCTCCGGAAGCGAAACAGCCAGCGACCGAGTATGTGGAGAACTTGGTGGACCATCTCCACGACATGCACGAGATGGCTCGCCAGAACAACCAGAAGGCGAGCGACCGCATGAAGACCAGATATGACAGGCAAGCCAACAGCCAAGGGTTCCAGCAAGGTGACCTGGTCTGGTTGTACCGTCCTACCCAGACCAAGGGACGCTGCCCGAATCTCCAGCAGCCATGGCATGGACCGTACCGGATGGTGAAGAGGATTAACGACGTGGTCTACCGCATCCAGAAGATTCCCCTAGGGAAGATGTTGGTGGTACACCTGGATCGTCTAGCCCGCTACGATGGTGCTGTTTGGGACGACGAGCCTTGAGGAGGGAGCAGTGTCACCCAATTAGCGGAAAGCACAACCAACGACAGCTGAGTGAGGGGCCAGAGGCAGCCAAGCCACACCCACCCATCAGTCTCTGTCACTAACTGAGGGGGTTGATTAGGGAATGTCACTTGTCGCTGGCCGGCTCTTTCCCCTTCCCCTTTGCTCTGGAACTTTCGCGGTGATTCACGCAAACTAGAGGCTTCGAGAACGGCGATATTCCTATAAAAAGGGCTGCAGTGAGTGAATTGGGTCAGTCAGTCAGTTCTTGGTGAACAGCGTAAGAGTGCAGTGCTAGTGTTCGGACAAGAAGACTGTACGTGCATCGGAGGATTGTACGTAAGTGCGAGAGCAAAGTGGAATTGTAACGGACGAACTGGTGAATCGTAATTGTCTGCATTACGTAATTCTGTGTAATTGGCAAGTGTTTGACTGTAAGTCGGTGGAAATAAAGAACATTTTTGAGTGGTGCAATTGGACTTTTCATTTCACGAAGCCACAAAGTCACAATATGTTACTTTTAGGAACATCAGCATTTCGAAACTTTTTCTATGCTATGGTAGAATGAGTATTTTCATAAACCTTGTGACGCACGCTTGAAAAATAATGAGCTGAGACCGTTGCATTTTTGAGTTATGCTGTTCACAATAAAACTTATCGTGCTCCAGCAACAAAAAGAACAATAAACATGAGTATAAATGAAATTCAAATTAAATTAAAGAGAAATTGAATGTTCCGCTTCAGCGAAATCAAAAGAACTTGTTTTGCTTCAGCAAGTCAGGAAACTGATCTCTCTCTCTCTCTCTCTCTCTCTTTCTCTCTCTCTCACATACAGACATACACACGCGCGCGCGCTCGCGCTCATGCTCGCGCCGAGTCCTATACCACTTTTCCTGTAATGTTTTTGTGGATCCAGGAAGTCTCAAAACGTGTATTTCTGGTAGAACATCGCTATCAAGTTTTTGCCTGGAATGCAGTACTTTCCACAACTTACTATATGTGCTGTTATGCAGTACATAAAGTAAACATTAAAGCCTCCAATTGAAAATGCTTGCTGCAAATGGATATACTTTCCGCAAATGCTACAAAACTTTTGGAGACTGCGACGAGCACTAAATGGAGTTCGAAGGAAGCTCTCAGCACCTGGACAATCGAAGGCCTTTATTTATACACCTGACGAGAGCCCCCTAAGGAGGAAAGTGAGAGACTGCAGAAAGTGAGAGACTTTTAGGCTTGGCCTAGCCTCTACTTCATGATAACACTGGCCAACAAAGACCACAACTTTAATCTGCACAGCAAACACCGCCGGGGTACGCCCCTCAAATACTTCACCGTATCCAGACTCGTCAAGACAACCTCCAGCGAGAGCAAAGAGACATCATGACCCTCCTTAGCCAACAGAACCTGCTGAGCCCAACCTTACAGCCAAGAACATGTCGCCGCTAAGCTCAATCCACGATTCTACTGCCCTCCCAAACACCTTGGGTTCACGGAATTTTTATTAGCTTAAAGATTGCCACAAATCTCCCAATATCCATCTTTAAACTCTTCCCAAGCACAAGTCTCTCCACTTATGTTATGGTCAGGACCTTGTGCCATGGCCATAGCCAACTATCTTCAACGTCGCTGTGTATTCAGTTAAATAACTAACGGAGCTGCACATGCGGAACCCCTTTCAAATAACTATCCTCGTTATTTCTTGTTCTTCCTCCTATCATCTTTCGTTTTCCTATTTTCCAAAATTTAAAAAAAAACTTGGCATAGAAGACTGACAGCGAAGAGCAGGGAACCTGCAGTTTACAGATTGACACTTCAGGCGGCAGCTTGTATAGTGAATTAACTTTTAGTTTTTAAGAAGTAGTTGGTGTTAAAATTCCATTTTTCGATATACATATTTGATGAACCAATGAATGAAGCAATTATAAAATCCATATTTGAAACTTTAACCAGCACATTTCAGATTGCGAACATAAATTTACATACAAGTCGGAGTAAACCTAAATTGTAGAGAATAAGTGTCATACAGTAATGTAAAACCGATGGGAAATGCCGTACATACAGAACGGGGAATTAGGCGGGGTCAGTAAGATTAAAAGGAAGTGCACGGATAAATTACAGAGGTTGCTGGGCTTTTAACAATGACACATTGAGAAAAATGTTTATTGGTAAGTGTCTATAAAATTATTTGTGTTGTATAATTAAAAATGTAGAACGTCATTTTCGTCTGAGGTATCAGTTGCCAAACACATGCCACATTTGGTACAATAGCTTATGCAGAACGGTCCTCACGCCGCTCCCTGCGACATACTAGGCTGCAGCGGACATTGGTAAAGTGCACCTGAAGGTGTGGGGACGGCATAGTACAAGGGTTTATTCTTCAAACTACTAATCTCTACTAATCACTTTCAGAAGCTAACTCATTGCTAATTTTCTTGTAGGTACACGAAAATACACTAGGATTCAAGCGATAGGAATATGATTTTAGAACTGGTTGCCATGTGAAAGCTTTGAAATTCTTAACAACTTTAGATTTGAAAAAAAAAAAAATACAGATTTTGCAAAATGTTTAAAATATAAGGCATGTCTCCTAAATATAAATGTTTTTACAAAGAGTGAAGGTATCTGACTTAAAATGTGTTTTTAACGATATCTTCTTTTTGTGTAATAAGATTTTGTCTAAATCTTATGCTTCACCACATTTTGTAGTGTTTAACGCCCACTTTTACTACATGAGGCACCGCAGGCTGTCACGCTGATGAAGATGGAGCACCGGTGGAATGAGGAGGCGGGGGATACCGGAGCATCCTGAGGAAATCCGCCCCTACGCCGCTTCGTCCATTACAAATCTCACATGCAGGCGCCTGGGATCGAAACCTTGGCCACTTTGGTGTGATTCGAGTGGTTTAACCATTCGGCCAGGACACGGCCAAAAACCAGTTGATAACGCCATCTAGAATGAGGAGCTGTTGATACCATTCCCAGAAAATTACGTTTCATTTGTTATGGAACTATAATAAATATTAGGTTCTTTAAACAAATCTGTTAAAACAATTTTTGAGAAAATCAAAATTTCCGAAAAAATGTTTCATGGAGATTCTAGTCTGAAATGGGGGAACCTTTTTGAAAATGTTTGTGCTGCATCTGTGAAAGATATCGAACCTTAATAGCAGGTTTGGTATTTAAATGTTGGTAGGGACATAGCTCTGTGAGTTTGAGGGGAGAGGAGTAAGCTGGTGACGTGTGGCAAAGCTTGCATAAACAGAAAGTATCACTTGATAGTGTTATGTTATTGTTCTTTACAAGAACATCAGTGGCGGTGCAAAGAAACTTCGTTCAATTGTGAAGCACAGAATGCATTTTCCTTGGATCACAATATCTTTGATAAGGGTCTTAAAAATTATTGGCTTCAAATGGAGAAAATGTGGAAGCAAACAGGAGATTTTAATTGAGAAACCCAAAATCCTACGTGGCATGAGTATCTTGTCTACATATTAAAGTTTTACGGAAATCTGGTGGAAACTTATTTATTTAAAGAAGAGGTTTTGGCAGATGATGAGGATTTTGAAGTTGCCGAAAGATACAAAGCAGGCACTCGGTTCACTTTTTTACGATTCATGCTCGAGAGAAGGGGTTTGTTAATGTAGAGAAACTGCCCGATAAGGCAGGAAGCACCAGTGGGGATTACTATGACCAATGAACCACCAAAGTGGTTGAAGTGGTTGAAAGACATGTTTATTCCGCACATTCCAACTTCTGAATTATAATTTTGGAGATTGGATCTTTTCTGAAAATTACCCAAATATTCTACCAAGAAAGAGATATTGAATTTCTTGCAAAACTGTGGTGTTAATTGTAACGAATAAATAAGGAAAGGAAATTTGTTCCTCTACTGGAAGCCCATCGCCCGAGAAGAAAGTAAGAAGGTCGAGGAAACAGAAGCTGAATATAGGGGGCAAAAAACAGATGCACTGATGGAATCGTGTCCAGTGTTATAGATTATATCATTGTGAATACGTCAACAGATGATAGGTCCACCAGAGTGACAAACATATTTTCACTAGGACAACCGCTGTGATGTGAATGTGAATACATAACAATGGCTATGGCATGTTTCTTCTTAATTTTTGCCAATATTAGGCGTTTTGAATAAAGTGCAATTTAAATGTACACTATAATAAAAAGGTTAGCGTTAAATAGTGTCATGCTACATGACACTAATAGTGCCAGTTACTGTGGTTTTGACATTTATTTGCACTGTTCAGTTTTATGCATTCATTGAACTATCTGAAACGCCACTGTCTATCTGGCCATTAGCACTCCCCGAGCCTCCACTCTGCAGTGTCATTCTTATTCAAAGTAAACTTGAGCACATTCCTCAAAGCCACATAGAGCTTGGACTCTTGCAGTACTTACACTTCTATCTCCTTCATGTTAACCAAGACAAGCATTTGCAGAAATTTCCTTGTTGCTGATTTTACTCTAGGTGCTAGGGAATACAGTGATCTTTATGTAATAGTTCAAATGTTATAAATTTGGTTGTTAAGTGGTGAATCTGAAATTCTGTTTTCTTTGCATGGTCAAGAGATAAAAAGAAATGAATAATGAATCTCCGCTTACGAAATTCAGAAATATGGGATCAAATATCTCCATATCAATTTACTCTACAAAAAAGGGATTCAACATAAATTGTGTATTTTAACAAACTCTACATATATCTGTAGTAAGATTTTGTCGTCACAATTACAGTTATGTAAAATTCATCCAGAATGAATAGGAATTCTAAGGATATTCTCAAAAAATTCAAGATATTATTTTCCTTTACTATGGAGATATCTTAAGCCCATTGTATCTAGTCAAAATCATTAGAGCCAGTTTTAATAGAATCAATATTTTTGAAAAATCTTCCATGTAATGGATAGCTTGTGGGGGGATTGTCTTGAAAGTTTTCTTTTCACATCCTTGGAAGATGCTGGATTTAAATATCAAGTTTGATATTATATTGGTCTTTTGTTTATGAGTGTGCTGTTTACAGATAAACACACATGAACAAAGACACACACACATACAAACACAGATTATTTCTAAAAATTGTTCTTTAGATTCAGGAGTTTCCAAAACATTCATTTCTGATGAAACTCTTTAATTGAATTTTTGGGTGTATCCAGAACCTCCTCTGCTTGCTATACATAGTTCGGGATGTAATAATTAGCCATGGAGTACACACAAAATAATATGTTATTAAAAGGGAATATAAGCAAGACTGCAATGTTGTAAGAGGTATTAAATAATACAATATGGGGAACAAGAGCATATTTAAATACTTTGGATATAACATAAACGAGAAGGAGATAACAGAAAAACAAATTTTATGTCTTTCATTTATAAACCATTCATGCAAAATTATTTTGCTTTATATACTTCTTTCTTGCTGATCAAGGTAAACTTTCATTACTCTTTACACATGTTGTTATACATACGAGCAATATTTTATCCTATAGCTATTGTCTGATGTTTGAAAAGTGGATTGCAATATAGTGGCTTTGAAATTCCATGCACTTTGTAAGGCTAGGAAGAAAGCAGGATAGCAACAAATCATAGGAAATGAATATAAGGATTCCAAAACTCAAACTAATATCAAAGAATATGTTGCAAATGATTAACTAAACAAATAATTATATTTCGTACATATTGTGTGTTTTAACAGGATTTTACATTTTCTATGTAGTAAGTTTTGTCTAACTTTTAAAAAATTATACATAGGTAATTCAGAAGAACGAGCATTTACTTAACTGCCTAATCCTGTTATGTATATAAATCATGTTTTCCATGGAAACATACACTATTTTAACCAAATTAATTAATTTTAATCAAATTAATCACACTTTTTAGAACTACCTTTAAAAAATATAAAAGGTTTTAAAGTGTTTCATAGAAGGTTAGTTTACGTTGGGGTTATTTTCTTGAAATCTTCATATCACATTCCATAAGATAGTGATAATTATTAGTACAGCTTTTGAGACTGACTAAACTTTTGTGAACTTTTGAAATTTGAGTAGATTTTGGATTCAAAATATTAAAAGAAATACAGCAAACTTAAAAGAGATATAGTACGAACAACTCAAGTGCTTCATTTTAATAAACTTACTGGGTACTCTGGCAATAAATAAAAGCTACTTGCAATATAATAAAAAGGGAAGCAAGTAAACACTTATTACAAAATTAATCATTAGCATTCATGTTGACAACCAAGGAATGCAGAAATGTGTTACAAATTCTTTTCAGCTATAAAAATCTTAATCCAAAAATGATTTCTGAAATAAATAAAATGATCAAACTTTTTAAAATGAAGAATTGTTCTGGTTATTATGATATAATAATAATTTTAAAGTCCTACTTCTCTCAAATTCACATTCCATTTAGTTATTGATGCAATGAGGCTCTAAATGTTGCAATTTTGAATTACAGGATGAAATTCTCAACTGTTAAACTGCTTTTGAAAATAGACTAACACAATAATGTTTCAAAATATAGACCAATCTCTCTTACCAATTTTTTTTTTTCACAAGTTCTTGAAAAAAGTGATGCTCAACAGACTGCATATACACCTTTACTATAACAACATACTTTCCAGGGAGCTTTTTGGACACAGAAAAGGAACATTGACAAATAAGGCATGTTTAAAGAATGAAATTACCAAATTCTATTTGTATCTACACATCTGGTAGTCCTCTAACCGCAAGGGAAGTATTTTAATTTGTATATATTGTCACCCAATTAGCGGAAGGTATGACGGCACAGCTGTGTGGGGAAACCGGAGGGAGCGGAGCCACGCCTCCCATTAGTCTCTGTCACTAACTGAAGGGTGGTTAAAGGAATGTCACCCGTCCCTGGACGTTTCTCTCCCCTTCTTCTATCATCTGGAATATTCGCCTGGATACCAGAGGCGCCGAGAATACGACGAGATGCTTATAAAAAGGGTTTCAGAGAGACAGACAGTTAGTGTTAGTGTGTACGTGCATCGGAACGGTAACGGACGAACTGGTGAATCGTAATTGTGTGCATTACGTAATTTTGTGTAATTGGCAAGTATTTAACTGTAAGTCGGTGGAAATAAAGAACATTTTTGAGTGGTGAAATTGGACTTTTCATTTCACGAACCCACAAAGTCAAAACTGGTGTCAGGAAGTGGGAAAACATCACCGAACATTACAACCATGGACGCGGCATTGGAAAAGATTTTGGAGAAAATGATGGAAATGAAGACGGCCAACGACAACCTCACCGCCGAGTTGAAACAAATGAAGACGGCCAACGACAACCTCACCGCCGAGTTGAAACAAATGAAGACGGCAAATGAAAACCTCGCTGCAAAAACAGAAACGGCTAACAACAACTTGGCCACGACAATGACCTCAAAGATGGCCGAACTGACCACGGAAATGAAGGTGGCGAACGAGGCTCTCGCCGCCAAATTTCAAGAACAGTTGGCCGGCGTGAGGGATGACGTGACGGAGCTGGGCAAGCGGATGGGCCAAGTAGACGACCGCCTTAATGACTTAGAGGAAAAGGCCGACAATAACGCCAAGACCCTGGACGCCGTGGTGGAAGACGTCGAAGACCTTGCGAACCGCATTAACAACCTGGAAGGCTGACAGCAGCGTCAAGTCCCTGAACGCAATGGTGGAGGACGTCGTCGGCAGGAGGTTGAAGGATTTGAAGCCCGACGCGCCGGGACGCGACACAACATCTGCGCGCGTCAAACCTCCCAAGTATGACGGCGCGTCAACGTTTGAAGTCTTCCGCCGCCAGTTCGACACAGTGGCCAGGCACAACAGGTGGTCACCGGAGGAGGAGGCTACACAGTTAATAGCCAGCCTCCAGGGACGGGCCGCGGAAGTGCTAAACGCGGTGCAGACGATGGCGGCGCCCAAGGACATCTGGGAGGCCCTGGAGAATCGCTTCGGGAACCACCGCTTAGCCGCAGCATACCGAAGCCAGCTAAAGGCAAGGTCGCAGCAGCCGGGGGAGACGCTGCAGGAGTTCGCCATAGCCATCGAGCAGCTGGCTAGCAAGGCCTTGGTTAACCTGCCACTGGAGTTCGTATCCCGGGAAGCCGCCTACAATTTTGTCGACGGGGTACGGGACACGGAGATTCGTCAGCGCCTAATGCTCGGCGAATATAAAACCATACACGAGGCGCTGACAGCGGCATTAAGGATAGAGGCGGCCAAAGTAACATCTATTCCGACGTCGAGAACGAGGAGTGTCCGCTACGCCGGAGACAGAAGACCAGCTGAAGGACGCCGGCGAACACCTAGTGGCCTGTGTTGGGGGTGTGGACAGTTCGGACACCTACAGAGAGACTGCCCACGCCAGGAAGAGCAGCCGGAAAACGAGTAAGGGCCGTCGTGGAGAGGGGCACGTCGGCGCCATCACCACCATCCCCTCGAGTGACACTGCGCGCCGTCAGCCGGCGTATGGATGACAGCCTCATCGCGGACGGTTGGATAAGAGGAAAGCCGTGCCGCGTGCTGGTGGACACCGGGGCGTCCGTGACCATCATCAGACCTGACGTGGCGAAGGGTTTGCCAACAAGGAAGCCAAGCCGGCCATACCAGCTTGTCACGGCATCGGGCGACACCTTGCCTGTGGAGAGGGAGGCCCTGCTGGAGCTGAACTTGGGACGGAGTGCCGTGCGTCTGTGGGTGTTCGTCGCGAAGGTGGCTGAGCAGGTGATCCTGGGACTGGATGCCCTCAGGAGCCATGAGGCGACGGTCGACGTCGGCAAGAAGGTCCTGCGGCTTAACGGAGAAGAGGTTATACTCCGTCAACCCGAAGAGCGCCTTGGAATGTGCAGGGTCGTCTTGGACGAAGACGTGGTTGTTCCCGCGAGGAGCGAGGTGGTGGTGACGGCGCGACTTGAGGGCCAGAGAACCAGGAACATGATGCTGGACCAGAAGACGCCTATACACGGACTGTGTGTAGCCAGGACATTGCTGCCGTGCCGAGAGGAGGTGCCAGTGAGACTGCTAAATCCAACGGACACCGATCACGACGTCCAGGCCGGGACGGAATTGGGAACGTGCGAGCCCGTAGTGAGCGTAACAGCAATCGACAAGACACAGGAGCCGGCGCCGAAGCAACACCTGGGGCCCCGGCTAGAAGGCTTACTGGAGAGGGCGGCCGACCACCTGACCGCAGAACAGCTGGAGCAGGTTCGACAACTACTGGGGCGATACGAGCGCGTCTTCAGCCAAGGCGATAGTGACTACGGCCGCACGGACAAAGTGCTTCACCGCATCGACACCGGAGACGCCCGGCCTATTCGGCAACCACATAGACGCGTTCCGCTGGCGAAGCAAGGGGCGGTACGAGACATGCTGGAGGACATGAGATCCAGGGGAGTGATTGAAGAGTCCGACAGCCCTTGGTGTTCCCCTGTAGTCTTGGTGACGAAGAAGAACGGCGAGCTGCGCTTCTGCGTAGACTACAGAAAGCTGAACGCCGTCACCCGGAAGGACTGTTTTCCCTTACCCCGGATTGACGACACCCTGGACACGCTAGCTGGTGCACAGTGGTTCTCGACCCTGGACCTGAAGTCGGGCTACTGGCAGGTAGCTCTAGACCCGAGAGACAAGGAGAAGACTGCATTCTCGACGGGCCAAGGGCTCTGGCAGTTCACGGTTATGCCCTTTGGCCTCTGCAACACACCAGCTACCTTCCAGCGCCTTATGGAGTCAGTGATGAGAGGGCTGACTTACGATGCCTGCCTGCTATACCTGGACGACATCATCATCGTCGGGAAGACTTTTGAAGATCACCTCGAGAATCTGAGTAAGGTGCTACAGAGACTGCAAGCGACCAACTTGAAGCTGAACGCGAAGAAGTGCCAGCTCTTCCGCAAGGAAGTTAACTACTTGGGCCACATAGTCTCGGCAACCGGAGTGGCCACAAACCCGGAGAAGACACAGGCTGTGAGAGATTGGCCTCGCCCAAAGGATAGGAAAGAGTTGCGCAGTTTCCTGGGGCTGTGCAGTTATTACCGCCGCTTCATAAAGGGGTTCTCCAACATCGCAAAACCCCTCACCCGCCTGACGGAGGAACACCGGCCTTATGTGTGGACAGAGGACGCCTAAAACGCTTTCCAGCACCTAAAGGAGACCCTGTGCTGTGCTCCAATTTTGGGTTTCCCACAACCGGGTGGCGCCTTCATTGTGGATACCGACGCCAGCGACCATTGCATTGGAGGTGTCCTGTCGCAGATCCAGGACGGCCATGAGCGGGTAATAGCCTATTACAGCAAGACGCTATCCAAGGCAGAGAAGAACTACTGCGTCACCCGACGGGAGTTACTGGCGGTAGTAAAGACATTGGAGCACTTCCACAAGTACCTGTACGGTCAGCCATTCCACCTGAGGACTGACCATTCCGCCCTAACCTGGCTATTGACCTTTAAGAACCTGGAAGGCCAGACAGCACGTTGGGTCCAGAGGCTGCAGGAGTACGACTTCACCTCGGAACATCGTAGAGGGAAGAGCCACGGTAACGCAGACGCCATGTCCCGAAGACCCTGTCCAGAAGAGTGCGGCCAGTGCACAGGAGTGGAAGAGAAGGAGCGTGCCGCAGCAGTCCGAGTAGTTGTGGCAGTGCCTGCTGAAGGCTGGGATAGCGCAGGCCTGAGGAGGGAGCAGCTGGCGGACGCAGACTTGGGGCCACTCTTGAGGGAAGTGGAGGCAGGGATGAGACCAACCTGGGAGGACATCGCACCGAGGAGCGCCACCTACAAGTCGTACTGGGCCCAATGGGACTCGTTGAAGACCAGAGAGGGCGTGCTGTTCCGGGTATGGGAATCACCCGATGGGAAGACGCAGAGAGAGCAGTTGGTACTCCCCCGGAGTAAGGTCCCGGAAGTCCTGGAGGAAGTGCACGCCGGTACTTCGGGAGGACACCTGGGAGCGAACCGAACGATTGACAAACTACGGCAGCGCTACTACTGGCTGAGACTCCGAGCAGATGCTGAGAGATGGTGCCGTCAGTGTCACGTGTGCGCGGCGAGTCGTGGCCCCCAGACTAGGAGCCGGGGTCGCATGCAGCAGTACAACGTCGGAGCGCCATTCGAACGGCTCGCCGTTGACATTGCTGGACCGTTCCCAGTTTCCGACCGAGGCAACAAGTACCTAATGGTGGTCGTGGACTACTTCACCAAGTGGCCGGAGGTGTATGCCATCCCAAACCAAGAGGCAAAGACAATCACAGACTGCCTCGTGGAGCAAGTGTTCTGTCGATTTGGGGTGCCGTTAGAGCTACACAGTGACCAGGGTACCAACTTTGAGTCCAACCTAATGAAGGAGGCATTACAAAGGCTTGGGGTGAACAAGACTCGCACTACGCCTCTACATCCCCAATCGGATGGCATGGTCGAAAGGTACATCAAGACCTTAGAGGAACACCTGAGGAAGGTCGTGGCCAGCCATCAGCGATTCTGGGACGTCAAGGTGCCACTGTTCTTGCTGGCCTATCGCTCGTCCACACACGACACAACTGGGATGACGCCAGCCAGCTTAATGTTCGGTCGAGAGTTACGCCTCCCTTGTGACCTGGCTTTCGGAAGCCCTCCGGAGGTGAAGCAGCCGGTGAACGAGTATGTGGAGAACCTGGTGGACCGCCTCCACGACGTGCACGAGATGGCTCGCCAGAACATCCAGAAGGCGAGCGACCGCATGAAGACCAGATATGATAGGCAAGCCAACAGCCAAGGGTTCCTGCAAGGTGACCTGGTCTGGTTGTATCGTCCTACCCGGACCAAGGGACGCTGCCCGAAGCTCCAGCAGCCATGGCAAGGACCGTACCGGGTGGTGAAGAGGATTAACGACGTGGTCTACCGCATCCAGAAGGTCCCCCGAGGAAAGATGGTGGTACACCTGGATCGACTAGCCCGCTACGATGGTGCTGTTCGGGACGACCAGCTTTGAGGAGGGAGCAGTGTCACCCAATTAGCGGAAGGTATGACGGCACAGCTGTGTGGGGAAACCGGAGGGAGCGGAGCCACGCCTCCCATTAGTCTCTGTCACTAACTGAAGGGTGGTTAAAGGAATGTCACCCGTCCCTGGACGTTTCTCTCCCCTTCTTCTATCAACTGGAATATTCGCCTGGATACCAGAGACGCCGAGAATACGACGAGATGCTTATAAAAAGGGTTTCAGAGAGACAGACAGTTAGTGTTAGTGTGTACGTGCATCGGAACGGTAACGGACGAACTGGTGAATCGTAATTGTGTGCATTACGTAATTTTGTGTAATTGGCAAGTATTTAACTGTAAGTCGGTGGAAATAAAGAACATTTTTGAGTGGTGAAATTGGACTTTTCATTTCACGAACCCACAAAGTCACAATATACATAATCATCCCTGCATTGTTTTTCATATTGCCTGTATATGGTGAGTCTCTTATGATAAATATTCAAGTATATGTGCTACTAAACTTCACATTTCTTTGAGATATTCAAGGCTTTGCGGCTATTAGTGAAATCACTGAATGCAAATTAATCAAACAATCAATATAGAGAGGAAGCGTTCTTTTCGTAACAAAGTATTTGCTGACCTGTACCTTCGCTGAGGGAAATTTATCTAGAACAAACAAATGGTCTATACAAGTGGCTGGTGTTATATGCCTTGCTATCTTCGTTTTATCTTCTCAGATGTGTTTGTGTGGGAATATTCCAGAATGCCATTTGAACAAATATAATTTACCTCTGCATAACTACTATAGATAATCCCTTTTTAGTGAGAATAAAGGCGGGAAGTGGTTGTACATTTTCTGACTCCAAAAAGCCACGTCAAAATTTGAACAATGAACGAAATGAAAATGTATTGGGCTTAATATTTGTCCCAAGTTGCCACATCTCTACAAAATCCCTTCTAGAAGTAATGGAAAACCCATAAGGAACCTCCGTAAAATGGCTTAGCCTGAACTCAAGCCTAAAGTCTGAGAATCAAGAACTTTCATTCTTTCTTCATCTAAGTAGCTCGTTCTGTGAGATTTTATGACAACTGCTATATATCTCCGCCAAAATATCATTGAAATAAAGAAAATGAAACGGGAATTCAAACGAATTATGCTACACTTGCAATATTACATTGTTTGTATCCTGCACGTAATTAGCAAGTTTTAAGAATTTTGCAGCAAGCTACAGAAGTACCCAGGCAAAGAAAATTAGTGATTGATCCATCTCCTGTCTCCTTTACGCTACTCGTCATTAAATTGTTTTTTTTTTTAATTTACGTCCTCCAACGTTAAGTCACATCGGACGATGAATGACGTGGTTGAAATGACGCTAAAATGATTCCGAAGTTCATGAAGCTTAGAGCTACCCGACATTCGTCTTTCAGGATAAGGGAAAACCCCGGAAAAAACCTTATACAGGTAACTCGCCCTAACCGAGATTCGAACTCGGGACCTCTTGAACGTGAGGCAGACAGGCTACCATCTACGCTACCGAGGCGGGCATCATCAAATTGTTTACATCGCTCCAGAGGCAGAATGGCCAGTATGACAATAACAAACATTGCCATCTTTACACGAATAATGCCACATTTAGTAGAACTAAGCTGCAAGCATTTAGTATTAAAAGAGCAGTAAAGCAGTAGCGCCAAAAAACCGATGCCGCAGGTTTCATGAAAGAGACGTTAAAGATCTCACCAAATCAGCTTATTTCACTGCCTCCCACAAACTGGCACTCTCAATTCCCTAATTAGTCCTTGTATCTGGAAAATGATAAGAACTCTTCCCGAGGCATTTCGAAGGTAACATCATTAACATTTCTTTCATTTATCCCCCTTATTTGATTGTTCGAATTTTCAGTACAGGGTGCTCCGGTCTAGGTTGTGGAAATTAGTTTTCCTTGTGTCTAAGCAATTTCTTGAATTTTTCCAAATAAACACTGTAAAGTATTTAAAAATAAATAACATTTGCTTCTCAGTCTTGGGTAACATACTTAAAATTAAAATCTACTGGAACTGAAATTAGCTTTTTTTAGAAAACGTTGCATGATGTGTGTTTAACGTCCTTGAATATAATTCCTATGGGACGATGAATGAAATGATTCTCAAATTAGCCCAACGTCCATAGAACTTTCACCTACCCGAGTCATTTTTCAGGATAACAGAAAACCCCGACAAAAGATTTATGCAGATAATACCCTGACGAAGATTCGAACTCGTGACCTACTGAGTATGAGGTAGACAAACCAACCCACGCCGAAGAGATGGGCAGTGTGCGTGCGTGTGTGTGTGTTTGCGTGTGTGTGTGTGCGCGCGCGCGCGCGAGATTGATACAATAACTCGGTAACAGTCCTGGAATTTAAGTTCAGCATTATCAAGAATGAAACAGGAGGATTTTCAAGGAAATCCTCCAATCCCACACTACAACTTACATGGATCACTTTTGGAAAATTTTGATATTCATAAAAAGCCTCTAAGGATATTGAAAAAGTACTGCATCTTTAAGAAGTTTTTAAAGTAGTGGAAATGCTATCTACTTTACCTGCATAACTTGTAAACCGTAAGATATGTACAAAATCTTACTAGACCAAAAAGAATTGTAGATTTTGTTGGATTGGATTACGGTACGGAGGCGATTGTGCGCTGCGGCGAGTCTTCAATAATTGTAGCTATGCCCCCAAGTAGAGAAACCCGGTGGGAAGAATGAGGCGAGAGGAGACATAGGGAGGCCGTCACAAGGAGTCCCGACAGTGTAGAGGAAATGGTCCCTAAAAAATTCCACTTGGACCTTTTCTCGGCCAGCCACTACAAGAGGTATCCCACCCACTGTGCTCCGGAAACGGCCCACAGGTCAGCCCGGGAACAGGAGACCATCTACCGGAGGAGGAAGTGTTTACCAGAAGCATATCATCCTGCCGTGCCATACCGAGAACCCCAGCGACACGTTCACCCTAAAAGAGACCACCACATGCGAGATCATACGAAATGATAATGGAGATGAAATGGAAGGACAGGAAATTAGGAGGATGCAATGAACCTACCCAGCATTCGCCTGGGGACCCGAGAAAACTCCCGAAAAAACCCAAACTTCCCGAACATTAGTCCCAGACGAAACCGCCTGATCCATCCCACTCTTTTACAGTTTGTTAAAACTCACATTAATTATATATAGTATTTCATAGATTGGGCCATTTGCTTGCTATTTCTTGGTATTTGCCTAAATTTTCCAATATTTATGATTTTATCCTATGGAAAGTCGTTATTCATTTTTACTTTCTCTACTACGTATAACATAATAGAGATGCTATTGTATCACACCAAATACACTGGTCTCCTATTTAAAAAAAAGCTTTAGATAAGTGTATCTACGTGAATATTCAAGTGTGTCCGTATGTGTATGTAAGTATGTTTGTTTGTGTGCCTGTGAACAATATATCATAAAAGTAAAAACCTAGGTTAAATACCAAACTTGGTATTTTAAGTGATCTACCAACGATGCGAGACGAAAGTTTTCAAGAAAATCCTCCCCCTGAAATTTAGCTTTACATGGAAGGACAAGTAAATTGAACGTTTCAAGACGGGAGGTTGACAGCGTATTATCCACATAATTCAGTGAATTATAAAATCGCAAAGTTATTAATACTTGAAGCTTAGGCGAGATCGTCATATTCCTTTCAATGTATGTTCTCAGTATTTCGCAAATTTAAAACGAGGAGCGAAGCAGGGTAAGTGAATTGAACGTTTCAAGACGGGAGTTGGACAGTATATTATCCACATAATTCAGTGAATTATAAAATCGCAAGGTTATTAATACTTGAAGCAAAGCCGAGATCGCCACATTCCTTTCAATACATGTTCTCAGTATTTCGCTAATTTAAAACGAGGAGCGAAGCAGGGTAAGTGACTTGAACGTTTCAAGACGGGAGGTGGACAGCGTATTATCCACATAATTCAGTGAATTATAAAATCTGAAATTTATTACTACATGAAGAAAAGGCGAGTTCGGCATATTCCTTTCGATGCATGTTCTAACCTCTCTTGTACTTCCGCAGTAACATTCATAAAAACCTGTTTTGACAGTCTATACCTCTGTAGAAAATTTTCTTCCGATAGCTCCTCAAAATAATTTCCCCTCATAGGCCGTACTCTATTACGAATTCCATTTAGACGATCTTAAATATAGCAAATCGAAATCAACAGCTGAGTTAATGCTCGCATTCTTGACCATTTACAATTGTTAAGGGCTTAACATTAGAAATTTGGCGTTTTAGTTTAACATGAGATTTAACACTAAAAGAAATGTGTAGTGTTTAACGCACGCTTTTACTACATACGGCACCGCAGGCGATGACACTGATGATATATGAGATGAGGATGGAGCACCGGTGGAATGAGATGGCAGGGGAAACCGGAGATCCCGGAGAAAACCCGCCCCAGCGCCGTGTTGTCCACCACAAATCTCACTTTGCGGTCGCCTGGTATCGAACCCGGGCCACCTTGGTGAGGATTTAACACTAGTGTTACGCTAACACTTGTTGGTGAAATGCAATTTTTGTTTAACTATTGCTAAACTCGTTTTAAGTCTTAACGTCTGTTGGTGAATCGGGCATAAGTGTGTAAATTTATCGAATTCTCTCAGAATGTCCCAGCAGTCTTTTCGTTTTGGATTACTTTTACATAACTGCTAAATCTTAAGAGATGGACAAACTTTTATTATACAACAAATATAGACCTTGTTAAAGCGCATAATGTAATCGAAAACATTTAGTTAACCATTTCTCAGATATTGCTGTTTATTTGCCCGAATGTTGTGATGCTTGTACTTGTCTCAAATGCGAAGTCGCTATTCAGTTTTACCTTCCCAATCACAAATAAATAGTAGGGGGAATATTTCATTCCAACACAGTTGGATATGGAGCTTTCATAAAAAGAATATGTACTTTGAGGCCCATTGGCTCTAAAAGAAGCATTTTTTCATAAAAAGGTTTGTGTGTATTCTTTCCTAGTCTGAACCAGTGTGTGTGTGTGTGTGTGTGTGTGTGTGTGTGTGTGTGTGTGTGTGTGTGTGTGTGTGTGTGTGTGTGTGTGTGTGTGTGCAGGGGGGAGGGCTCGGGTTAAACAGCGTAACCTAAAAACAAAATGTGACTTAAATCCGGCCTCCTATTTTCCACAATATACTTATGTTCAGTTTGTAATTCAACTAACAACTTTTCGCGATTGATGAGAAATGTGTCTACGGCTTCTCTTCTGATTTTGTTCACCTACCATTTTTTCAGACGTGTAAACAAAACCAAAAAGAAAAGCTACTTTTAGTTAATTTAAGTTTATTCATTTGGTACTTGCTATCGATATTCTAGGATCTTCATTGTTTCACATCATTTTCAGTTACCAATGTATTCACACGATATTACGTAATTTACATAATCTTTTCGTTAGACTCACATTTAAACATCTTAACTCCCAAATAACATTTCTCCATAATTTTAGATTTCTATTATTGTAGTCAAAGACAGTAACACTATTCCTTTCTCTTCTTTTAATACCCACTCAATCACTCGATTACCATCAATTGTTTCTTAACCTCATTCACATTCTACTAAATCTTTTAACAATTTCTGATGAATTGATTTCTTAATAAATTTAAAATAACAAAATTGAATCTTAACAATGTTTAAAGTTTTTATTTAAAATAAATATCTCAATTTTCATCTCTTGGGCGTACGAAGAGAAGACAGTTTCAAAGGTACTACAAGCGACCAACACTTTAAGATTTCACTGTAATAAAACTTTGCAATAACATAATATCTGCAATCATTTATCTCAATTGACATTAAATGCATACAGGAATAAGTGTTTTGTTTTTGATTGTTTTGAATAATTTTTCCAAGAGCATAGTTAGTTCTATAAGCACAAAGCGTATTTCTTTCCCTGGTCTAGTTTCAGCACAGTAATTTTATGAACATTTCTATAATATATTCAGAAAAGAGAGTTTATTTCACCAAAATATTATAAACCAGTGTATTTTAAATTACAATTTTCAAAGAGAACAAGTAAATGTGACATCTGAAGTGTTATGTGATTTAAACAAAACAAAAACTTGCATGCAGATAAATGTTCCTTATTTACAAATTTTTTTATTAAAGTCCTTTATCTCTAGGGCAATTCATAATTGTGGAACAAGGAACACGCGGACTCCACAGCAGTGGTTTCCAACTCCTCCTTTTTCCTATTACACGCTGGCTCAGATTTTGTGACGCCAAGGGACCATAAACTATTGCTGCTGTCATTGAGCGGGTAGTCATTCATCGCCGCCAAAAGCCTGCGGAACTGTTCCACTGTAAATATTCTCATGGTGGGGCGGATAACATGGGGTATTCGGTTCTCTGCAATATCTGAAAGCACATCAACATAAATATAAATAGCTGATGATTTATTGATCTAATATCATTTGCTAACTAAGCCTTCTGTGTATGTTGTATATAATATTATTGTAGCATTAATTGGTCTTCAGCTTTGTTATACTTAAGGCACAGTTTATTTATTGAAACGTTCAACGGCCACATATAAGAATAAAACTGCTTGATCAGACCCAACATACTTATTGAATAGGGTTTCTTCCTGAACACACCATTTTGTGTTCCAACGTTATTCTCAACTGATGCATTGATTGGTTGCTCCTTCGTGGCGTAATTAAAGGTGTGTGTGTGTGTGTGTGTGTGTGTGTGTGTGTGTGTGTGTGTGTGTGTGTGTAAATGTACGCTGATTGATAAAAGTTTATAAACACTTCTAAAGTTGGATGCGTAGGCTTCCACGGCCTGTGTCTTGATGTGTGATCTTGGCTTACGGTGAAGGCCACGTCATCTTGGTCGAAATTGCCGACGTTTCGCTCATCTTGTCGTGACCTTCTTCTGGGCTCTTGTCCGCTCTTTGTCCGGTTGCTCCCGTTTATATACCGGTTGCGAATCTCTGCTGGTCCCGCCCCTTTGTCCCCGATTGGTTGCCTGTCTGCCAATGGGATCTTGCACCGGTGTCACCACTTTTTGTTGGTTTTGGAGATAATTAATATTGTGTTTTGCTGTCTGGTTCGATTCCTTAGGGTTTTTTTTTTCTCCTGTGGTATTCTTCCCTAGACCATCGTTTTGCAGAGATTGCTGTGGCAGGCCATCGGACGCGGGATGGTCTGTTCGCTCCGCCCCATGCTTTTCATTGGCTGATCTTCGGCCAGTAGCTGTGCTAGTAAGCAGGGCCTTCCAGGTGTCGTGTAGCTGCCTTCCATGATCTCTGTTGATGTTATTCTTTTCTTTGAAGATTTCTAAACTTTCTCGCGTCAGTCTGTATGAGAAATTTTTGCAGGTGGCTAGAAGTTCGGTGTTATCAAAGTCGATGTGATGGCCGGTTGTAATCACATGTTCCGCTAATGCGGATTTTTCGGGCTGGTTTAATTTTAGGCTGCGTATGTGCTCTTTTTTACGTGTTACGATTGACCTGCCGGTTTGGCCAATGTAGGCGTTTCCACAGTCGCATCTAATTCTGTATACTCCTGGGTTTAGCAGCGGGTTGCTGGAATCTTTAGCGGGTCTGAGAAATGATCGGAGCTTTCTGGTAGAAGTGTATCGTGTTCTGATGTTGTAGTTTTTGAGGATGGTCGAAATCCGGTCGGTTACGCCTCGGATGTATGGTAAGGTGGTCCATGTGGTGTCTCTTTTTCCGAGATCTTTTTCGTTGTCCTTCTAGGAGTTTTTGCTGCTGTTGTTCTGTATTCGACGTATTTCTCTGTAGGAGTAACCGTTTGCCATGAGGATGCTGTTCAGGTACTTCTTTTCATTTCCGATGAGCTCTGGGTCGCAAATGCGGTAGGCTCGCAGGAATAGGGTGTTCATCATTCCTCGTTTTATCGTAGGTGGGTGATGAGAGGATGCATCCAGATATCGACCGGTGTGTGTCGGTTTTCTATATACAGAACAGTGCACAATATTGGTGGCTTCTTCTCGTTGCACCATGACATCTAGAAAAGGGAGCTTTCCATTCTCTTCTATTTCCATTGTGAATTGTATGTTGGGGTGGAGGCTATTAAGATGTTCCAGAAAACCGTCTATGGCGTCCTTGCCGTGTGGCCATACTACGAACGTGTCGTCCACGTATCTTAACCATAATGCCGGTTTGAGATCGTATGTATCAATGGCCATATTTTCAAAATCTTCCATAAACAGATTTGCGACCACGGGCGAGAGGGGACAGCCCATTGCTGCTCCTTCCTTCTGTTCGTAAAGCTCTCCTCTGTAGCGGAAGTAGGTGGTTGTAAGGCAGTGCTCCACTAGGTGCGACCAGTCTTCAGGCAATCCGTTGTATTCGAGCTTTTCTGTGATGATATTTAAGGAATCTGGGATGGGGATCTTGGTGAACAGTGACTGTAGATCGAAACAGATGAGAATGTGGTTGTGTTCCAAGGGGAATTTTCGTATTATTTCTGCAAAGTGGGCGGAGTCTCGAACAAAGGTCTTCGTTTTACCCACCAAGATCTGTATCTCTTCGGCTAGGAATCTGGCTAGGGAGTGTGTTGGCGAACCAATGGCACTTACTATTGGTCTTAGAGGTGTGCCTTCCTTGTGGATTTTGGGTAGGCCGTAGATTGATGGTGTCCGAGAGTCGTGTGGGATCAGGTCTTTATGCTTTTCTTTCGGGATTGAGGAGGCTTTTATCATGAGTGTTGTGCGTCTCTCTACCGTGGAGGTAGGTCTCTTCTCGATACGTCTGTAGGCGGGGTCGTTTAGTAGGCCGAGCATCTTCTCATGGTAGTCGCTGGTGTTCATTATGACTGTGGCGTTGCCCTTGTCGGCTGGTAGAATTGTGACGTCCGGATTTGAGGAGATTGTCTTCAGTGCCTCGCGTTCTGCCTTGGTTGTATTGGCTTTGGGTGGTTTAGCCTTGCTGAGGATTCCATAAACTTTGAGTCTCATTTCGTTGGCAGTGTGGTCTGGAAGGCTTGCTGCAACTGATTCTACTCCTGCTATAATTTCCTCATTCGGAATTTGCTGTGGTGAAGGTGCAAATTTCAGTCCTTTAGCCAGAATGGATTTCGTAGGCTCATCAATGACCGTGTCGGATAAATTCACGACCAGTCTGTCGTTGTCAAGTTGTGGTGTCGGAGGATGTTGCTGGTCATGCATTTTCTGAAACTTCTGCTGCTGACGTTCTACGGCTGTTGTATATGTGTGTTCAGCGACGGTGGCTGAGATGCGGTCAAGGGTGTCCCAATCTAGAGCCTGTAAATCTGTGGATAACTTTATGTGGAGTTCGAGCAACGCAGTTTCTACGTTGTGAAGTTCTTTCCTTGTGTGAGCAATTCTTTCACGTAGCAGCTTGAAGGATGTCATGCGTAGGATTCTCCTGGCTGATGTGGAGTCTACATGGTGTCTGACTGTGAGAAAGTTCGGAACTGTCCGATGGTCCCTGCAGCGTTTCAAGAACGCTAGCTGACAAAGGAGCAGACATTTCTTCTTGCGCAGTTTTGTGAACCGCTGAGTTTCTTTGTAGATTAGCTCCCCGTAGAGGTTGATCAAATAAATAAATAAATAAATAAATAAATAAATAAATAAATAAATAAATAAATAACAAAATAAATAAATAAATAAATAAATAAATAAATAAATAAATAAATAAATAAATAAATAAATAAATAAATAAATAAATAAATAAATAAATAAATAAATAAATAAATAAATAAATAAATAAATAAATAAATAAATAAAAAAATAAATAAATAAATAAATAAAATCTCAAAACACTATCTCGGTTCCTAATTTCATACACCGGGACTAGATTTCCAAATTCATATTTATTAAATACCAGAAATATACAAAAATACCACAATTTGCAATATCAATTTCTCAGATAATAACTGAATGCAAATTAATCAGTATAGAGAAGAACCGTTCTTATTGTAACAAAGTATTTTCCGACCTGTACCTTCGCTGAAGGACATTCATCCAGAACAAACAAATGGCATGTACAAGTGTGCTATCTTTGTTTTAACTTCTCAGGTTTATTTGCATGGGAATATTCAATAATGTCATTTGAGCAAATATATTTTATCTGAATCCAATACGTCACTTCAAAGATTGAAAGAACAAATAAAAGAAATGAATATGTATTGGGCTTAGTGTCTGTCCCAAGTTGCCAAATGTCTTGAAAATCCTTTCTAGAAGTAATGGAGAACATAAAAAAAACCTCAGTCAAATGGCTTAACCTGAACCCAAGCCTACAGTCTGTAAACTTCATCTAAGTAGCTCGTTTTGTGAGATGTTACGGTAACAGCTGCATAGCTTCGCCAAAATATTTTAAATTAAATTATAGTGCATTAATAAAATTTACATTGTGCCTAGCAGTACAGTCAAATATATTGCATAGGAAGTGTTCTAGCAAACAAAATACAAAATATATTGCAACCTTTTAAAAATATTACTCAGATTATGAACTTCATTTTGGGTACGATAGTTAAAAATCAGTTAATTACCTTATACAACATACTTTTGTATGTTAGTATTTGTAATTCTTATTTCACTGCCTCCCACAAACTGGCACTCTCATTCGCCTAATTAGTGCTTGTGTCTGCACAATGATAAGATCTCCTCCCGAGGCATTACTAAGGTAACATCATTAATATTACTTTCATTTATCCCCCTTATTTGATTGTTCCAATTGTCAGTACAGTAATGGGCATACCTTGAATTGCTGCGATTTCTTCTGGATCCATTGCTATTGCCCTTGCGACCAAACAAAATCTGTAAAGTATTTAAAAATAGATATTAATTACTACTCAGCCTCTTTAACATTCATTTAAAGTTAAAACAGTATTTCACTACTTACCTAGCTATGACAGAGTATAGTCCAGACAGATAATTTCTAATCCTTTACAAATTGATTAAAACTATTAAGTTAAAAAAATATTAAACTGCAAATACGGAGAATTTAGGGCCGAAACATTCATACTAGAAATTTTGAAGAGGCTTTGATATAAACAAGAACAAGATACTGTTGCACTTTTGTTTTTGAGGCTCATTTATTTTTATTTTCTCTAGCATAAACTTAGTAGGTACAGTAGCTACCTATTGCATATTTTTTTAAATCATACCCTCCAAAATTAAGCCGTGTTGGATCAATGAAATGGCTGAAATGATGCTCAAATAAACCCAGGGTTCATAGAGCTTAGAAATACCTGATATTCATCTTTTAAGATAAGAGAAAATCCCGGAAAAGAACTTATTTAGATAGCTCACTCTCGCCGAGAATAGAACTCGGGACATGTTAAATGTGCAGTACACATGCTACCACCTACGTTAGCGAGGCGGGCCGTACTGCAATAAACCAAAACCTCGATCCTGAGACTTCACTGGAAACATACGTTTTGAGATCTACTGAAACCCAAATTAGCTTTTTTAGAAAACGGTGCATGATGTGCGTTTTTATGTATTAATTAACGTCTTTCAGTATATGTAAGTCATATAGGACGATGAATGAAATGATTCTCAAATTAACGCAGGGTTCATAGAACTTCCACATATCCGAGTCATCTTAAGGATAACAGAAAAACTCTGACAAAAGATTTATCCTGATAACATCTTGACAGAGATTCGCACTCGTCACCTCTTGAGCATGAGGTAGACACGCTATAACCACGCTAAAGAGAGTGTAGTGTGTGCGTGGGTAAGCCCGCCCGTGTTTGTGTGTGTGATACCATAACTGAATAACAAACCTGGTTAAATACCAAACCTGGATTTTGTTGGATTGGATTACGGTAGGGAGGCGATTGGGCACTGCGGCCAGTCTTTAATTATTGTACCTACACCCCCAAGTGGGGAAACCCGGAAGGAAGGATGAGGCGAGAGGAGACATAGCAGGCCGTCCCAAGGAGCCACGACAGTGCAAATGACATGGTCCCTACTATTTACCAATTTGAAAATCCCCCGGCAGCCACTACAACCGGTATCCCACCCACCGTCCGGAGACAGGAGACCGTCTACCGGAAGTGAAAGTGTGTACCAGAAGCATATCATTCTGCCATTCAACACCGAGAATCACGCCGACTTTCACCCTGAAAGAGACCACTACATCAGAGATGATTCTAAATGATAATGGAGATGAAATGGAAGGAAACGAAATGCGGGGGAGCAATCAACCTACCCAGCATTCGCCTGGAGACTCGAGAAAACCTCCGAAAAGACCCATGGGTCAGGCAGGTCGGCCATGGGAATCAAATCCGAACTTCCAAACCCGAATGCGAGAATACTTCTCGTTTGAGCCTACTGTATTCCCTATACACTGCAAGGAAATATCAAATAAGACAATTTCTACACCTATTTATCTCGATTAACATGAAGTACTGTCCTCCACAGGAGAGTAAGTCTCCGAGGGAGAGACTCAGGGGGATTGGTGAAGGTTCCCACACCCTCTCTGGACAGGTTTATGACACCCCCTGTCAGTACAGTTACAGACCATTGAAAAACATTCTGACGGCCTCTACTTTTGTGAATGAATCCTCTCGGTTTTAATGTACAGAGTGAATAGGGTACATGTTTTTTAATGGTCTGCTCCCTGTGGAACAGGGGTTCTCTGCCACACACATTCGCTGTCCTTGTCCCACAGCACATTCCTTACAGGGACAATCTTTGCGTTGCTATACTATAGTTAACATGTTTTTAAAAGAGTTCATGAAGGGATAGAGAACATCATACGAGCTCAACATGTCAGACTTTTATTCTTAACTTTCTATCGAGAATCGAACCGTTCCCATGAATTTCTTCACAAGTACTCACGTGGTTTCTTAGTTTGGGATAGTTATTCCTAGAAACTGTGTTCCAAATGGCCCCCTAACTTCCCTACAAGCATTTCTATTACATACAGGCAGGTACGTAATAATCCTTTATTGTAATATGTAATGGTTTCAAGACATTGTAGAAAACTTTGCAATAACAGATAAAGGCTCGTAATTTTTCACTTAAAACTCGTCTTTCATACGTGCAAGAACGAAACGAACTGGACATTGTAACACTTCTTTTTCTTTAACTGCCCTCTTATAACACTACGTGGTGTAGGGCATTTTTGGTCTGCTTAACCTTTACCTGTGTTCGGGAGCGAAATCTCTGGATCAGTGAGAGAGAGAATCCAGGATATGTGATCAGCCCGATGCCTGGTATGAGAGTGAGGAAAGTGGATGACAGAATAAGGACGAAATAAAATGCTAGGTAAATGGTGGAGAAAATGGTGCACCTTTGATATGAAGAGCTGGCTAGGAAACATGGGAAGATTAATGGCACTAGATAATATGAGTGAAGGACGTCGTGGTAAGGCTAGACAACTCATGCTTGCATTATGTGAGAAACCGCTCTCTCACCATATTACCATATCTTAGCCCCACCTTAAGCTGACAAAAGCTATAGTTTTACCTGTTTTTTCCTTTAGTTTGCTATACAATAGATGTGCAGTGCTAATTATTTCCCTTGCGCTGCTAAGGGTGTTTAAAGAGCTTCTATCCTGCATTCTCAAAAATAAACATCACGATTTATCTGTAAACTGCATTGAGTTTATTTACTCCTACAATGTACATTGTTAAATATTGCAGTAGACTTAACGATGCTCTCTTAATTTACACGACTGGTATCATTGCTGGTTTCTTTTTAAATATAAGCGTTTATATGTAGAGTTGCAAACCAGATGAACTTATGCGTAGAACTCATTGATGTTCATTAAAAATGCTGCTGCGTAGCAGGATTTTGATCAGTATCAATATGCTAAACAGTTGTTCACATTGATAAGTAATACCAAACATTGCCAGTAATTGTTTTGGAAAAAAGAGGCAGCATGGAAAACGTTTAGAGAGTGATGTGCACAAATACAAACCATGTTTCTCTGAACAGTGCAGGGATGTTAATTTTAGGCCCCAGCATGAGCCGCATTGGGATGCCTTCCTAGGATGCAAATGGTAATGTATCCAAAGCTATTAGGACATATCAAATCTGTCCTTTATCACAGTGAAGAACAACAAAACAAAACAAATACTTGCTCTCCCAGACGCGATTAATATTCGTCGTTCACTCCTGTTGCACATGCAAGGCTCCACTGCACTGATCAGACAGCCACGTGACTATCATTAGAATAAATCGGTTTAGTTGTGTATATCAACCTCCCTGTTGAATGTAGCGAAGATGAGAGCAAGTTTAAATTCACACTTATAATGCCTTCCTTCTCACCCCTACTCTAGTCGTACTGAAAGCAAGCCCGCCTAGGTAGCATGGTGGTAGCGTGTCTGCCTCACGTTCGTGAGGTCCCAAGTTCGAATCTCGGTCAGGGTGATTTACTTGGATAAGGTTTTTTCCCGGAGTTTTCCCTAATCCTAAAAGACGAATGTGGGGTACCTCTAAGCTCGATGGACCCTGGGCTCATTTGGGCTTCATTTCACCCATTCCATTCATCGTCCTATATGACTTACGGTTGGAGGACGTTAATTACAAAAAATATATACCGAAAGCAAAAGATGTACCAATTTTACACCACAAGGAACCATGTAACCTCAGTTGGTCAAGCCGAAAGGGCCAATGTCCATCATGGTGGAACACTCATGCGTTTATCCCCAATTTTATTGTTTTCAATGTTCCATTCTAGGAAAAACGAGATCAACACGTGGTGGTGCTGGTGGTAGTGGTGGTGGTGTTGGTAGTAGTGGTGGTGGAGCTCTTTGTAGTAGTAGTAGAAGTGGTGGTGGTGGTGGTGATGGTAGTGGTGATGGTAGTGGTGGTGTTGGTAGTAGTAGTAGTGGTGGTGGTGGTGTTGGTGGTAGTGTTGGTGGTAGTTGTGGTGGTGTTGGTAGTAGTAGTAGTTGCAGTAGTAGTAGTGGTGGTGGTGGTGCTGTTGGTACTAGTGGTGTTGGTGTTGGTAGTAGTAGTTGTAGTAGTAGTAGTAGTGGTGGTGGTGATGGTAGTGGTGGTGGTGTTGGTAGTAGTAGTAGTTGTAGTAGTAGTACTAGTAGTAGTAGTGGTGGTTTGGGTAGTAGTGGTGGTGGTGATGGTAGTGGTGGTGGTGATGGTGATGGTAGTGGTGGTGGTGATGGTAGTGGTGGTGGTAGTTGTAGTGGTGGTGGTGGTAATGGTAGTGGTGGTGATGGAAGTGGTGGTGGTGATGGTAGTGGTGGTGGTGATAGTAAGGGTGGTGGTGATAGTAGTGGTGGTGGTAGTGGTAGTGGTGGTGATGGTAGTGGTGGTGGTGATAGTAGTGGTGGTGGTAGTGGTAGTGGTGGTGGTGATGGTAGTGGTGGTGGTGATAGTAGTGGTGGTGGTAGTGGTAGTGGTGGTGGTGATGGTAGTGGTAGTGGTGATGGTAGTAGTGGTGGTGGTAGTGGTGGTAGTGATGGTTGTGGTGGTGGTGATAGTAGTGGTGATGGTAGTGGTAGTGGTGGTGGTGATAGTAGTGGTGGTGGTAGTGCTAGTGGTGGTGGTGATGGTAGTAGTGGTGCTGATGGTAGTGGTGGTGGTGATAGTAGTGGTGATGGTAGTGGTAGTGGTGGTGGTGATGGTAGTGGTGGTGGTGATGGTAGTGGTGGTGGTGAGATAGTGGTGGTGGTGATAGTAGTGGTGATGGTAGTGGTAGCGGTGGTGGTGATGGTAGTGGTGGTGGTGATGGTAGTAGTGGTGGTGGTAGTGGTGGTGGTGATGGAGTGGTGGTGGTGATGGTAGTGGTAGTGGTGGTGGTGATGGTAGTGGTGGTGGTGATGGTAGTGGTGGTGGTAGTGGTGGTGGTGATGGTAGTGGTGGTGGTGATAGTAGTGGTGGTGGTAGTGGTAGTGGTGGTGGTGATGGTAGTGGTGGTGATAGTAGTGGTGATGTTAGTGGTGGTGGTCATGGAAGTGGTGGTGGTGATAGTAGTGGTGGTAGTGGTAGTGGTGGTGATGGTAGTGGTGGTGGTAGTGGTAGTGGTGGTGGTGATAGTAGTGGTGATGGTAGTGGTGGTGGTCATGGAAGTGGTGGTGGTGATAGTGGTAGTGGTGGTGGTGATAGTAGTGGTGGTGGTAGTGGTAGTGGTGATGATGGTAGTGGTGGTGATGGTAGTGGTGATGGTAGTGGTAGTGGTGATGATGGTAGTGGTGGTGGTGATGGTAGTGGTGGTGATGATGTTAGTGGTGGTGGTAGTGGTAGTGGTGGTGATGGTAGTGGTGGTGGTGATGGTAGTGGTGATGGTAGTGGTAGTGGTGATGATGGTAGTGGTGGTGGTGATGGTAGTGGTGGTGATGATGGTAGTGGTAGTGGTGGTGGTAGTAGTAGTAGTGGTGGTGGTAATGGTAGTGGTGGTGGTGATGGAAGTGGTGGTGGTGGTGATGGTAGTGGCGATGATGGTAGTGGTGGTGATGATGGTAGTGGTGGTGGTGATGGTAGTGGTAGTGGTGATGGTAGTAGTACTAGTAGTAGTAGTAGTGGTGGTGGTGTGGGTAGTAGTGGTGGTGGTGATGGTAGTGGTGGTGATGATGGTGATGGTAGTGGTGGTGGTAGTTGTAGTGGTGGTGGTAATGGTAGTGGTGGTGGTGATGGAAGTGGTGGTGGTGATGGTAGTGGTGGTGGTAGTGGTAGTGGTGGTGGTGGTGGTGGTAGTGGTGGTGGTGATGGTAAGGGTGGTGGTGATAGTAGTGGTGGTGGTAGTGGTAGTGGTGGTGGTGATGGTAGTGGTGGTGGTGATGGTAGTGGTGGTGGTGGTAGTTGTAGTGGTGGTGATGGTAGTGGTGGTGGTGATAGTAGTGGTGATGGTAGTGGTGGTGGTGATAGTAGTGGTGGTGGTAGTGGTAGTGGTGGTGGTGATGGTAGTGGTGATGGTAGTGGTAGTGGTAGTGGTGGTGGTAGTGGTGGTGATGATAGTAGTGGTGGTGATGGTAGTGGTGGTGATGTTGGTAGTGGTGGTGGTAGTGGTGGTGGTAGTGGTGATGGTAGTAGTGGTGATGGTAGTGGTGGTGATGATGGTAGTGGTGGTTGTGGTAGTGGTGGTGATGATGGTAGTGGTGGTGGTGGTAATGGTGGTGTTGGTGGGGGTGTTGGTAGTGGTGATGGTGGTGGTAATGGTTGTGTTGGTGATGGTGGTGGAGGTATTGGTGGCGTTGGTGGTGGTGGTGTTGGTGCTAGTGGTGATGGTGGTTGCTGTTTAATTTGTTCTGTAAACCGCCATACATACGTAGAACACGCCTAGTATCTCTTTAGATAATTAAATATATTGCAGTTTTTAAGACACAGGGCTATTCATAAAGAAAGAGCAGATTTCAAACAATTATTTCTTCCAAACTACAAAGGACAGAAACATAATTCTAACGTTCATGGAGAGAGAAAAGCCTACAACTGAAATAGTGCGGTGGATAAAAGTAAAAATCACGGCGAATGGGCGTCGTTTGCTGTTGTTTGTCTGTAGTGAACTGGCGGGGACACATGAGAAATTTTTTCATGTGCTGCAATTTGCAAAACTAGAGTCCATTTCAGTTAAAAGTGAATTTCGCTCTCAATTTATTAAACAACCGCCTCGTCGTATGCAAATTTACGGGTGTCATCGAAAATTCATATAAGATGGTTGAAACCGACAAAGGGAAAGTGCGGATTGTCCGCGCACATCGGACGAGAATGTCGAGCGTATTGGTACACTATACGAAACGAGCCAAAAGTAATCCACATCACGACCAAGCATGGAACTTTTCATTCCTTAAACTAACGGTATAGCGAGTTCTGAATCATCGTCTGCATCTGAAGACATACAAACTGCAGCTATTGCAAGCTTTGCCTCTTGACCGACCAGAACTAAAGGTACGAAACGTGCTTTGGCATGTTAGACGATATGGAAGAAGATAATTTTCGCAACCATTAATTTTTTCCAATGCATGCACTTTTAATCTTTCTGGTAAAAGTTAATCACCATAACCCTTGAATTTGGCAAGTGAAAATCCTAGGGCAGTTATTCAACATGACAGAGATTCTCCAAAGGTGAACGTCTTCTGTGCGACATCTGTAACCAACGTTTATGGGTCTTTCTTAACCGAGCGGGATGGCTCAGGCGGTCTCATCTGAAGGCCCACATTCTGTTCGCGGGGATTCGATTCCCGTGGACAACCTACCTAATCATGGGCTTTTCCCGGGTAGCCAGGCCAATGCTGGGTAGAATGATTCCATCCCCCGAATTTCTTGTCCCTCCATTTCATCTCCTTTATTATTTCACACCATCTCTCATCCGGTGATCTCTTTCAGGTTACAGGTGTCGGCGGGTATCTCGACACATTGGGTCGGCCGCCCTCTGTCTCCTTTTGCCTCATCCTTCCTCCCGGTAATGTCCCACTTGCAGCTTAGGTATAATAAAGCTCAGGTTTCGGTGCAGCATCCTTTCCGCAGTAATAATAGTAATGGGTCTTTCTTCCTCATGGAGAAATTCTCATGTTCTACTGTGAGTATATTTAGAAGTATTTGGTGACTAAGAAACATTAGGAAAGCTCTATATTGCTTTACCTAATACAAGGGAAGCTAAATCCCTAACTTACAATTACTGCAATGAAGCGTACAACTCTGAGTATATAAATTACTCTATACGGAACATCTATATATATCTATTAGGACTATCGGGTCCTTGTTTTTACTGGTTTTTAAAACATGTCCATATAATAATCTCTGTATTTTAGCGTTAAATAGCCCCAAAACGAAAGGTATGTGACAACAAGGTTTTCAAGAAAACCTCCTCACTACAGACTACTCTTTACATTGAATACTTGTAGAGAATGTTAGTGTTCATTAATACCATGGCTCTGACTTATATAAACAGCACATTAACATTTAAGGAAATCTTTACAACCAAAGTTTATAACGTGACAAATCATAAGATAAACACTCAAATTCAGGTATATCTACATTTCTGAAACTTTTTAACATATCTATGCACCAATAAAGTACAATGCTTTTAAAGTACTAGGTTTTTCAAGTGCTATTTTACCAAAAGATAAACCAGTCAATCAAATAAAGAAATGAAATAGCATAGCACTTCACATCACTAGTTGTAAGAGATTACACTCTTTTGAGGTACTTGAAAAATGCTAAACAAAAAGAAAGCTGTCTTTCATGTTTACGGATTATACATATTGGCTAATCATCATTTAACTGTCCAAGTTTACAAAATTTTCAGGCAGGAGTCCCTGAATTTTGTATCAAATCACAGCCGCAGTTTCGATATTTCTGAAAGTTCACACACATACTTGGGGTAGATTGACACGACAAAGCAAGTAATACACAAAGTAGACACAGTGTATCACACTATCACAAATAGATTCTGTTCTCTGAAAAAAACCATAGGAACCAATGCAGACACCTTCTTTTAAAAAAATCATTACCAGTTCATATATTTTAGATCACTTAGTCCAGGAAAAGTATTAAAAAGTAATACTGTAGATGAAAAGTATTTGTGTAAGTATGTTGTACACATGACTATCACAAAATGCTTGGGAGTTAAAGTTTAAAGTGCTGTGATGACATGCAATGAGATATTAAATATCTATAAAGCTAATAAGCAATTGCTAATGTATTGCTCTCTTTCATGATTGCTAATTATATGGACTAAATGAACCAAAAGCAATTACAATGTGTAAAACCTGTTAAGAAGATAAGTACAGCATGTATTTATTAAGCTTTCATATTGAAGAAATCACACTATGATATTCAAAGTGCATATTAGACAAATGTACACACAAAACATACTGTCACAAATAATGATGAAAGTAAAACTTACATATGCATCAATGATGTTAAACACTCGTACAGTACTTCTACAGTGGGTACTGACGCCTAATAAACTGTTTTGCCTCTTGCACCACCAATGTATGCATAGCTGCATAAGGTTGCTGATTATGCCATCTTTCATGGCTGATGCATGATCAACACATACATCCCCAATCCAGTCTAAGTTTATGTTTCCATGCATAACTTCTGTAGCATGGTGCGTCACACCAGGCAAGTAGCTACTGGTACTGAGCATATCTTCCACAAGAGTACTACCATGAGCTACAGCTCTACACAAATCCACAGATGGATATATTAGAACTGTACTTTGTTCGTTATACTCTTCAAAATATATGCTCAAGTGCCTATTCTCCATCGAGTCCATTGTAAGTGCAATTCGACATTTGTTACAGAGGATATGACGAAGAAGCCTGTTGGCAATACATCCTGAAACCTTTGCGTTTGAGCAGGACTCAATCACCTCAGCCATTAAACTGAGATTTGGAGGATCCTGCAGCAAAGCAGAGCTAGGAACCTGATTTGCAACAGACTGTGGTTCAGCATAAACAAAGCTGTTAAGATTATTTAAAACCTCACCCATGTTTTCCTCCAATTCACAGTTTAAACCCTTAAGATCCCTAAAAGGCATGCCATTGACAATGGCTGTCTTAAGGGCTGCCAGAGACTGGACCACTGTTGGGTTGTCATTTGATACACAGCAAGATCAAATGCAACCAAACAGGTGTTCAATGGGATCCTGGTTGAGGCTTCTGGTTTCAAGGAAGGTGAAGCCCTTTTCCTTCAGTTTATGCTGCAAAATCTGAAACAATTTACGGTGGCAATCCAGCCATCTTGAGATGGTGGACAGTATACTTTATGACATAAGCTGCTAGAGTCGGAACGTTCACCACTGTTAGCAGACCTTTTCAGAAACTGTAAGCTATCAACTTTGGCAACAGTTTCCTCCCAAAACTGGAGGTGCAAGTTTTCTCGGCTTACATCAACACGCCATCTTAGATTTCCTGGACCTCCTGGCTCCTTTCCTCTGCCATTGCAGCTATCAGACAATTTGTTCAAAAAGGAACAAAATGCTGCTGTGTCAACGGCAGACGGTCCTGGTGTTTGACCTAAGAAAAATGACAGCCAGATACAAAATGTGTTAATACCACCCCCTTATCTCCACTGGCTTACTACTAACATATTTTAATGCATTTGGATTATACTGTTAAATATTAGTTAGGACAACCATTAGTAATATTAGAGCTTACCATTGGTAATAAGGGAGTAAATGGCGCCGGCCATTTTATGGTTGAAGACCTGTGCTACCAATTTCACTTTCATTTTTGAGGCATCTTTAGGTTCTACATGCTGTCGTGTGATAGTATGCTGAAGACTAAAGGTGCTAGGCTCATCAACCGTGAAAGTATTATGAATATCTATCATGATGCTATCAATGGGACTAAAGGCTTGCCTCCAAACTCCTCATACAGCAGCACATCAGACTACAGAAATCTGTTTCGAGTGCATTTCAAGAGGAGGGGTGGATCAAATAGTGTCACCACCTCTTGTCCTCTGTATGAGAAGACTGGATTCTGAAAAGAACTGCCAAAAGCTTTTACTGTTTTTACATTGTTGGTGTCCATGTCACAGACCGTGGCCACAACATGCAATCCAGCATTTGTATAAGCTTTGAGCACTTCTTTTAAGATCTCCACCAGATCTTCAGCTTTCACAGGACCTCTACTGAAGTAGAATGCTACTGGCTGCATTCATTTCTTACACATGCCCTGAACCATGAATAAAAGGGCATGGTTTGTCACCGCTTTGGAAGCACCTGCAGTGCCCTTGTCTTCATAGCCCATGATCCTATCTGACTTAGAGCTGTAGTCTATATGTTCCCTAATGGACATCTCATCGAACATTAGCGAACATATACAATCCAGCTCTTCAAAATGAGATGCAGTCTAATGTAGAACTCTGAACATGTGATCGTTTATACCGGGAAAGAAAGGAATGCGGTACAAAAGGGAGTGCAATGTACTCTGTGAAGTTAAAGGATATAGTGCCCTAAGAGCACTATAGCCCTTAGGGGAACGTTTGTAAAGGAGAAGGGCTTGCAACTTGTCCTCATCAGTCCACCTTCGACCTTTTGGCAAACACTTTGCATTTCTCACCTAAGAAGCCAAAAATTTGGCAGAAGATGCAGACCTGGACTTTGAGAGACGATCTAACATTCTTAACTCTGTACTTTTTAATCTATTGTTGACCTCTTTCAAAGTCAATGTCTAGTCATTAAATCTTCTCTTCAAATTGAAGCATTTTTTACGTAGGGAAGTTAATCTGCCAAAAAGTGGATTTTTCCTAGGAGTCAACTCCTTCTGCCTGGATACATTAATTTCAGCTAAAACCGTACTCCTACTTTTTGACTCAGATGTACTTAGAGGTGTACTAGCTGCAGATACACCTGAAAGAACATCTTCAGAGACAGAGAAATCTAAAGGTGTAGCCAAAACATCTGAGTCAGACTCAGAAGACAGTTGGGGTTGAAAAAGACGGACAGCACAGGAAGGTCTTAATGTGGATGTAACAGAGTTTGAGCAGGATGGATAAACATCAACATAATCAGTACTGGCATTACTTACTTCAGCAGAACCAGGGATAGTTGCTTAGACAGGCCCTGGAGATTCCTGCCCAGGTCTTAATGATGGCATAGTGCTTGCTATACCTCAGAATTTGTTGTCGTTCATCTCTGAACTGGTCAGGTTGAAAATGACATATGCAGATGAATGCCATTTTCGGGTGCTTTGCCAGGAGGTCAGGGTTTCTTGGAAAATGTGTCCATTTGTCATACCTGAAATTAGATGCACACGAGCTTTAAAATGTATACAATGTTTGTACATAAGATATCAATTATCCGCTATAAATTCAGTTTTCCACCACAGATCTGATAGTTCTATTTGTGTGACAGATTACAACTTCACATACCGCTTTGTTTTCAATTACAAATTTCAACTGTGCTTGCATTAACACCACACATGGGCACACTCATTCACTCAGCAGTGCAGATTGGACAACATTCCAATAATGCAAACATATGAATAAGAGCAAAATCAATTACTCTGCTATGAAGTGGCAGTATCTAATCAATGTACAATGTGTAGAAGGTATAATTAGTTTAAGTGCTTTCTATTTAAAAGGGAAGCTTTAAGTTTATGTTAAGGGAGTAAAAACTTCCAAGAATGTCGGAAGAAGGTCACTTACTAAAATACTCATGGATTATCTCTAGAGAAATGTATCTACTAGACTGTAATACTCTGCAGTAATGAAATGACTGTAATATCAATACATTTTGTAATGATTTGCAATCGCTAATGGCACATACAAAGCCAACAGACAAAAAAGTCACCCTAACTTCTTATTTTTGTGCTTCACTGTAGAACAAAGAATCAGAACAATTTTCATTAAAATATATGTATATAACAATTTGGAATGAATACTCCAGTACTAATTTTAAAATAAGGTCTACACACATTTTACCATGACTCCTCTCAGTGCATCTTAGACATTCCTGCACTATACAGTCTAGTTCTATTCTTTTTAACACATATATAAACAACAAATATACTTTAAATTTATGTAGTTGGCAATTTAATAAACCCTGACTTGTGTGATTGCCTGAAGATAAAGAATATACATAAAACTCCATAAAAGAATTGTGAATCAATATAACAGTCCTGAAAATCTCTTATCATGTACATGCATACTGCACTTTACCACAAGCTGATTAAATTGATTCTACATAGAGGACCTTGACAGTATTGCATACTAAAATTAACATCTTTACAACAAAATTTGTGGTGTACGATCAGAATACTAGGAATGCAGGTGATTTGCCAAAGCAGCATATATAATATAATTCAATGATGCAGCTACTCTGTAATAAAAATAGCTGTGGTTCCCATGTCTGAAACTATTATGTATGCAGATTATATTTTCATTAATAACCAATTATCAATTGGTAATTACTAATTACCAAAAATAACCAATTAGCAATGTACTGACATAGACTTACATCACATTTTATTATGTTCAATTTCTTCGAGCTAGGTGTTCTATGGGGCCTTAAAACACAACCAAACAACTGTTGCATAACAAATCTTAAAAAAAAGCACGAGAGCTGGTATGAAAGTATGATTATAGTTAAGATACCAAATTTCACAGCTAAACCTATATGTAGGAGTTTCATTTGCTAATTTTTGCATTGCATCACTTTATCTGCGTTATAAAATCAGTAACCAGTGCTAAAATGTATTTAGAATACAGCTTACGATTCACGTGGCAAAATAACCGTACAGCGGAATTCTAAATATTACTAATGGTTATTTATTCCTGTTCTGAAATGTATCTTACATTTCTGGATTTCTTGGGAAACGAAAAAGTTTAGTTTCCTTATTTCTACCTGTAACTGGGCAGCCAAGTACAGCACACTTTTTTTTCAAAAGATATTTGTACATTTTGGGTATCTTAGATTTCAGATATAGCAGCCATATTATTACACCATTCAAATTCTCAAAGTCCAGGAAAACCTCACGTGACTGCAGTACATTCCCATCAGGGTAACCAACATATACACAGAACAGACTGCTAATAAAACACATAATTTCGGAATTTCAATCTGTATTGGTTGAATTTTAGTGATTTAAAAACACTTCAGTCACTCTTTTTATGTATTGATTGGGTATTTTAGTATATTTGTATTATATTGGCACGCTCCTGTAATAATTGAAGGTTTATAACACTGAACCATGCTATGCAACTGGTAAACAGAGACATCTGTTGGCAGCCACAGCATTTAAAATTGACGTGCAGTGCTCAAACTGAAGCTTAAGACCTCGTTGGACTAGAAATCTTTCCATATCTCCGCCCTTTTTTTCCTTTCTGCTGTCCAGATTATTCTCCGCTGTACCAGTAGATAGCAGATCACATGTGAATTTAAGTTCCTCTATGAGGTAAGGTTCCCTCGCTTTTTCATATACATCTCACATAATCATCTTCTAACATCTGCAGCAATACTGTATTAGAACATATAATTAGGCTAAAAAGCTGGACAAATAGACACATTATTTTGTTTATTAATGTTCATATAATGTTAATGGTCACTGTAATGACTGCAGCTTTAACAAACTAATTTGCTTAATAGTATCAACTAAATAGCTATGTAATAATACATAATGCAATGACACTATTAATTCTCCAGTTTTGAGTCTTGATATAAATTTTCTGCATGTGATATATTCATTTTTTTCTACATAAAAAATGTATTGACTTTCAAGAATTTTACAATAGAATGTGACATTTAATAGGAAAATTGGAAATACAACGCTGTTCTGCAAGCTACTAAGTTCTTTTATTACTTTGTCTTATTAGCATAACATATATAAGTTGACATTTAACATTAGCATTTCAATGATTCGAATAGAAAAATTCTATAGCATATAACAGTAGCTACGACATAGCTATAACAAAAACAGTAATATAACATGACTAGTTCAATTAATTACAAAGAAGCTCCAGCAAAACATTCTGTGTACCATTTCTAAATCATTCAAGTGTGATACCGAAATTAAGGATTGCAGTGAGTGGAGAATCGTAATCGATTTCAAAGAAACAGTGCATCTTTGTTACAACACGTGCAGGCAGGTGGTTGAGTTGTTTTAACAAAAGAAACATAAGAAACAGTGTTCTTAGCAGGATCCGTGCAAAAACTGACGTATGTGAAGGGTAGAGAGTGATTTGTCTAATATAACCATGAAAACCCTATATTTGTAGCTGAAGCAGTTTAGCTAATACAAATAAATTACCAATATATTGCAATGTAATGCTACGTAATCACTCTAATGAATAACATTATTGGTTGGCAAGTATGCATGTTCATATATTTGAAATTACTTAGAACTGAAATGTAAACGTTTGATATGACGTGATAAAAGAATTACTTCTAAGAAGCCAAGATGTTTGTTAAATTCGAGACAGAACAAACATACACTTCCTGCTGGTCTGTAGAATACCTCATATCATATGTTCGTTTATGAATGGTTTGTAAACTCTAGTTAGTCTAGAGTGTTGAAATCAGTATTATTCAGTTGTTCTTCTATATATAGCCAGAGAAAAGTGTATCAGTTGGATCACTTTGCATTTGAAATGAGACACGAGGTAATCTGCCTTCCCTCTTACCGCTTCCAGTACAATCCAACTAAGTTAATGTGGGCTCAAATTATGTTGCAAACAGAAATATGACTTCTAGTTGGCTGGCGCTGAACGATTTATTCACGAAAAAATTGACAAAGTATCACAAAACTTGAAAAACTACGTGAGACTTGCAGATAAACTAGAGGAAGACTACTTTTGGAAAGAAATAGCACATGACAAAAATTTGGAGCCTATCATATTACATTTGCAACACTCAGACGATGAAGACCATGACAAATTTTCTCTTGATGTAGGAGACATTCGCAGACATATGGGTGTGCCACTGGCAGTTCCACTGCTTTAGAAAAAGAAGTAAATCATAAACTATAACTACAATTACAGCATTTAAAACATGTGCATATTATGCGAATATCCATGTTGCAATTAAAATTTCAACGACTGGGTGCATTATTATAAAAGTTTGGAAAATCTACTTTGGGTTTCTTGATGTCTGGCACCAAGCAGGGTTGCATGTGTGAGAGAGGGAAATATATAAAGAGTGAGGATGAGGTGGCAATACTTAGTGCGCTAACGCATCTGTTTCTTTGCGGTCAAGTATTTTTACTATTTGAAACACATAATAGAGCTATTCAAGAAAACTTGCTCTAAAAATTGCTACATAGATTAAAGGAAACACAAATTTAATTGGAAAGTTTGGAAATATCTTTCCATTCCTATAGCAATGCTGGCTCACTAGGGAATGTATAAAAGTGTTCATCTGAAAATGCACTTGGTAACCCCATGGGCTGCTAATAGTTCCTCCAACACTGCAGCTATACTTCAACCGTATACTGCCTTTGCATTTATCTTGTTCAGAGTAAACAAACATGCATGTAAAAATATCCTGAAAATAATTTTTAACAAGAGAGGTCTCCAATAATAAATTTATGAATGACAATGCAATTCTACTGAAACCCGTGTTTTCCTCAAGGCCCAATGACAACAATACAATTTGAAACTAATATAACAAGAGCATAAAAACGCCAGGTACAAAGAGCATTTAGAATGGTTTAAACGCCCGCCTCTGTGTCCTATCTGCTTCACGTTACAGAGTTCCGATCAGGGTGAGTTATCAGGTTTTCCTTATCCTGAAAGATATGTGTCTGGTAACTCTGAATAACTTGTTACTGACACATATGACATGAATAATGTGGTTAACTCCTTAAAATTTAAAACATGAGGCAGTGGCACTGTATCACAGATTAATACCAGATTCTCAACTCCGTGGTAAAGTTTGAACCCGCATAGCGCGCTCTTTCCTGAACCTTTAGACCCCAGCAACCTCGGGAACTATGGCTGGTAAGGCCGGTAAGGTAAGCTTCTATTGTGACCGAGCTATGGTGCATTCGCCACACCTCAATAGTTTACGGGCATTTCAGCTATTGCATATTAGCATAATACGCGTCAAATACGCTGAGGAAATATGCGGTAAACTATTCATCAGGGTGCGAGATGTGACTTCAAAAGAAGTTGTCCAATTTGTGAAAAAAATGTTAAGAATCCACTTGAACTTTTCCTGTTAAATATGAATAATTGACTTCCACAAAGCATTATATCTTTATTCCTGTTGCAAATTGATAATTTTGTCTTTAAAAACGAGAGAATGAGATCACTTAAGATGCTGTTGAGATTATACAAGACATCTGTATCCCCTTTCCCTCAAGTTTCTTAGTTTAATACTTAAAATAAAGATAACTTAACACTAAAATAATGATTCTGTAGATACAGGAGAACAGGTAAGGATACCATAATGTTATATGTAATGCAATTTCTTTGTACACAGAATGTTGAAAAATTCCCTGGAATAACAGTGAGAAAAAAAACCTAAAGAAATATGTATATAAATTTGAAATGATACCAACAACTATGTAAAAAAAAATAGCACTATTTCTTTAAAATGACAACAAAGCAGCTCTGCTAATGGTTATATTTAATAAGAATTTCAAAAGCTCAATAGTACATACATTATTTTCAGCACAAGTATACTAAAGTATATTCAGAGAAAAACCTGAAATTTGTGATCGATTCATATAAGATTAATAATGTCAAATTAGTACACAAGTCAGTATTAGCAACTGGTGACATAAATTTCATAAATGGCACTATTTTATATACTTCTAATCACTTTGGTTGAATTAACATTCACAAGTGCAGAATAAATTATGAAAAATAATAATTACATTAAAGCTGTATCATTCATTTAAAATTGTCCTAAGCTTAACTCTGTCTTCACAACACAAGAATTTTACAGCGTTGAACTTTTAAATGCTTCAATGGCATGCATATGCACAGTAATGAATGCTGAAGAAGAAAATGTGCAGTTTTAAAAATAAAATTTAATGCACAGTGTATCTTCCAATAAGAGATTATTTCATGTAGTTATCTGACTGTGAAGTATAATTTGCTTTATTATTATTATTATTATTATTATTATTATTATTATTATTATTATTATTATTATTATTATTATTATTATTATTATTATTATTATTATTATTATTATTATTATTATTATTATTATTATTATTATTATTATTATTATTATTATTATTATTATTATTATTATTATTATTATTATTATTATTATTATTATTATTATTATTATTATTATTATTATTATTATTATTATTATTATTATTATTATTATTATTATTATTATTATTATTATTATTATTATTATTATTATTATTATTATTATTATTATTATTATTATTATTATTATTATTATTATTATTATTATTATTATTATTATTATTATTATTATTATTATTATTATTATTATTATTATTATTATTATTATTATTATTATTATTATTATTATTATTATTATTATTATTATTATTATTATTATTATTATTATTATTATTATTATTATTATTATTATTATTATTATTATTATTATTATTATTATTATTATTATTATTATTATTATTATTATTATTATTATTATTATTATTATTATTATTATTATTATTATTATTATTATTATTATTATTATTATTATTATTATTATTATTATTATTATTATTATTATTATTATTATTATTATTATTATTATTATTATTATTATTATTATTATTATTATTATTATTATTATTATTATTATTATTATTATTATTATTATTATTATTATTATTATTATTATTATTATTATTATTATTATTATTATTATTATTATTATTATTATTATTATTATTATTATTATTATTATTATTATTATTATTATTATTATTATTATTATTATTATTATTATTATTATTATTATTATTATTATTATTATTATTATTATTATTATTATTATTATTATTATTATTATTATTATTATTATTATTATTATTATTATTATTATTATTATTATTATTATTATTATTATTATTATTATTATTATTATTATTATTATTATTATTATTATTATTATTATTATTATTATTATTATTATTATTATTATTATTATTATTATTATTATTATTATTATTATTATTATTATTATTATTATTATTATTATTATTATTATTATTATTATTATTATTATTATTATTATTATTATTATTATTATTATTATTATTATTATTATTATTATTATTATTATTATTATTATTATTATTATTATTATTATTATTATTATTATTATTATTATTATTATTATTATTATTATTATTATTATTATTATTATTATTATTATTATTATTATTATTATTATTATTATTATTATTATTATTATTATTATTATTATTATTATTATTATTATTATTATTATTATTATTATTATTATTATTATTATTATTATTATTATTATTATTATTATTATTATTATTATTATTATTATTATTATTATTATTATTATTATTATTATTATTATTATTATTATTATTATTATTATTATTATTATTATTATTATTATTATTATTATTATTATTATTATTATTATTATTATTATTATTATTATTATTATTATTATTATTATTATTATTATTATTATTATTATTATTATTATTATTATTATTATTATTATTATTATTATTATTATTATTATTATTATTATTATTATTATTATTATTATTATTATTATTATTATTATTATTATTATTATTATTATTATTATTATTATTATTATTATTATTATTATTATTATTTTTATTATTATTATTATTATTATTATTATTATTATTATTATTATTATTATTATTATTATTATTATTATTATTATTATTATTATTATTATTATTATTATTATTATTATTATTATTATTATTATTATAAAAAATTGAAACCCATGACAAGGAATATCACATCCAAATCTACATGTTTTTTATGCAATATACCGACCCATTTTGCATGTTCAACGACACCAGATAGGTGACTGCGTAATTTTTAACGATTCCCTTAGTGCACTTCAGAGCTTTCGGCAGCTGTACAGCTACCATCCCATTATGCAGCGAATCCAGGACTTCCTCCACGTTTTAGACAACTCTGGTGTTAGCGTGGTATGTGCATGGATGCTTGGACACGTTGGCGTACCAGGGAATGAACTGGCGGATTCGGCGGCAAAGTCGGCAACCTTTCCGCCCAAGGTCACCATACCGTTCGTCTCTTCGGAGGACTTCCGTATTGTGATGCGGAGAGCAGTGTTGTGCTCCTGGCGCGCAGAGTGGTCCGCTCTACGCGGAAATAAGCTTCGCTCTGTGAAGGACGACCCAGTTTATTGGGTCACCTCCTGTCGTCCATCCCGACGAGAAGAAGTGCATTTGGCTCGGTTGCGCATAGGTCACTGTTTTGTTTACGCATTGTTATCGTTTTAAGAAGGACCCTGCTCCAGTTTGCGCGCTTTGAGGGGATGCCCTCTCGATCCGGCATGTTCTGATAAACTTCGGTCGTCTTCGCCGGTCCCTGCAGGTGCCGGCCAGCTTGCCAGAGGTATTGGTGGACGACCAAAACGCGGTGGCCAAAGTTTTTAAGTTCGTTTTAACTCTCAATTTTAGAATTTAGCTTTCAACTTTTTATCCGTTTTAACTGTTTATGTTTTTAAATCTGTTAGTTTTCACGCACGAGATGTGTTTGTTGTATTTAGGATGGACGCAAGTTAGTTCTTTTATTCTAGTTTTAGCATGATTAATTTTTTAGGTGCGCTGATGACCGCGCTGTTGAGCGCCCTAAACCACCATCATTCATTCTTACATGTTTTTGTGTAGGCACTAAAAGTTTATACTTTATAGTTTATTAGTTAGAGAAAAGTCATTAAGAATGAGAACTTCACAGAGCATTCCTAGAACATTCAACATATTTGCATTTCATTTGTCACAAAAACATTGTAAGCGTACAAACTACTATAACAGTAATTAGATACGCCAACTTTCCCCAGCAAATTTAAAGAACGGTGTGCTGCTATATTAATTTGAAGCTAATTGATTTATATGTTCTTTACAAAATAATTTAATAGCATCACTAAAAGACTGTAAAATTGTTGAATCCGTCTTTGAATATTAAAAGTCATCCATGTCGCGTCCTTGAAAAAAATGTTAAAGTGAAATCTCTTTGGTAGTTAACCGACTTTTTTACTTATACTGTTTATAAACACACACACACACACACACACACACACACACACACACACACACACACACACACACACACACCAGAACCTCTTCTAAAGGCGATTTCATTTATTCATTTATTTATATACAGTGGTGAGACGTAACTTCCAAAGCCAGGGATTTCCAAATAATTATCATTAAAATAAGAGAGAATAGTGACTCGAAGAACTAAGGATACTCTTCAATACTCTTTCTATTGCATAGTCACACGTAGGCTCTACTTGCACTACAAGACGGCTCACACTACAAGCAGACATATTCCTGCTTCCCGTCTCCACTCGGACGGACTTTTCCTATAGCTGGCCCACACCGCGTAAAATGTTAGTCCAAAATGGAGAAAGTATGCAATTCCCACACTTATGCAATAACTTAAAATTTAACAAGCATTTCCTATTTGTCGCAACTAAATAGCCATCTACGTAAAATATATGTCACTAATGCTATTGAATTATACTTACAGTTGTATTTAAAAGCGCCACATAAAACAAAAAGATAAGCTTTTCTTTAGAAGGTACAGAGACTTCACGTGACAAAGCCTGTCAGAGCTTGCTAACTATCGAAAAGTTGTGATTGCTTCCGGAAACCTAAGAAGCATGATATTCAAGGTTGCGAATGCGTAAATGCAGTATTGAATGAGCTCGCGGAATTGGTCACTCGAGCATTAAGCAGCCGTCAAATTGTCCACAGAACCGCGGCTGTTCGCGAATAAATTTTGAAATTGTACCCAGAGCAAATAAAATATTGTTTGACAAGAATGGTCTTATTTTTCTTTTTCTCCTAAAATTCTTGCGGAAATAGCGCTTCCAGCGCTTCATTACATGCTTCGCCATTATTAACATATTGTTTTATTTATTAGATAGATGAATGAAATGGACGCTCAAATGTGCCCAGGGTACACAAAGCTCAATTATCCTACATTCACATTTTGGATAAAAGAAAACTCCAAAAAAATCGATCTTAGGAGTTCTTGAACGTCAAGCAGAGGCTTGCTACAGAGGCGGGGAAAACATTTTATTGCATGTTGCATTTTCCAACAGAATAGGCGCTGTTCGAGTTTTGGCATTTTCGATCTCCGCTAAGAACACCAACTCTGTGTGTGTGTGTGTGTGTGTGTGTGTGTGTGTGTGTGTGTGTGTGTGTGTGTGTGTGTGTGTGTGATAACAGCTTATTTCTGAATGTTTTGTATGTTATCTACTCAATTTGTGTGGCACTTTGAACAACACTTCTTTATTGTCTCTCATACTCTTGTACTCTTGTTCCAGTTTGGATAGTTGAGTCCAATTAGGAGCCCCAGTTTGTAACACATCTAGCCACTATTGACAGCAACCAACAACCCCCTAGCTGCCTGGCATGCTAGCTAGCAACCTGTGTGCCAAGTATGGCCATAGTCTACAGGTACTACTCACAATCGTCGTGTGGGGGAGGTGTTTTCCTCTCACCGCAGGTTCCAGAGGATACATGCAGAAAGTGTTAACCGATCAAAGATTGAGACAAGATTTTCGTGTGATAATTATGGGGAATGGTTCCCCTTTCTATAGCAGACTAATTGTAGAGACCACCAAAATCAGTTAGTGTATTTCAGTCAACAGACATCTACAGTGAGTAGTCCTTCAAAAAACAAAAACCACTTGAGTATTGCATCAAACTTAGTGGGTTTGTGTCAAGTGACAGTGATTTTATTTTTATTTTTTATTACTAGTGGCTAACAGTTTTTGCACTGGGGATTCAAACTTTGTAATCAATTAGTGTTATTTTTCTCCAAAACTATGTGAACAAAGCAATAAACTTTTTAAAAAACAAGAAGGAAAAAGAAAAGAAATTGTCTTTGTGAAAAATGTAATGTAAAATTCTTTTAAGATCAGTTGTAAACATTGATATTCGAGGAAGCAAGGGAGAGATGTCACAAGTGAATGTTTTAATTAATGCAAATAATTCATGTGACTTCAGTGGTATGTGACGTCACTCCCTCCACCCCTCCACCCTCTGGTAGCTTGAGTGAGGGGTGTGTGCATCTTTTTCTCTTTGTGTGCAGGTCTTCGACCTGGTAGGGCGTAATGCCCTGGTTGTGTAAGGTATGTGGTCCGAGGGACCAGTTTTGTAATTATTTAGTTTAGTAAATATTCTTAATGAGTGAATTGTAGTTTTAGTTAGTGTTACCCATACCTTTTGTAGAAATGAACCAAATAGAAAACCCCAACCTCTCGCAAAGCATGTATTCCTATTTTGAGCAATTCCCCCATGTATGATCTGGCCATGTGTTCCTTATCCATTAGCATCCGTTGTTAGGTCGTCACAACACACACACACACACACACACACACACACACACAAACACACACACACACATACTTCTATCGACAGATCCAGCGGCTGGATGTAAGTGATACCAATGATAAACAGTACCGCCGAAACAGTCGCAAGAGTATTTTATGCAAACTGGATAGCTCGATTCGATGTACCTGCTACTATTATTACAGACCCGGGCAAGCAATTTGAATGAGAACTGTTTAGAAGTTTAGCTACAATATGTGGAACTTGAGTACAGCATATCACTGCATGTCACCCATAATCTAATGGCAAAATAGAGCGGTTGCATAGAACTCGGAAAGCGATAATCAGAGCCCATAACACCATAAGCTGGACGGAATATCTTCCTTCAATCCTTCTTGGTTTAAGAGCTGCACTCAGAGGAGTAGCAGAAATAATCTACGGATATGCAATCCGCTGGTCTGGCAAAGTCTTCGAAAAGAAGACATCAAAATGTCAATCCAGTTACCTTTGTTGGTGATCTGCAACGACATATGGATCAACTGAAACCTAACATAACCCGTAGCAACAATAACAGAAACGCATTCATTCATAAAGATATCTTCAGTTGCTCTCATGTGTTCATAAGGATAGACAGAGTGAAGGAATCACTCGAACCTCCTTATGATGGACTATTCGCCGTTGTTAAACAACAAGAGAAATTGTTTTCACTGTAAGAGTCAAGAGCAGAGAAGTCAACATCTCCATCGATAGGTTAAAACCTGCATTTACTTCGTACTCAGACAATGGCTCTTTCCGTCAGCTTCCAACAATTAAAAAAATGACCAGCCTACGCAAAGAGACGAGAACAAGAAGAGGCCGAGTGGTGCCTTTTCCTGTGCGGTATCTGAACTATGCAAGATAGTGTGAGAAGTGTGCAAATTGCAGTCATTGTGTTTATTTGGAGCAACAGTATCCTCAGAGTTATTATCGCAATTTTGTTACTGGCAGGTGAGAAGCTGTAGAGGGCATTGTTGTAGTATATAAACTCGTTGAACCGAATTAGGTATGTCAGGGGGAGTTAAGTGCAGAGAGTGTATCATCAAGAATAAGAAAAGAACACGACACGTACATATTTAGCAAACATATTTTTATTGTGAATATAATGTTTTATATTATAATAAGTAAATATGATTACAAGAGAGCAACAGTAACCTTTTCGAAGATTTTGATAATCTGAAGAATATCCCCAGCAATTTTGATTATAAAAACCGTATGATTAAGAAACTGTCATGACAAATTAAATACATTATTAATACATTGAAATTGCTGGGCTTTGAAGAACGCTTCATTCTGTATTTCGTTTGCATAACTGTTAAATCGTAAAATACGAGGGGAAACCCAAAAGAATCCGGACTCCGAGGGCACTGCCACTCGTAGATGTAGTGCAGGATTCTCACGCTAGATGGTGTTAGTAGAGACCTCCATGAAACAGCTGTGCAGAAGGCGTCAGTGTAGAGTTGAACGTGTAAGTGTGGTATTGTATTTTTCTGACTGTTGGCGGGTTACCTCTGCGAAGTCATTATGGCAACTTTAAAAGAACAAAGAGTGTGTGTGAAAATTTATTTCCTGCTTTAAAAAAACTGCAACAGAGACACACCAAATGCTTCAGGAAGCTTTCCAGGAGGACGCTATGAGCCGCACACAGGTTTTCGAGTGGTTTGGGCGCTTTAAACGTGGTGAGATGTGTGTTGAAGACCAAGCTCGTTCTGGACGCCCTTCAACATCGCGAAATGAGGAGAACATTGAAAAGGTCCGTCAAAAGATCAACGAGGATCGTCGCGAAATGATCAACCAAATTTCAGCAGCGACAGGAATCAGTTGGAGCTCGTGCCAGCGGATTTTGAGGGAGGATTTGCACATGAGACGTGTTGCTGCTAAATTTGTTCCGCACCTTTTCACACAGGAGCACAAAACCATCTGCATGAATGTGTGCCAGGACTTGAAAACAGGGATTGCACGTGATCCAAAGTTCTTGAACAGTCATTACAGAGGATGAGAGTTGGTGTTACGGCTATGACCCAGAAACCAAGCAAGCGTCCAGCCAGTGGAGTACTCCCAACTCTCCCAGACCAAAAGTAAATAAAAAAAGCAAGGCAAGTGAGGTCAATTGTGAAGACAATGATCATTGTCGTTTTTTATGTTCGTGGAATTGTGCATCGGGAATTCGTACCCGCTGGCCAGACTGTTAACCAGCACTTTTACTTGGATGTTTTAAGGCCTCCGCGAGAGGATGTGAGGAGGAAACGCCCGGAACTTTGAGATAAGGTGACTTGTTTCTGCATCACGACAATGCTCCAGTACACCCGGCCTTACGAGTGACCCACTATTTGGCATCTCAGAGGTGGTCTCTGATTCTCCACGCTCCGTATTCGCCGGACCTAGCTCCGTGCGACTTTTCCTATTTCCACGAATGAAAAAAACGCTAAAGGGAAGCATTATGACGATGTGGAGGCGTAAAAACAACTTTGCAAAGGGCACTAGTCTATATCAAACTTGAAGAGTTCTAAACATGCTTCCAACAGTGGGAAAAGAGACTTGACAAGTGCATCGCATGTAATGGAGAGTATCTTGAAGCTTACCAAAGTAATTTTGTAAAAAGGTTAATCAATAAAGCTTTTATGACAACAATCCGGTTTCTTTTGGGTCCCCCTCGTACTGATAATAGTAGTAGTAGTGGTGCGGCTTTAGGGCGCACAACTGCTAGGGTTATTAGTGCACATTAAAAAACAATAACGTTAAAAAGTTGAAACTGATTTCTCAGCTAAAAGTCTAAAAACTTTAAAATAGTAAAAATGTCACCAATACAGTGCCAAAAACTGTATTTATAGAACAATGAGACAATAAAACTGATAAAAACAACCCGCATAAAAGGCTAAAAGTAAGATAGAAGGTCAATTATGGGAGTCATACACGGGTGCCCAGTCCGCTGCGATGAATAAAACGTAAAACACGATCCACTGCGCATGAAGTGTCTGCCAGCAATTCGGGCAGGGTCGTCGGCAGGTCCAAGCACACACGCAGCTGGGTTAAGGACTGGCACTGAACTAAAACATACCGCACCGTCATGGGCTCATGACAATGAGAACAGAGCGGTGCAGCATCAGAAGGAAAAAAGGTGACCATGGCTAAAACGGCAGTGCCCGATACGCAGTCCTGCTAAAATCACCTCCTCGCATCAAGAGGTGCGCGACGAAGTGCTCCAGATGATTGGGAGGTGCATCACCTCCCTAAGTTTGTTCCCCCACGGGCATGCCTATGCCTGCTCCACATTGACAGGATGGCGGGACGTAAATAGGAGCTAAAATCATCTGAGGGAACGCAGTACTGATAATAGTTTAATATAATTGGACGTAGATTTCATTAAACCACACAGTATATAGTAAACGCATATTGTGTGAATAGCCATTTGCTTTCTTTATTATTGTTTTCGATACTGGGAATCCGTTATTCATGATAAGTTATTAGTTGTTCTACTATCTCTTTACTGTAAATACAGAAAATTTTGTAATATTCTATTCTATTGTATTCTATTAAATGATTCGATGCAAAAGTTTTTTCCGAAAATATAAGTTCTGAAATTATCTGTATCAAGAAATATACTTAGGAATGCTCTGTCTTTGCAGGTACTCGCGTGCAGAAGTGTGTGCTGTGTGCGTGCGTGCGCATACTGTTGCATTACAGATTGTGAACCGGGATGATTTTAGACTGCAAGTTGTGGATAGGGTTGTGTGTACTTAAAGGTGGTTTACCGTAAGGGTTTACAATCTACTTTGCAACTGGGAGCGTAGCTGAAAGGACAGGGGGTTAGAAGGTAGAGGTAAATGATAAAGGGAAATTGTAGTCAGGTTACAGAGAGATAGATAGTACAACTTTCTCCAAAATGCCAGTTTACTATAACATCATGGTTTTATACAATACAAGTCAACCCCGAAATCTTGAAGAGACTTTCGGTGGGATGGTGTTGAAAGCTACATTAGTACATTAAGACCCAGTCGGGCCTACCTTCGAGGAGATGTCGGTGCACAGATTGGAAAAAAAATTGGTTCTAACAGGATGCACTTTATGTCAAAATATTTTTAAGTTGTTTTTGAGATGTCCGTTGTTAGTGAACTGAATTTTCATATAATTTTTTTCTCAAATGAGATATCGTTATTCGTGGTAATGCCCAGATAACTGACCTTCAATACTCCTCATGTACCTCAGATCTTAAAAGATTCTACTGTCACTTAAACATAATGCATTATCGTTTTCTAAATGTATCTGCAGAGAAATATGAAGTAAAAGCAATTCTACAAATGGTCATCTCGATTAACGCGAAGTAAATAGAAAATCCCAATTTTAAATATCACGAGTAGTTTATTGCATGGTTTGAGAAGGTCATGGAACGTAACTTTTTAGATGTCTAGATATTCATCACACCTTCTTATATTAAAACAATAAAGGCGCTGGATAAAATAAATGACTACAAAGATGAAACATTTTCCAATATAATTGAGGTTTATACATTGCAGGATGTTTATCCAAATGAACAAAATTGTAGCAGCTCTTATTTTGAACCCCTGCTCCTTTATTGCTTTATTTGTGCAGTCTCCTTTCACTTTATTGGTTATAAGGCAAGCGTTGACCTCAAAGGAATTGCTGTTACTCGTTATAGATAATTAACTTTAATGCAATTTCTATGCAAAAAATACGCTTAAATTCGCTCTCACATTTCCTAAATGTTAAGGAGTGAAACCTGTTAAAGCAAAATTCTTCAAACCCAGCAAACAGAAGACATCTGTTATTTTAGTTAATTGATGGAAATTAGTAATTTGTTCACACTAGCCGCATATAGGCTAACATCCTTGATAGAGTCAACATGAAAAGTTCAATGCCATGGCCGGGACGTTGTTAGAGCGACTGGACGGAAACCAGGAGATCCATGGTTCAGGTCCCGGCCATGGCATTGGATTTTTCATGTTGACTCTATCTATAGAAGACATCTGGTTTGAAATGTCAAAGTGTTTTTCCACATCACCACATTGACTAATATATCACCTGGTATATATTACTCCTTGTAATTGCATATACTTCTACGCGTATCTTTCATTAAACCTTGCGAAATGTTCATTCTGTCATGCATTGCCTTTAGATATTGGATAAAACAAGTAAAAGGCGTACAGAATTTAAAAAAGCGATATAACGTAGCACTTGGTTAACATTTTGCCCAACTTAAAAAAATATAAGAAGGAAACAAAAAAAGGAAGTGAGCTAATTATTGGAGGGACACCTGAATGCCACTAGGTCAATAAATTTCCCATGCCGCCCTTGAGGCATGGGAGGTGACCTTTCAAGGTTAACTTCACTCTACCCTTTTACACGACCGTTGTCCGCATATCCAAATTGTGTATAAATCAGGGGCGGCTGGTGGCTCAGTAAATCGGTGATTCACAAAGTTATCGATATAATTTAATTTTTTTTAAATAACAAACTGTTGTTTAAGCCTGTCACTATAGACTGCTGTATACACAATTTAACAGTAATTAACAGCATATAGCACAACATTCGTATTTCAGAAACATTCTAGAGCATAACACTCTTCTATTTATACAGCTAAAATGGACTTGATATTTCTTCATGACAGACTTCAAGGGTACATTGCAAGATTTCGTTCTGGATTGTCTTGAAGGTCCCATTAGTAACACTCTTCAGATAGGTTTTTGAGAACACAGTCTAGCTCTGCACTGAAGTTTATCAGTCCTCGAAAAATACCAGGATTGCTTGACGTAGCTGACTCATCGTGTCCTCGTAGAGCTAACTCAAAGGCTCCACAAAACCTAATACAGTTAGCAATAATGTTAAAACACACCTATTTTGAGCCACTTTCTGGTTGTGTTCTTCAATTATTCTCCGATATGCACTGGCCATCTAGTTTGCTATATTTACATTGCCGAGCATAGCAAAACTGTGTTTTTCATGTGCAGTTTTGAAGTTACGTGTTTTTAGCGCGATCATGAAGGTACTGCAAATCATTCACGCCATGTTTTGTCCACGGTACTTCACCGCCAAACAGAACGCAAGGAGAGCAAAACAAGGCATTTTTAATATTACAACCACACATCAAAGTGTATTTCTCATATACATTGTTGTTAAAGTTCCTGTTAAAGCATATTGTTTTTGTTTTGACTACCTAAGTGATTCTTATAATTGGCGTGGACTTCCAAGTCGCTTTAAATTTTTTCTTCTAAGCTCATTTTTAAAAAGGATGTTCCAATAGATACTTTATGGAATTCATTGTTTCTCCTTGTATAACACAACTTACATGTATTTAAATAAATCCCCCTGATTCACTACTCGAAACACGACACAGCTAACAAAACACGGCACAAACCATGTGGCTATGTACTGATAGGTAAAAGTTGACCGACCATTTAATATGAGAGTAATAGATGGCGCTGAAAGCAGAAGGAGAAGGTTTGGCATCCACTATTCTCTGGCTGCTAGGTTAACCAACCTTATGCAGCCTTCAGCCCGGCACTCCTCCCCTACTTGCCTCGGCACTCCATAGGTTCATCCTTTTCTATAATTTCCCATTTTATACTAGTGGTTTGCATCTCGGAGTGAACTACTCGGCACCTGCAAACGATACACACTCGCTGAGGTGCACTGCACTAGACAAGGTCGAAATGAACACCAAATGGAACATGCCATTACATTAAAGCGAGACCCAGCATTTTGGTTGTAGCGCAAACATGCTAGCCCACTGAGAAGCCACCCCTGGTATAACTACTCAACGGATGATGGTGGTAGACATCGCTGGATTCTTCACTAGCACTCAAGCAAGCAAATCACTCCACATCTTCATCATGAAGGCAATAGTAAGTGATCTTAAGGCAAATACACCTAACACAACTTGTATAATTTAAATGAAATCTTCAAGAACACTTAATGTTAACCTGATATTACATAATAAAAATACCATCTAAAATATTAAATGGCTTAAAATGTTATTTTCGAAGTAATTTATAAAATTTGAATTGGCCAATTTGAAAAGGTTTTAGAGATATTCAAACAAACTTTGGCATTTAGGCAATTAACAATATTTAGAAAATCTGTTGTTTTTTGTTTTTGGTATACTGAATATAGTTATGAAATATTTTTCTATGCCACAGCTATTTTTTATTTTTTAAAACAATTTAGGAGATTGTGTAAGCTTCAGTTACCATTCGTAAAAGCAAAGAATGGCACATTAAAAAGACAACTGTCCAAACTTTATCTGTCTCTCCCTGAAGACATATCCTAAATTTGAAATAAATTGGACTAAAGCGCATCAAGTGGAAGATTTTACCTATTGTAAAATGTAGCAAGCAAAAATATATTGAGGAAATCAAGATCGTTCAATATTACTTAATACTGCTAGTCTCTCATTTAAAATACCGCATAGAGATCCTTATAGGAAGTTTCTAATAATAATTACATTCACATAGGAAGGATTTAACCAAAAGTGATTCACAATCTACTAGAGTTCAGGACCAAATTTCGGCGGTCGGTTACTTTAATATTAAACTTAAGCTTCAATTCACTATTTGCTTTTTATTGTAGTTACTATAGCCCTTCTCTGATACATTTCTTTTGTAACACAAGTATCAAGCACCATACATCCTCTGGACAACTATTGTAAAACTGCATTGAAATATCAAGGTATTTATGAAAACGACATTCTTAAAGAAAATACATTACCTAGAAGTCTAGAGTTGGAATTCGGGTCATGTTGAGAATTCCTCTTTAGTTGGAATGTATGTGATGGAAGCCTGAATGTGGAACAGAGCGTTGGAGTAGTTCATAGTAAAACTTAATAAAACCAAATTGGAAAGGACGCCTATATAAGAAGTACTGTTGTTCCTAAGGACCAAACCCCCGATATAACCATACAAGATGAAGTGTCTATAAAAATTAATCTTTTAAAAGTTTCTCAGTCATGATTCAATTTTTCATAATTTTCTGTTTACAGTTTGCCGCTGTCCTCGCTCTCTTCGCCGTGTTTGCCATGGTGGCCGCCCAGGCTCCCAAGGAGACCCTGAAGGAAGCTGAGTAGTTCTACGCAGCCTACACATATGGAGCCTACTCCTATGGTGCGTTAAGTCTGTCTAGTCAACGCGTATGCAGTTCGGACTCAAAGGAAACTCATCCTCCCGCCCACTAATGACCGTCATAAATCTATCTCCACACTTCAGAAATGGAACACTGTCGTTGAGGACCAATAGAAATCCTGATTGTCTCGAAGTGACAGTCGCATGTCTACTCCACGTGGAGTCTCAGTTGTCAAAGTTCCAACTTCCAGTTGATCTGTTTCATTACGTGCAGAAATTCATTGTGGGTCACGATGCGGAGACCGTAGGAGGGAAATGCAGTGGTAAATGCAAATGAAGTATACTCCTCCACAGGAGAGAGAAACTCCGTGGCCTGAGACGCGGGGGGGGGGGGGGTTAGAGAAGGTCCCTACACCCTCCCTGGACAGGTTTATGACACCCCATATCAGTACAGCTACAGACCATTCAAAAACATTCTGACGGCTTCTACTTTTGTTAATGAATCTTCCCGGTTTTAGTATAGAGTGAATAGGGCGCATGTCTTTTTTTTAACGGTTCTACTCCTTATGTAGCATTCGTTCCGTCACACACATTCGCTGTCCTTGTCCCACTGTGTAAAGGAACATATTCCTTACAGGGACCTTCTTTGCGTTGCTGGACTGTAGTAGCTAACTTTCAGTCAAGTGAAAATATGTAATCAAAGTGATGACAGTGTGAATAACTGGGCAGAGTTATATTGCTGGAAAAGCCTCAAAAAACAAAGTTATAACGGGAACTGTTTCTAAGCAAATTCAAGCGCTTGTTTTGAACACATATAAATAAGTGCTGACAAATAATCTTGCTAAGGGGTCATGCAATGAACCTGATGATAAATTCTGGGTATTCACAGAAATACAGTACGAAATATTGTGATGAAAGGAATGACAAAGACGCCGATCAAGTGCGATTTAATTCGTCGAGAAATTTATAGATTCTATGCAAAAGGGAGAGCGCCCACCTTGGACGAATTGGTTGCACATTTGCAAGAAATTTGTGATGTTCTTTATGGGTACTGCACGTTGCTGGGCCTTCTAAAGGAGCTGGGTTTCAAATACCGCACTTTGGATAAGTTAAGAGTTATTATGGAATCCAGTAGAATTGTAGCTTGGCGATATATATATGTATATATTTGTCATAACTAAGGACGTTTCGCAGTAATGGACATAAGATAATTTATTTAGACGAAACCTCGTACGATACCCATGACGTATCGAGAAAGGTGGCAACCTTGCAGAACGGACTGCGAGGTGGGCCGGGGTTGTAAAACGATTATAAGGGTTTCTCAGAGGAGGCGGCCGACGTGCACATGAGTTAACTAAACAGACTCTACCCATATGTTGCCTACAGCTACGGCGCCTACCCCTACTACCTTCGTTAAGAAGCTACGTCTTCTACCACCTAAGTAACACCCGGCCTACATACGTCGAACTCAACAAATTTGTGGATAAATATCTATGGGTATTCCTTCAACTTCCTTAACAAGAGCAGAATGTTTTTGTTCTGTGATTGGTAGCATTTCCTGATCTGTGTGTTTTCTTTCTTAATAAACAATATAAAACTATGAAAAGAGTTATATTTTCATTATTTTGCTAAAACTCCATTCCAAAGAGTCCAATGTTACAACATTTTATGTTCCAGTATCTAGAAATGTGTTCAACCAAATATTCTGCATCGTAATATATTTTCCTTTAAACCTAGCTAACAGAATGACAGCTTCAAGGGCACAAACCACTAAAATTACGAGGTATTCGGAGAATTGCTTCACATAGATTATACCTAAAACTACCATACAGAGCTTAAGACTATTTATAACATGAAGAATACAGTGTGCTAAAGTTAGAAGCACCGACCTTATTTTCTAAGTACTGTAAATGCATAAGATTAATATTCCACTCATATGGTAGGAATAATAAGGATTTTTGGCATCTGAGGCCCTATAAACATAATGGAATTATTGAACGTATAAGTAATACATTAAACATATTGGTATATTTGTTGACTCCTTGGTTACCTGTCACGGAATGCGGCCCGGGTTCGATCCCACCCCTGGGGTTGCGGATTTTATGTCCAGAGTATAGGACCGGTGCCCATTCATCATCGTGAGAAAATTGAGGAGTTTACGTTAGGTAAACGGCCCTGGCCAAGAAAGCCAACGTTCCGGCTGGGGGATGCCGAGAGGCTGACCACATCTCCTTCCCGTATCGGTTGGATGATCATCCACCTCTACCTTGCATATGTGGACGTGAGGCCGGCAGTCGGGTTGGCAGGCCTTCAGCTGCTATGAGTTGAGCCATGGGTTATCATATTTGGTGAATTCCTGAGGCAATATCTTAAGAATTATTACTAATATATGTATAGTGAAAGGGTACTCAATTACTAACGTTCTTTTAAGTCTATAACTATAAAAAACACTAAATGTAGTGCCGTGTAGCGAACATATCCACAAAAGTGTTTCAGTTTCAGTGTTTCCTTCATTTTATTCTGTCTTTGTTCACATTAAATTAAAATGCCTTATTTCATTTTGATTAATTTTAGAAAATGTATTATTGCGGAAGATTAATAACCTGGAAACATTATTCTGAATGAATTAACAAGAAAAACAAATTCCTAGACGGTCCTGACTAACATACTCAAAAACCTTCATGAAGAATCAAAACTCTTATCTTGAAGAAAAACTAGGATGCGCAAATAATATATTTCATCATTTGATTAAACGGACTGATGAGGATGTGGCTGAAGGTAAGGGAAGTAAATAGATAAATAGATAAATAAATAAATAAATAAATAAATAAATAAATAAATAAATAAATAAATAAATAAATAAATGAATAAATGAATGAATGAATGAATGAATGAATGAATGAATGAATGAATGAATGAATAAAGAATAAATAAATAATAAAAATAATTAATTAATAACTAAATACATAAATAAATAATAAATAAATATAGAAATAGATAAATAAAATATTTTACAGAAGCTGTTTCATAATAAATAAAAAGAAATAAAAAAGAAATAGTTATAAGATAAAGAGCGAAAGAGTAAGAGACAGAGAGAAGGGGGGCTGAAAGGCAAGAAAGACAGGGCAGGTAAGAAAAACAGGGTGTTTAAGGTTTGTAATTTATAAAACATATTTAGTAAGAATTTTTGTAAAAGAGGTTGCAGATCATATTATTACTGCATTAAAGGCTACGCGAATGTTTGGTATGTAACCTAACGATGATATAATGTATAACAATGTACCTAATTATGTAATATGTTATAAAACCGTTGTTTAAATAGCAATTGTGCAAGGGGAATTATTAGGTCATTTTTGAGATATTTGTTTTAAGGAGAGAAATGCAAAACTAGGCTCATTCAAACACAAGTTTATGTTTTCCTCGAAAGAAATACTACTAATTATTTCCTTACCTGACATGTTCTATTTCTATTATATGCTATACTTCATCCCATATTCTATCCCAGACAATACGTCTTAGTCTTTCCTACCGATATCACACCTTATTTGATAGTGGAATAACCCTACATTTTTTCGTACTAAATACATTTTTCATCTAATTATTTTAGTCACAATTTTCTGACACGTATCTAAGTAATATATTTGTTCTAGTTTAATTACAATAAAATTGTCTACGTGGCTTCATAAAGCCATTGTCTCCAACTTAAAATATTACAGCAGTACAATTAATGCAGAGAACATTGCTTTAGCCAGCAAAGGAAAATAACCACTACTAAGTAGTCAATGTTCTGGCATTTCTTTTTTCAGATTTCAATTTTATTAATTTTAAATTATTTTTATAAACATTTAGTCCACACGTGTATTTCGTATGCATTTAGTAAGCATTTTTCGAGATAAAATCTGAAAATGCTACCTATATGTGGCTTAAACTGATGAAGAAATAAATTTGTGTAGTACTAAAATATGATAAAAGCCTAATAGTTCCTCACTTTTAGATATTTAATTCTTCACTTTTACACTGCTATTTCATACACTATCCCAAAATAATCTAAAATTAACGTTTTAACTATGTTATCATATATGCTAAGCTTTTTTTTAAATTGATGCATTTGTACATGTAAGCTGCAAAAATAAGACACAATACAAAACGAAAAAATAATTGAGCATTTTTATCTTTCTTCTTTCTAAATTTTAATCATTGGGTTGTTCTCTCCTTATTGTGGATACTAGAACTTTAAAAACGGAAGTATTCCTTCCTGAGGGTATATTTTTCCCCTTCCAGGCCACTTGTTTTGTATGTAGTACTTATGTAATTTATTAATGGCTTGCATAGCAATACTGCTCATCAGCCAAGTAATAAGTTTAAAAAACGGCCACTTGTAACTGTTTTATATAAATTAAAGGAAGGTTTGTCCCCAAAACTATAGGTAGCATGGTACTTTCTATCTTCCATCCTCTGTTGCATTTTTCCTCCGAAACCTAATTATATTATATTCACCCAATGATCGGGTATTCTCGTTTGCTGCACATTCTTTAAATGTACCTATTTCCTTCTTACCAATCAAACTTTAATTATATCTCCCAAAGTAATGGCAATTCTGTACGTAATTATAGTCCTGCTTGCTAATCATTTTACTACCAGATCTATTCCCAAAGATGATGATTTGTTAAATCCAGAACTTCACTATAGAGCTTCTATGCTCAGTCATATCAGTGTTGAATCTCTATAGCAATACATTCGTGTTTGAGGCACTTATTTTATTTGTTATGCTGTGACAATATTGGTCCGAAAAGAAAAGTGTATGTAGTGTTTAACGCCTGCTTTTACTACATGTGGCACCGCAGGCGGTGATGATACGTGAGAAGTTGAAGCACCGGTGAAATGAGAGTCTGGGGTAAACCGGAGATCCCAAAGAAAATCCCCAGCGCCGTGTTGTCCACTTTGCGGTCGCCTGGGTTCAAACCTGGCACGGGGAAAGACTCAACAACCCCAGTGTTAGAAAACTGAATACATTATCGGATACAAAATTGATGATGAACTATATTTCAATTTGCATATTACAGCTTACAGGCGTACATCATTCTGTATTGCAGTAGATGACGGATCTCAAAAATTTTCGAAGAGAAACGAAAGTTCATTGTCCGCCAGCATGCTCTTGTACATTGGAAAGCTCCTTTCATTCAACACGTGATGAGAGCATACCTAAAGAGCACAGAATCACTGAATGTTATCTCCTCAATGCCCTGAAACCTTCTCCCATCAGGAAGCGTGAGATGGACAACAAAAGGTTGTAGCCTGAGTTTTTGGTTACTCCTCGTTTCAGTGTGATATTGACACACCAATGGCATCGCGAACATTTCTAATGCGTCGGCACTTGTTCTGACTAAAACAATCGTGTACTCCGATGTCACGCCCTTTTCTTGAAGATGTGCGATAGTTTTAGGCAAAAAGCCACAACTTGCCTTAATATACACACATTTCACTGTTACAAAGAGACAGAAATTCTTCAAACCCAGTAATAGGTAGAACAGCAGACAACTGGTTTGAAATACCAGATTGTTGGCCAATTCACCATATTAATAGAATAAATGGTGGGTTCAGACAGACATGACTTTTAATTTTTTAACGCCACATTGCTGTCTTACCATTAAAATTTAAACTATATTCTGTGATTAACCGCTCCATGTGCTGGCTTAAACAAGAAACAAGTGAACATTTTGCAGATCCCCATAAGAAAGCATTTTCTTATCTTATTCAACTACAAAGAAGAAGTAGGTATCTAATTATTAGGATATCTGAACACCGCTAGAACAGCTTGTCACAAGGGGCGGGAGGGTGACCTCTCAAGGTTAACTCCACCCCACTCTTTCACATTGCCTTTGACCGGATATCCAAATTGTGTATAAATACTCGCCCGATGCCTGTGGTGGATATCAATCACTCCAATCTTCCGCTAGCCCTTGAGGCGGTTCTGCCTGTTTGTAACCTGGTTGAGTCCTCCCAGCATTCAACACCTCATAAAGTAGGAAAGGTGACGTGTGCGGGTTACGGATGTAGAAAGTTTACTGGACAGGTCGGGGTTTTCCTCGGGGTTCGCTCTGCATGGACTCTCTTCTTTGTTCCAGGGTGTGGGATACGTCCTGACTGGGTGTGGTGTGATTAGCGAAGAAAACACCTCGACTATTCCATGATCGATTTTTTCACAATTGTAATCAGGTACCTCACTCGCCACCTGGAAAGTTTCCGTTTGTAGACTCATGTGATGTGTTTAGCGGTAATGTCAGAGTTCTTTATGCGTGTTGTGTATTCGATGTACTCTTGCCGCACTTATATGTACGACGTGACTTCACTATACCTCGACGGAGAGAGAGTGTTACTGTTATCAAACTCACGAATCCATGTGTTGTGTATTCGATGTACTCTTGCCGCACTTATATGTACGACGTGATTTCACTATACCTCGACCGAGAGAGAGTATTTCTGTTATCAAACTCACGAATCCATGTGTTGTGTATTCGATGTACTCTTGCCGCACTTATATGTACGACGTGACTTCACTATACCCCGACCGAGAGAGAGTGTTACTGTTATCAAACTCACGAATCCATGTGTTGTGTATTCGATGTACTCTTGCCGCACTTACATTTACGACGTGACTTCACTATACCCCGACCGAGAGAGAGTGTTTCTGTTATCAAACTCACGAATCTATGTGTTGTGTATTCGATGTACTCTTGCCGCACTTATATGTACGACGTGACTTCACTATACCCCGACCGAGAGAGAGTGTTACTGTTATCAAACTCACGAATCCATGTGTTGTGTATTCGATGTACTCTTGCCGCACTTACATTTACGACGTGACTTCACTATACCCCGACCGAGAGAGAGTGTTTCTGTTATCAAACTCACGAATCCATGTGTTGTGTATTCGATGTACTTTTGCCGCATTTATATGTACGACGTGACTTCACTATACCCTGGCCGAGAGAGAGAGAGAGAGTATTTCTGTTATCACTCACGAATCCATGTGTTGTGTATTCGATGTACTCTTGCCGCACTTATATGTACGACGTGACTTAACTATACCCCGACCGAGAGAGAGTATTTCTGTTATCAAACTCACGAATCCATGTGTTGTGTATTCGATGTACTCTTGCCGCACTTATATGTACGATGTGATTTCACTATACCCCGACCGAGAGAGAGTATTTCTGTTATCAAACTCACGATTCCATGTGTTGGGTATTCGATGTACTCTTGCCGCACTTATATGTACGACGTGTCTTCACTGTACCCCGACCGCGAGAGAGTGTTTCTTCACGAAAACGGCCTACTTCAGCCATCTTACTATTTTCCCCCACTTACTCTAATTTTGGAACGTTGCGAAGATCATGTGACTGGTAATTTCCTTCTGGTAGGTTATATACAATTCCCACTCTAAATTTTTTGTTACTCGCGCGCTACTCTACCGCGACGCATGGGTTGATTCATCATACTCATCATTTATGCTCAGGCACGCACTCTAAGCGTCTGTCCAAATCTGTATCTTTATTGTGAAGGTCACGTGCGTTTTCCGTTTCTAAGGATTTTGAGCGGAAGTGGACCCCGCCAAAGCGTTGCCATTCATAGCCTCAGGCAGTATTAAACAAAAGAATGCAGGGTTGGTTTTCCGAGCCTACCAGGTGAATGTCCGGTCTACATAGGGTTTCGAAAAATAAATGCTCCTATACACTCTGTTGATCTCCCATGTACTATCATTGTATTTATATTACTTATTTATTGATTATTATTTTTATTATAATCACATATATCTAATTTATATTGTTTTATATCTCCTGTCGGCAGTTTTGGATGAGAAGTCTAGTTTCACCCTCGAGCAAGCAAACCACTCATCTTCAACATCTTAAGGAAATTTGCATATATAAACACTAATTTGTATACTTCGCATGCAACCAATCTAAGGTTTTTACTACTCAACAGCATCCAATATAACTAGATATTACATTTCAAATGTCATCCTTCTAGAATAACTATTTGTTGATAGATTAATAGTTTAGTCTTTTATTTCTCTAAACTTTACAAAGTTTCAATTGCTTACGTGATTAAATTTTAGACATCTCCCAAGAAACCGCGGTATTTAGTCAGTAAAACATTTAGAATATCTGTACATGTTTGTTTCTTCCATGTTCATGTAGATGTGAACATTTTTTTCCAATGTCACAACTGCTTTTCTCCTTTTCATTTTTAAGAAATTCTATAATCTTAGAAACCTTTGATAGAAAACTAAGAATAACACATGAAAAAGAGACCTCTCTAGCATTTATTTTTCTGTCCCTTGCAACACATAGCAAACCTCGATTAGAGGAATAAAGGTGAATAAGGTGGACAGTTTATATGTTGCAAAATATAGTAAGCAAAACATACATTGAGAATATCAGGCTCTTCACATTTATTGTATAAGGCTAGTCTCAGAATTCCTACTTAAATTGACATATAGCAACCTTTATGAAGATGTCCGAAAAAAAAAAATTTACATTCACTTATTAAAGTGAATTACGGAATAAACTAAGATCACGGCGTTCAAAAGTTAGACTAAATACTATGGATTAGGTGTCTCAAACATTAAACTTACGTTTAATTTGCTATTTGCTTATTATTATATGTAGTATCTGTTATTGCTTTCTAATACATTTTTTGTAACAATCAAACATCAAGTTATATATGGATCTTTTGGATAAGAGCTGTTTAATCTAGGATTGAAATTATCAGTGTATTTATGAACATCTCATTTTGAATAAAAATAGAATAACCAAGAAGTCATGTGGTTGAGTCCCGGCTGAACTAGTTTTTTTTTTTTTTTCTTTTTACTAAGTTGGATATATGTGATTGAGGTCTGAATGTGGAAGAGCTTACAGTCTTTGCAAGTAAAAGTGTATAAGCATAACATTGAAAAAACTTCTACATACTAGTCGGCCAAGATATGAATGCATTTGAAGGAGGGCAGCACTTTTATGTTTACTACATGAAGCTTAGGCAGCCGCGCGGAGTGAGGGGTAGCGAGGGGAAAGGCGATACTAGTAGTGTACAGTCACACAATTAAATCAGTAAACGCCTGCTGATGTCTTCACGTTAGTTCTCGGAAGTAGCATGTCTGGGAATGTTTGTTTCAGGTCCTTCATCTGCTATATCGGTGGCACTGCGTCCTTTTGCTTCAATATTCATATTCTCAAAATAACATTCATCACGATTGCAGTCTTTATCGTCATCATTGCTGCTCTCTAGATCCACGTTTATAATTATATCTTCAATTGTTTCCTCCATTAACCCATCTCGGCTCTTAAAATCTTGCTCAATTCATTTCACTTGTCTGCATGCTATTATCCAATCAGTTTGTGTAATTTGAGCTATGCAGCTTGTCATAGCTTTCAGATTACTCAAAGTAATTGAAGTACTTCTTTGCTGCAATCTTTGTTTAGTTCCAGATACCTCTATAGGGTTTAGGTTACAGTGCTACCGAGGAAGGCGTAAGACTGTAAAATCCCTTTGTTCTATTATTAAATCAAGTCAATAAACAGGCTTTTTAAATTAATTTTCACTATTTTCACTATCTCTAGAAGCTCATTTTTTGTCAATTGTGGATCATGTTTAATTTTCATTTGTGTTAGACAATGCCTTTCGAGATGAAATGTTAGGGGCTTTATTTTCCTGTATGGTATGGCAAAATAATACATTCAGGTAGAATATATGATATTAATTTCTCTTCTACCCACTTTTTATAATATACCCACTTTAATTTCATCATGCTTATCTGCTGATTTGGATTTTGAATCGTAAATCAATTCAGTTCCCTCAATAAATCCCATGGATCCCCCTGCATGTACAATCGCTCTTTGACCAACACTAGCATTAGTCAAAACACCTGGTACTTCCTCATATTGCCAGCACTTCTTGACGGTTTAGTAAGTATAGACCCATGCCTCGTCTGTGTAAACTACTGGTTATCTAGGTGCAAGCCCCTAATATCCTATTACTGCAGAAGAAAAATTTATAAAATGAAAAAATTGAAATTACTCGATCATTGTTTTAATATCTTCATTATGTTCTGTTTACAGTTTGCCGTTGTTCTCGCCCTCTTCGCCGTGTTCGCCGTGGTGGCCATCCAGGCTCCCAAAGAGACCCCGAAGGGAGCTCAACAGTTCTACTCAGCGTACCCATATGGGGCCTACTCCTACAGTGCCTACCCATATACTGCTAACCACTATGGTGCCTACCCCTACTATCTTCGATAAGGAGCTACATCTTTTACCATCTAACACCGGGCCTTCATACGTCGAACTCAACACATCTGTCAACAAATATCTGCGGGTCCTCGTCATCTGTACTTCTGTATCAAGAGCAGAATGTTTTTCTGTGATTGGTAACTTTTCCTCTTCCATGTCACTTTTTGTTTAATAAACAATATAAAATTAAATACATGGTTATGTTTTCAGCATTTTCCTCAAACTCTCTTCCAAATATCTCAATGCCTTGGAATTTAATGCTGTACCTTCTAGAAAGGTGACAAACAAAATATCCTATAACTTGAAACATTTTCCTGTAAAACTAGATTACAAAATGAACACTTCAGGGATACAAGCCAGCAAAATTACGAATTTACAAAAATTCTTGACATTTATTATACTCATATATATCACATACAGCTTAAGAAATTTAAGGCCAGTGTAACAATAAAACTACAGTGTGTTACAATGAGGAAAATGAACTTGAAGTTATTTTTAAGTACTGTAAATGCACAGGTATAGTAGTGTACTCATGTAATAGGAATTTTAGCAATTCTCGTTTACCATTATCATCGAATAAATATAATGGAATTACTACTCTGCTAAGATATGTATGACTGAAATTTCAGGAACATTTAAAAAAAAAACACCTTTTCCTCTTTTTAGTCTATAAAATAGTGTAAGCCTTCCTGAATCCAAACAACGCTTAGATAGCATCCGCAAGCAATTTTAAATGCTCTAATCTAGTTTAAAAGTTACGTGAAGTCTAGTGTTAGATATAAATTCTAATTCTTTATCCTTGTTTTCTCCCATTGAAAATGTCAACATTTTTCATCATTTAAGACGCTCCTTGCATCACAGTTTTGGTGTTAGAATAATGAAACGTTTTAAACAAGTTCATAGAGACACAGGAAATAGAAACTGTCCTGGGCTTTATTGTGAGATGCACACTTTCTTCACTTCAAAACACAAAAATTTCAAATTTTGGGCAAAAAAGCCATATTCATAGCTTTAAAAATTTCTGGAGCCAAAAGTTTTTGAAAAACAGAAAGATCTAGTTCAAATTAACAAAATGGATGTATTGGGAACCTGTTGTTAAAATATTAGACCAAAATTTATGTTATTTTGTCGTAAGGGACTTTTTAGGTGACGTAACCAAAAATAAATATATTTGACCATATTTTCAAAACTACCAAAGTGAAATTGATAAACTTTGGGCTATATCATATTTGCAGTGAGTTACATTTATCGTATAAATCTTAAAAAGCTAACGTTATTGGTTCAGGATTTCAAATGTTCAGTCCTACGTATCCTGTACATTAAAATGGCTTATTTGTTAAATTACTGGGAAAATATCTTATGAACGATTAATGATGTCGTGTGATAGGTTAGTTCATTTACAGTGTACTTTTTAGTTTTATTATTATAAATCAACAATAAGCATTAACATTTAGCACATATACTATTGCTAAACTGGCTCAAGGCTTAGCTTACGTTTTATTTTGCTATTAATTTTCTGTATTCATTTTAATTTTTTGAATTAGTAAAATTAAGAAAAAAGCATATGAACTAAAATAATAATAATATGCAGTAAGCTAGAATAAATTATACTACCTTAAACAGTAACAAGGAAAACAAATTGCTGAAAGATCCCTTGAAATAGTGAGAAAATATTCCTTTTTTATTTTATTCAATAATCGATCAGCAGTACATGATTTACAGATCCTTGTTAACTAATTGAATGCTTATGAGCTATATAAGGACATGTAAGGCAAACCAAATTGGTTTGTATTATCTACTAAACACTGAGAAACGAGGAGACAAACAAGAGGAAAAAAACGGATAAAACATAAGTAATCAAAGAGATAACAAGAACAATATTCATTATGAAACAATATTCATAGTTTTTCAGAGTCACTAGGGAGATCCTGTGGGAGTCGTTCCTTGAGGCGTGTGGGCTGGCGGGTGCTTATGCCAATGCCATACATCACAGATCCTGGAACATCTGGCAGGTTTGAGAAGAAGCGAGAGGCGATCTGAAGTATGTACTGGTGAAGAGGAAGGAGACCAAGTTCTTTATGCAGCTGTTGATTTCTTACGTACCGTGGCGATGCGTAGAAATCGATTTTGCAGGACCTATAGCCTAAAGAGATGAGTGCTGCAAGTAGTACCCCATACCTGGGAAGCATATGTGATAAATGGCCGGAAAAGAGATCTGTAGAGTAGCAGAGAACATTCAAAATCAAGAGGAGTGTGTCTATGAAGCAGCGGACCAAGTTTTGGAAGTCTTCCTGATGCCAACGAGATAAGTCGATCAATATGGGCTCGCCAAGTAAGTTTGCTGTCCAGCATTACTCCCAGGTATTTGACGGAGGTTGTGGGAGATAGCAGGAATTTGACTCATATGTAATATGCAATTCGGGAGAATTGGAGATGCGAAGTAGGCTAAAAATCTTAGCTGCGGTATTTTGAGTGTTAAGACATATATGCCAGGTATCAGACCATTCAGCGAGGTAGTCAAGAGAGATTTGTAGCGTGTGAATAGTTGCAGGAAGATCTGTGCCGGAATGATAAAAAACAGTATCATCAGCGTATAAGGCCATGGAGGTAGGGGCCAAATCAGGAAGATCATAGGTGTAGACACTAAATAAGATTCAAGACAATATGAATCCCTGAGGAACTCCTGCTATACTCTGTACCACCATTGCGAACAGAAAATGTGCGATCTGATAAACTGCAAATGGTAGTGGGCAGATACTGTCGAAGGCCAATGCTATAGAGTTTGAAGATTAACTCATCATGCCAAACTTTATCAAAGGCCTGTGATATGTCGAGGAATAGTGCGGTTGTGTGCTTTCATTGCTCAAAACCATGAATTACTGTTTGTGTTAAACGTAGTAATTGGTGTGAGGTAGAATGTCTAGAACGAAATCCAAATTGGAAGGGTGGAATGATACGGTTTTCAGAGGTATATTTAAGGAGACGGCAGAGAAGAATCTTTTCTAAGAGTTTGGACAAGGTAGGCAGCCAACTTATCGGATGATAACTGTCCGGGAGATTTTTAGGTTTATTATGTTTGTGAAACATAATGATTTGAGCTAATTTCCAGGTGTGAGCAGAAAACCAAGTCGAAGACAAGCGTTCAGGATTGAAGACCACTGTGCTAGTGCCTTGTTTGTCAGGTTTTTCAACACAATATTCGAATCAAGTCATGTCCCGGTGATTTCTTAAGAGGACAAGAGCGAGTTAAATGCCTAAGTTCAGCTGGACTAGTGAAGGCGATCGAGTGCACTGCGGCAGGTCGGTGTTATGACGTCTGTGTTCAACTGACAAAACACTGTACATCAAATGTGTGAGGTTAAGTATTTATTTTAAATATTTTGACAGGAAAGTTAACGGCAATGGGTTCATCATAAATTTCCTTATCGCTGAGGGAACATGGCAGATTGCGGATAATCACTGAAAAAAGTTTGTCAGCTTGGTTCCTGAAAGTGTAGAACTCTTGATTTATTGAAGTAAAGTAGGATGTAAGACGGTGAAAGTCAGTTGAAGTAGAGGCAAACACTTTTATAAGGGCTCCTTGGAGCTCATTATGAAAATCTGAAAGTACACACTTTTTGATATCTCGAAGGAACAGTTGGTGATTCTGAACATTGCACACACAAATGGATGGAACTTTTTCCTTGGGTGCAGTATAAGGAGCTGAATCTGTCTAGTCAGAGCCTTCAGATAAAGCATGGAATTGGTTAGATTTTGGAATAGCGAAAGCATAACGGGAGGTATAAGACTACTCAGAAGATGGAGCCATACAAAGGCGTTTACTTTGAGTTTCGAAGTGAGATGGCGGCGAGCGCTGATCTTGACCGTTGTGGCTGCCCAATTTGACTACATCAATGTAGATGGTAACATCATGCGGTACACCAGTATCGAGTGAGTGAGTAGATTGTCAGCTGAAGCTGAGGTGATTTACTTACATTGAGATCAGTAGTCATACCAGAGGTCGCAGAAGGTGATGAGGCTTGATATAGTGAAAACGAAGTCTGTGGATGTTGTGGAGGATGCAATTACGTAATTTCTATTGTGGACCTGGAGCTCTCCATCTGTTCCGACGTTGAAGACTGTAATGTTGATGATTTTGAGGTACAGACGTATGCAAATTATTGGACTTATTCATGTTTTTTTTTTTTTTAATTTGCTTCAGTTTAACATTCAAAATAATAGTTATTTACTGCCGTAACCTATTTCAATTTGTCGTAATTATTTTCCTTGCTATAATATGAAGTATATTCAATGAAATTTCTCTCTTAATAGCTCGGGAATTTTTCTTTTACTTATAGTAATATAATGGTAGGTCTGAATTAAGAGCAGCCATTTTCTTCATGTCTGTTTATTCAACTGTTTGGTGATATTGCTTCCATTTGGTGAACAGAGTAACTGAAGATTGTTAATATTTGCCTTTATTGTGTTTTATGGCTAATATATCCTCAGTATTTATTATTAATTGATCTCAAGCCAGGTAAGATCGTGTATCTTATCCTTAGCATTCACGTTGATTCAAAAGTGAGGTTATGGGTTAAACTGCTGACTTAACCCAAAGGAAAGTAGCTGCAACTGAGAGTCTTTTCAAGGAAACTCTTTATTCACAACGTGAAATAGCTAAGAAATTGTGTATTTCACAAAAATCTGTTAGTCGCATTAATCAAGCTTTAACATTCGGTGAGACGTTGACCTCAAAAAGGGATGGAAAATGCGGGAGGAAAAGAAAGCTACATTAAGGATGCAAAGAAAGCTTGTGCAGGTGGCAAACCAAAATAGAAGAGCAACCAGCATTGACCTCAGTAATCAACAGCACTATTTGACTGAAAACGTATCACAAACAACAAACACGCTCGGTGCTATGTGAAGGCGATACAGCAGCAGGCGGACAGGTAAAGCACGACCGTCCTCTCCAACGTACAAACACCGAATCCATCAGAAAATATTCCTGGAGAAGTAAATCATTTAACAAAATAAAGATACGACAAGCAATTGATATGTTTCATTATTCAATTATTCAGTGGACCAACGACAATAAAAGAGATACTAAAGAAAATATAACAACGTGATAAGTTTGTAATTTGTAACACACATTCAGAAACAATGCGAAGGAGGTGCAAATAGTACTACCAAGGTCAAGAGTATGCATGGAACCATGGATCACAAATACTGCCTATTGTGATAGCCGCTGTTTAAACAATAACTGTACAAGGTGAGTGATTAGATCACTTTCAAAAGAGTAATTTAATAGAAAATAAATCGAGGTCTACCGTCTGTAGTAAATAGAGGAAACCTGCATTCAGCCCAAAAACTTAAATATCAATATTTTGCTAAAAATGCATGTTTGAGGCCGTCTGAACAAAAACGATATAGTTTTATCAAATTAGGCGTGTGTGGTTGTTTTTGAACATGAATACTAAATGAAGAAAAATCGTTAAATACCACGCTTTATATTGAAAAGAAAAAAAAATCCCCACGCCAAACTACCCTTTAAAAAGAAGTATCCTTGCACATTACAGGGGAGCACATCATTCAGTTTGATAAGACGGAAATATTGGCTTCAACTTCACACTATCATTCTCGTCTATACCGTGAAGCCAATGAAATATAAAACACATCTAACCCACTGACCATTCCCAATATTGCTAACAGCCAAGGAAGCTGTCCGGAAGCTATGGCAGCGTTTCCGCCATCCCAGGATAGGAGCAGTTTACCAGCAGTTAAAATCCCTGGCAATGCGGCTGCTCCGCGCCTATCGTAAGGTTGCCTGGGAGAATACAATCAGAAACATAGACCTCCAGGAAAAACACCCCTGGCGGGTCATAAAGCCTCTCAGGAGGGACAAATCCTAATACCAGCATCAGTTGCATGGCTCTCACGGGAGACTCGCTTTTGAGCCCCAAGATAAAGCCACAGGTTTCGTGGATCATTTGGAAAGTTAATTCGAGTTGAGGGAGGACCCCCAGGACGAAGGCACCCAACATCAAAAATGGTCTGGAGCTGTATGTGTGTCCATGGACCTGGAAAATTATACATAGTTGTGGGATCTATGGAGCAGAAGCAGTATAAAAGTGTATTAGAAGTAAGACTATTTCCGCAAAGTAAAGAATGGTTTCCAAATGGTGATTTTGTGTTCATGCATGACAGTGCTCCCTGGCATAGAGCAAAATCTGTAACCCAGTTCCTCAAAGAAAACAATGTAAAAGTACTACCATGGCCGGGGAATAGCCCTGATTTAAATCCAATAGAGAATGTGTTGAGTATTATTGAACAAAGACTGAAAAAATTGAAAATAACAAAAGTTCAGCTTATATAGGGCCTGATAATCATTTGGCACAGAGATGAAGAAATAAAGGAAAGGTGTTCCACCCTGGTAGAGAGCATGCCTAAACGCATTAAAATGTTAATAAAGGCTAAAGGAATGCATACAAAATACTAACAGTTGAAAAAATATTTTGTAATATTATTTATGTTAAATAAATAGAAAATAAACGGTAAATGTTAAAAATTTCATCATTGAATCTAATAATTTGCACACGTCCATATTCTTAACCACATTTAAAGATGTGTGAACTAACTAGCCAGTATCATGTGCCACATAGGCCATGACAGCTGGTGAAATAACTAATAGAAATGAGTAGATATCTGTAAAACAGCACTATTTGACTGAAAACGTATCACAAATAACAAACACGCTTAGTGCTATGTGAAGGCGATAGGGCAGCAGGCGGACAGGTAAAGCACGAACGTCCTCTCCAACGTACAAACACAGAATCCGTCAGAAAATATTCCTGGAGAAGTAAATCATTTAACGAAATAAAGATATAAGCAATTAATATGTTTCATTATTCAATTATTCAGTGGACCAATGACAATATAAGAGCTACTAAAGAAAATATTACAACATGATAAGCTTGTAATTTGTAACACACATTCAGAAACAATGAGAAGGAGGGCAAATAGTACTACCAAGGTCAAGAGTATGTATGGAACCATGGACCACAAATACTGCCTATTGCAAAAGCCGCTGTTTAAACAATAACTGTACAAGGTGAGTGATTAGATCACTTTCAAAAGAGTAATTTAATAGAAAATAAATTGAGATCTACCGTCTGTAGTAAATAGAGGAAACCTGCATTCAGCCCAAAAACTTAAATATCAATATTTTGCTAAAAATGCATGTTTGAGGCCGTCTGAACAAAAACGATATAGTTTTATCAAATTAGGCATGTGTGGTTGGTTTTGAACATGAATACTAAATGAAGAAAAATTGTTAAATACCACGCTTTATATTGAAGAAAAAAAATCCCCACGCCAAACTACCCTTTAAAAAGAAGTATCCTTGCACATTACAGGGGAGAACATCATTCAGTTTGATAAGACGGAAATATTGGCTTCAACTTCACACTATCATTCTCGTCTATACCGTGAATCCAATGAAATATAAGACACATCTAACCCACTGACCATTCCCAATATTGCTAACAGCCAAGGAAGCTGTCCGGAAGCTATGGCAGCGTTTCCGCCATCCCAGGATAGGAGCAGTTTACCAGCGGTTAAAATCCCTGGCAATGCGGCTGCTCCGCGCCTATCGTAAGGTGGCTTGGGAGAATACAATCAGAAACATGGACCTCCAGGAAGAACACCCCTGGTGGGTCATAAAGCCTCTCAGGAGGGACAAAACCTAATACCAGCATCAGTTGCATGGCTCTCACGGGAGACTCGCTTTTGAGCCCCAAGATAAAGCCACGGGTTTCGTGGATCATTTGGAAAGTCAATTCGAATTGAGGGAGGACCCCCAGGACGAAGGCACCCAACATCAAAAATGGTCTGGAGCTGTAAGTGTGTCCATGGACCTGGAAAATTATACATAGTTGTGGGATCTATGGAGCAGAAACAGTATGAAAGTGTATTAGAATTAAGACTATTTCCGCAAAGTAAAGAATGGTTTCCAAATGGTGATTTTGTGTTCATGCATGACAGTGCTCCCTGGCATAGAGCAAAATCTGTAACCCAGTTCCTCAAAGAAAACAATGTAAAAGTACTACCATGGCCGGGGAATAGCCCGGATTTAAATCCAATAGAGAATCTGTTGAGTCTTAGTACAAAAGTGAATTGAGAAGATATTGACACATTGCTTCACTCACACTGTTTGTTCACAGGACATGTTTCAAGAGCTCTTGCTCCTATCATCAGCTGATACTCGTTTTCGCTTCACTGTGGTGTTACAATACAGTTAAATCATGATATAAACGGTATATGTTAAAAATTTCACCATTAAATCTAATAATTTGCCCACGTCCATATTCTTAACAACATTTAAAGATGTGTGAACTAACTGGTAAGTATCATGTGCCACATAGGCCATGACAGCTGGTGAAAAAATTAATAGAAATGAGTAGATATACGTAAAGCAGCACTATTTGACTGAAAACGTATCACAAATAACAAACACGCTCGGTGCTATGTGAAGGCGATACGGCAGCAGGCGGACAGGTAAAGCCTGACCGTCCTCTCCAACGTACAAACACCGAATCCATCAGTAAATATTCCTGGAGAAGTAAATCATTTAACGAAATAAAGATACGACAAGCAATTAATATGTTTCATTATTCAATTATTCAGTGGACCAGTGAAAATATAAGAGATACTAAAGAAAATATAACGTGATAAGTTTGTAATTTGTAACATACATTCAGAAACAATGAGAAGGAGGGGCAAATAATACTACCAAGGTCAAGAGTATGCATGGAACCATGGACCACAAATACTGCCTATTGTGAAAGCCGCTGTTTAAACAATAACTGTACAAGGTGAGTGATTAGATCACTTTCAAAAGAGTAACTTAATAGAAAATAAATCGAGATCTACCATGTGTAGTAAATAGAGGAAACCTGCATTCAGCCCAAAAACTTAAATATCAATATTTTGCTAAAAATGCATGTTTGAGGCCGTCTGAACAAAAACGATATAGTTTTATAAAATTAGGCGCGTATGGTTGTTTTTGAAAATGAATACTAAATGAAGAAAAATCGTTAAATACCACGCTTTATATTGAAACAAAATCCCCACTCCAAACTACCCTTTAAAAAGAAGAAGTATCCTTGCACATTATACGGGAGCACATCATTCAGTTTGATAAGACGGAAATATTGGCTTCAACTTCACACTATCATTCTCGTCTATACTGTGAAGCCAATGAAATATAAAACACATCTAACCCACTGACCATTCCCAATATTGCTAACAGCCAAGGAAGCTGTCCGGAAGCTATGGCAGCATTTCCGCCATACCAGGATAGGAGCAGTTTACCAGCGGTTAAAAACCCTGGCAATGTGGCTGCTCCGCGCCTATCATAAGGTGGCCTAGGAGAATACAATCAGAAACATGGACCTCCAGGAAAAACACCCCTGGCGGGTCATAAAGCCTCTCAGGAGGGACAAAACCCTATACCAGCATCAGTTGCATGGCTCTCGCAGGAGACTCGCTTTTGAGCCCCAAGACAAAGCCACAGGTTTCGTGGATCATTTGGAAAGTCAATTCGAGTTGAGGGAGGACCCCCAGGACGAAGGCACCCAACATCAAATATGGTCTGGAGCTGTATGTGTGTCCATGGACCGGGATAATTATACATAGTTGTGGGATCTATGGAGCAGAAACAGTATAAAAGTGTATTAGAGGACTATTTCCGCAAAGTAAAGAATGGTTTCCAAATGGTGATTTTGTGTTCATGCATGACAGTGCTCCCTGGCATAGAGCAAAATCTGTAACCCAGTTCCTCAAAGAAAACAATGTAAAAGTACTACCATGGCCGGGGAATAGCCCGGATTTAAATCCAATAGAGAATATGTTGAGTATTGTTAAACAGACTGAAAAAATTGAAAATAACAACAAAAGTTCAGCTTATTGAGGGCCTGATAAGTATTTGGCACAGAGATGAAGAAACAAAGGAAAGGTGTTCCACCCTTGTAGAGAGCATGCCTAAACGCATTAAAATGATAATAAAGGCTAAAGGAATGCATACAAAATACTAACAGTTGAAAAAATATTTTGTAATATTATTTATGTTGAATAAATAGAAAATAAACGGTAAATGTTAAAAATTTCATCATTGAATCTAATAATTTGCACACGTCCATATTCTTAACCACATTTAAAGATGTGTGAACTAACTAGCCAGTATCATGTGCCACATAGGCCATGACAGCGGGTGAAATAACTAATAGAAATGAGTAGATATATGTAAAACAGCACTATTTGACTGAAAACGTATCACAAATAGCAAAAACGCTCGCTTCTATGTGAAGGCGATACGGCAGCAGGCGGACAGGTAAAGCATGACCGTCCTCTCCAACGTACAAACACTGAATCCGTCAGAACATATTCCTGGAGAAGTAAATCATTTAACGAAATAAAGATACGACAAGCAATTAATATGTTTCATTATTCAGTTATTCAGTGGACTAACGACAATATAAGAGCTACTAAAGAAAATATAGCAACGTGATATTTAAAGTTTGTAATTTGTAAGACACATTCAGAAACAATGAGAAAGAGGTGCAAATAGTACTACTAAGGTCGAGTATGCATGGAAGCATGCACCACAAATACTGCCTATTATGAAAGCCGCTGTTTAAACAATAGCTGTACAAGGTGAGTTATTAGATCACTTTCAAAATTTAATAGAAAGTAAAGCGGGATCTACCGTCTGTAGTAAATAGAGGAAACCTGCATTCATCCCCAAAACTTAAATATCAATATTTTGCTGAATGGTGCAGTTTTATAAAATTAGGCATGTGTGGTTGTTTTTGTGAATATGAATATTAAAAGAAGAAAAAACGTTAAATACCAAGCTTGATATTGAAACAAAAGTCCCACTCCAAACTTCCCTTTAAATAGAAGAAACGTGGTCCAGAACACCCCTGATGGATCATAAAGTCTCTCAGGAGGGACAAAACCCAATACCAGCATCTTACTGATCTTACTGAGATATTCTCTATTAGTTCTACTTTATACATCGTATTCATTTCTCTCCATTTCGCTTTCGCCGTTTCCTATTACTGTCTGTTTATCCCCAGGCATGGCGTCTTGATCGTCAGTATCTTCGGAATAATCGCCAATATTTTTTTCACCCATCAAAGTTTGATCATCCTGTCCATATACTTCATCATATGTTGTGTCTTGATCCTCTTTGCTATCAGGAGAATGTGCTTGTCATGGTTTGATTTTTCGTTACAGCTCTGTATTTTAGCTTCTAGAATATTTGCTTCATTTTCATTCACCAGAAATTGTGTTTTATTAGTTGATACAGCTTATTCTTTCTGTCTTTCAGCTATTTCAGATACAGGAACAAAACTATTTTGGCCATATTCCTTTATTCGTCTTTTATCGATTGTAGCAGCGTTTCTTTCATCTGCTAGTCTGACACCCTCTTCTTCGTTTAATTCAGATTTGGCTGCAGATCTGATACCGTTCTGTGTAATCTCATATTCTGCTTCAGCATAATCGTTATCATCGTCAATTTCTGATGATGAATGGAATAGCCTATTTCTAGCTAGTTCTCCAAGCATGATGATGGAATAGCCTATTTCTAGCTAGTTCTCCAAGCAGACCGGCTTATCGTCATTTCCTAGTGCTGAATGCTTACTGGGCCGGTGTTGTTTCCTTTTCCAGTTGTTGATCATCTGTTCCACAGTAGATTGAGGGACGTCTGAGTACAAAATTGGTGCAATGCGGAGCGGTGAATCCGGCTTATTTTCCCAGGTCGTGTGGAGTAGGTTGGATTGCAGAGGTGACTTCACGGATGATGACTCTGGATTGTTCTCCCAATTTATATGGGATGAATTTACGTACATTGATGTTTCGGTGGCTGGAGTGGTGTTGATTTGAACATCCGCCCAAGGCAGCCAGCATCCTCCACCAGGACAACGTGCATTATCTTCCTTGCTGTACAGATTCTGCTGTTGTGGATTATCAGACTCACCTCCACGTCTAGTACACTTTTTGTTTGGATATTTCAAGTCGTATTCTGTATCGTTGGAGGGAGTGTCTCTGAAAAAGAGTTGCAAATTATTTAGTAAAGGTTTAACCAAAATCAGAACATATGTTATTTTGCATATGTTTAATTTTCAACACTAAGTGCAACAACATATTAAACAAAAATATATAAATAAGCACCTTATATTAATAAAACTGTGTCAGCTTTATCATTGTATGTTGAGAAACAAAGTTTCTTGGTCATTAAATGGGCTAGAACTCATTTCCATTACACTTTAAGTCATATAAAAAGAATGTTGCACATTTAAGGACACAGCGTTTGATTATAATCGAACTTTAGCACAAAACACGAGACTAAAAATCAAACGTTAAGTCCCCCCCCCCCCCTTAAATAAAACAACGGTTAGGTGTATAAACAACCATTTTAAATTTTGAAATCTGTTCCTCTTTAATCTTCATTCAGGAGTTTAGCTATGAGATTGTGGATGACAGAAGTAAACCTGAGATAACGCTCCATTGTCGATTGCTCTCGCTCTAATGTTTTACACCCTGCTTCAAAAGTAACTTAATCCTTTCTTTTCCGGGACAATATATATGACGCAAATTAGCATCAGTAATGCATTACATTAGCGTATCAACAAAACAATAATGATCATACTTTCAATAAATAAACCTGTATACCTGTAAAACTGTAATATGAACATGCCAGAAACCACAACTTTTGACATAGTAGGAACATCGGCACTGCTTACAGTTAAACTGCAATTTAGACAGTGGGTTCCTACTTCCGGTGTTACACTTGTTTATTCATTCATTCATTTATTTTCAGTTCAGTATAGTGTTAAATACACAAAAGAACAATGTCATTTGAATTTATACAGATTGTATGATACAAACAAGGTACTAACTACACTATTAATAAACTAATCCACACTATTATATTCTTAGTCAATTTGAGAACAGAGCTATTCAGGTTGTGTGATATAAATAGAATACTAACTTGTTTTAATAAATCTATACACAATAATGATGATGATGATGATAATAATAATAATAATAATAATAATAATAATAATAATAATAATAATAATAATAATAATAATAATAATAATAATAATAATAATAATAATAATAATAATAATAATAATAATAAAGTTCTAACAAGTTTTAATAAACTCATCCACACTAAAATAGGCTTTGTCAATTAGGAAACATTTCAGCATTGATTTAAAATTATCTGTACAATTCTTGATAGTAACTGCTTGCATCCTACCTCGAATTTCACCACTTCATGGTATCATAACCTTTCAAGGACAAAGACGTTCTCCTGAGTCAACGACAGTAAATTCAACAGAGAAAGCTCTTGCGTCATGCATCACGTATAGAAATATTGACTGACGTACGACTGATTATGCACGGCGGCCGTTTTTCGCATTTGAACCTCTGCCTTCCCTGCCATTTTATCTTGTTTTCGATATCTCCCACCAATATGAGCAATATGTGGCGTGTTCGTTCCGTCTTTATCTACTTATTCCTACTTGAGAAAACAAGAATTAGAAAACTGAAACAAGAAATATCTCGGAATTCGTTCATTGTACAACACACTTTATATGAATTGCGTGATTTAACAAATATACATATTTTATGAAGTAAGATATTGTCTACAGTCGCCATGCTAGTCTCTGGTTCCCGAGGTCACATTTTCAAACCTGGTAAAGGCTGATGGATATTTTACACCGTACAAATCCCTAGCATGGCTTCCTCCGGAAGCTAAGAACAGCCAGTAGGACCGTGTCAGATCTACCTACGTAAGTGAACCTCAGAACTGATAAAGAGGCCTCTGAGCAAAATTAAGCTGTATTTCACGCCCAACATAGAATGGACCGCTGAGAACCACATCAGTTAAAGGCTGTCCATAAATAAAAAAAAATACTTATTTATTTCCTTCTTTATTTCTTTCCTCCTTTCTTTCATTCCTTCTTTCCTTCTTTGTTTCTTTCTTTCCTTCCTTCTTTATTTCTTGCTTTCCTTTTTTCCTTCTTTCTTGTAAGTACATTTCTTGTATATTTCTTATACAAATTTCAGGGAGAGTTAGGCCTTTTGAGGACGTTCTCAAAAATTCAAACCATACATTTCAATTGTCATAAAATGTTTTAATTATTATCATTAAAACATATTTGGGAAAATGAAAATATTCTAAAAATGTATAAGGCATAATGTGTAAGGCATAATTTGGAGTTGGCGGACATGTTTTGAAAACCATCGGGTCGTATCCTTGGAAGATGCCAAATAATGGTTGCTTAGGATATTTCCATGTTTTATTCCCTGATAGACATATGCATGTAAGTAATTATTCCACTCTGTAAGGAGTTTGTTGCGGAAGTCTTATAGTGTACACAAATGCACATTTAGGCGGTTAGTGCATGTTTAACTAATTTGTGCATATTTATGCATGTATTTTACCTTTTCAGCAATGATTGGAAAAAATATTTCCCTTGATACTTTAAGAAGAAAAGGATACAAGAAAGTTTATTTTACTGAGCTCTTTCTGTAGGAGTATCATGTTATTAAATCAAAAAGGCTGCGAAAAATGAGAACATGGCTATCAACAATGAGCACTTCCTGATATAAAAAATATGCCGCTCATCAACTTTAAATAACGTTAAAAAATCATGCGTTGCTTAAAGTTCGGTGCAGCCGTTACATCTTAAGGCTTGATGTAATTTGCATTATAGTTGCACACGAAGCCATCTGCCGAAACGATAACATCTCCAAGAATTAAAAAGTGTTATTTTTGCTTAACTTTTAAACTTGTACTGACGTGCAGCTAATCGTAATTTCTGAACTGTGAGTAATAGGAAAGAGAATATTTGCAATACCGAAGTAGAAGAGCAGTGAAGCCTATTTGCTTCGACAGTAGACCCTACTCTTAACAGATGAAAATATAATAGTGTGCAAGTATGCTGAAACATTTCTATTTTATTTTTTTGTATTATCAGAATATTTTAAAATGGAGGCTATTTTCGAGTTAGTTATTGTTGGTTTTATTTAATTAAAATAAACCCATATTATTTTTATACCATTGTTATAGGTGCCCTGCAAGAAAGTATTATAGATTACACATCTACAAACAGCTGTTCATAGAAATATAAAAACATTTTAAGTGGCAATAAAATCGTTTGTTCCAGAAAACGGTGAAAATATTTGTTCATTGCAATAAACAGGACTTATACTAAAACAGACTGGAAGAGAGACTAATAAATGTTAATTAATTAGTGTCTATGTTTAAAAGTTTGTTACTTGATTAACAGTATTAATCTATTTGATTAATATCATTTATTATTTGTTACTCCTATTTGATTACTTTAAGGGGGGACATATGCAAATATTCAGGGTCTTACATAAATAGCCATAACATCCAAAGGTTTCAAGTTAGAGAAGTGAAACTTAGTATACTCATTTAAGATAATACAGTTAATATGCCCAATTGTTTTCATAATTTTCCATTGTTTATAACTAATGCTATATATTTTTTCTATATGCACAGATACTTACAACGTAAAGCCCATTTTTATTTTCAAAATTCACATATGCTATCTTTCTGAAATTTGCTATGTTACTTTAAAACACACTAAAAATAAAATTTGTTGGATTTAGATTTCTTATTGAAGCTGTATAGAATTTAAAAAAAAAAAATGTTAATCATATGCATCCTTTAAAAATTAAAATAATGTCATATATTTTATATCATCACATTCCATGTAGAGCTTAATCTTAAATTCTAGTACCAACAAAATGCTCATTGTGGCATAAGAAAGCTGTGTGCTAAATTGCATCACTGTAGAAGTAGTTTGAGAGAAAAATGGGTTGAAGTTGTAGAAAATGCAAGTTACGGGGAAAGGCAATTAAAAATACAATAAGTAAGTATATAAATATATAAGTAAGTTAAATCTGGAAGTATTATTCAGTTTGCCTTTTAATTTTAAGTCAACTGATGCATAACTTTCTTTCTGCCAACATTCCCATCATTAAACACTATTGCAGCATCAAATGTAGAAATTTTCACCACTATGGAAGACACAAATGATGTTTTGGGACACCTTTTCCATATCAAACTGTTGAGGCTTTCATTTGGGTTTTGTGTCTCTCCATAGAAACAATTTTTAGTAAGTCTGGGTGTGCTAAGAATTGGTAGGTGGACTTTATAGATTCCAAGACAGCTGATGGAAGACTATGTGTTCCTACTATGCACCACTAGGGCATTTAATTTCTTTAAAGGTACATACAGACCACGTACAGTCATAATATTTTGGTGTTTGACAGCTAACACTGTATACTATTTTAGAAAACAATAAAACAAAATTAGATTTTTTGAACATTTTCTCGTACATCCGCCCCTTAAGATTAATAAATGTGAGAAAGGTGAAATAATGTAATTTATTTTAAATGCATTTTATAAAACTTTTAGAGCATACTTAGCTGATTTTTACTGCATAGATGCATGCATATATCCATACTTTATTGTACATATCAATCCGAGATCTAATTATTATCACTGATGTATTACATTGACGTCAACTATGAAGCCTGGGAGTCAGGGTACTTACAGAGGTATTTTTAGACGTGGCGCATGACCTTGCTCGGATGTGAGCGAGTGACGTCATGCAAATGAATGGTGGGGCTAGATCTCTGCTTTCACCAGCAGACTGCTGATAAAGCTAGTGGGTTAAATGACAGATGGCTAACCTGACACCTCTTTTTCTTACAAATTAACAAGTGGAGTCGATCATAAACTACTGCCAAACGTTATGTCATACGCCACGTCTAAAAAATATCTCTGTATGCTGTTGCAAATCGCCATAGGCATATGTTATCACAAAATGAATTGGAAAAGTCTTGTAGCTACCAGGAAAAATATCTGTGTGTTGCACTCACATGGCTTTCTTTGCTCACTCTCTACAGATTATTCTTACAAGCGCCTACTCTATCTACTCCATGTTACTTATTTTCAAAGTAGTTCTAAAACATATTTTTCCTTTAGGTACAAAGGGATTACTGGAATACAGTATAGAGCCGCCTTTCCATTCTCTTTACATGACCACGAAAAGAAGGGTGGGGAAGAATAATGAGTTTCCATTGGAGAAAAGTATAAATGTTTTAAATTGGAAACCATTAACGTGGACTATTAATCACAATGCTTAAGATCCATTTTTCAGAAAAATGAAATATTTCCAACAAAATAAGCAGTTTGTGGTAGGGAGTTCTCTTGAAGATTTTGAAGTCATATTCTTGAAATATGTTGAGTTTCGTATTTAACCGACATTTGCTTTTAAAGCTATGCTTTAAACAATGAGACATACATGGGCTCGCGCATTCACCCTCCTTTTTTTCTTTTCTTTTCTCTTTTCTCTTCTTCTTCTTTATTTTCCATTTCTTTTCCTTTCCTTTCTTCTCTTCTCTACTCTTCTCTTTTCTTTCCTTTTCTTTCTTTCCTTCTATCCTTCTTCGTTTCTTTCTTTTGGTTTGAGTTTTAAAATGCACTTTTCTGAGACAAGAAGCCGTTACTCCTTTTTTTTTTTTGTCCTGGCCATGAAAAGCAAATTGAATGACAAACCATCAAAATGCGACCAGCTATTCAATGAGGTAACTATTGCTTAAAGACAATTTCTTGTCATATTCTCTTTGCATTTAAAAAAAAAGAGGAACAAGATAATTCCTAAAAAAAATGAATTTTAACTGAGGAGACCTGAAAGGTTTACTGCCAGTGAAATCTAGGTATCGATTTCTTTTGGGGGGGATGCAGTATTTTCTCTCTGGCAGAGAAAGTAAAATACCTCACAAGCTATTTTTGACAGGATATTCCTTTCTAGGTAAATGTTTTAATCTACAGACTATTAAATATGTTCCCTTTAACAAAATCGTTACAGCTGTACTCGTAAAATTAAGACACAAAAACAACTTTTCTTTCTAAAATGCTCTTTGAGCCGACGGGATTTCATGATAAGCTTCGTCTTCTACCTACAAAAGTACCTGAATACAGCATCAAACTCAGTTTGTTTCAGTTTTCAGATATGAGCACAGACATAAACACACTCACAGATGGTAGGTTTTTTTTTAAAACAGTCTTATTATTATCACAGAAGAGTATAAAATAATAAATAAAATTAAAACAATAAATACAAAATGTCAATATCATGCTGCTGCTTCAAATCCAAAGTGATGATTTGATGTAAAATGTATAAATAATATACGTGATAAACATGTAATAAGGAATGTTGTTCCATTCTGAATTCAGAGCACTTCAAAATATAAATTCCCAAGTTACTCGCGACATTAAGTTTTACGATGCATCCTCTACCTTTGGCTTTTAATGGATTGGAAATATAAAACTGATAGGATGATATTTTATATATGTATAGCTTGGATATGACAATGGAAAGAATTAAATGTGTATAATTCAAGCAGTCAATATATAGGTTTGCTCTGGTTTTGAAAACATTAAATTCCTATGGAATGTTATCCTAAAGTAGATAAAACAAAGTAAGATAAATATGCACTGCACAGTCTTGATAACTTCTCTTATACTTCAGAACGTGTATTCTAAGTTTTCTGATTTAATTAGCACATCTTTCATAACATACATTAATGTAGAGAGTCTTAGAATATTGTAAAAAATTTAGAACAAAAATTGATACCAAAGAATAAAAATGAAAGACTAAGTATTCAAAGTCTCAAGGTATGATTTAACTTTAAATAACAACTTATACTCTAGGGAATTAATTATTCTTTCACACTGGCCGTGTGTATGCTAAAGTATGAAAAGATAGAGTCAGACTGAAAAATTCAATGCCATAGCCGGGATTTGAACCACGGATCTTCTGGTTGCCGTCCAGCCGCTCTAGCCTTTGAGCTACTATAGCCAATGCGCCGACTTGACATTAAATTCTCCAACTGACTCGTGTTTTTTCCCGGTAAACCACTTAGGAGTTCCCATAAACACATGAGACAACTACCTTAATGGCGACTTACGTGTTTATATATTAAAAGGAAATTATTTAATAGTTTTAATGTATATTTAATGATCACTGTTTGTTTTCTACAAAAAAAATATTGAAATATGACATTTTATTTGTTTTACAACTTCTATGATGTTTGAAAATTCATGCCCTAAAAGGTTAAAGGTTAAGTAGCAATATGTGATTCATATCTGTTTGATATTAAATAATTTCATTCTATCTATATTTGGGAGCATATATATTTGTATGATGTCACAAATGACTGTATTAATTACACTTTGGTGACTTGAGTAGTGTGTGTGATGTCACTCCCTCCCCTCCTTTATGACTGGATGAATAATATGTAAGCGACAGACGCTCTTTCTTCGATCAGCTCTTGGCTGGGTACCATGTATCTGTAGGCGACTCCACTTCTGGACGTTATGGCCGCCTTTGTAATCTGCTTGTTGTAGCAAATATTCTTATTAAGTGAATTCCACATTTAATTAGCCTTACCCTACCTTTGTAGAAAAACCTCAACCTCTCGCCAAGGCATGTAGTTCTACTCTGAGTTTTTTCCCCCGTGATCGGCCTGTCCACGTGTTCCTTAAGTTTCACAAACTAAGATCAGGTCGTCACAATATTCATTAACAAATTTTCTGGCTATAACTGAAGAGTCTCACATTTACCAATATGATTCAATGTGTAACTTTATTCAGTCATTGTGAAATTCTTCTCACTTCTCTTCTCTTCTATTAAGAGGCACTGTAATCCTTCCTAAGTTCCCAACCTAGTATAACACAATTCTTTCTGTTCCCTACTGCCTCTAAGTCAACAATTTTCTGGATCCACAGAAACAGATGTAATATATTAAAGGGTGTTGGCTGCAGTGCCAGAAACTGAGTGGCATGTAAGCTTCCAGAAGTAGTTCAAGAGGTTGTGATCAGGTACGTATTTAAAAGTCAGTTTCTGGGGGGGGGGGGGGGGGGGTCCAAAAATCTACATTGAATTGCTTTTAATAATTAATCAGGGATGTACTTTTATCATGTTAGTAAAAATAAAAACATATGTAATATATTACATTCACATGACTTTCTCCACCCAAGCTTCTACAAATTGATCTTAGAAAAGTTTGTTTTTTCATGTTTCTTTTGACAAATTCTGTAGAAATGCCTTTAATTGCACAATTTTTGTTCTTATACCTGGGATAAAGTAATATAAGCAATAATCAAGGGAACCACTAATTGATGCAATTGAAGTATTAGTTCTCCTTGAATGAAAAAGGGAATAGGAACTTAGAAGTTAAAAATTACATACCTTTAAGTCAGTATCTGAGAATTCTAATCACTACAAATAATATATCAGAATTGGTCAACTTTGCAATATATTATTATAATTGACATTATTTGTGTATTTTAACGAGTTCTACAGCTACTGTGCAGTAACTTTTCGTTTATCTCTTACATTTAGAATAGTTATACAGACTTCACTTACAGCAAAGCAGATTTCAGGGTTTATTTTCAGAAAAGTAACAATAGGCATTTTATTTGTAAATGCAGCTGTCTTAAATATGTAGTGTTTAAATTAGAATTATTGAAGCCATTTTTGGACGATTTTCTTGAAAGTCTTCATTTCGCATCCTTGAAAGATAACGAAATTAATTCCTACATTTGATATTCTTCCAATATTTGGGTTCTGTAGTATGCTATTAGCAGAAAAAAATTACACACTAGAGCACGCGCGCTAACATTTTTTTTCTGTTCTGGTGTCCTCAAAACTTGCATTCCTGATGACATCTCAATATCATATTTTTATTCCGTTGTTTAAGGACTATGATACAATGAAGCACAAAATTAATACAATTTTGAGTAGAACTAATAGAGGAATACCTTCAATTAACCAATATTTGCATTGAACAGTCCTTTTTTACATTAAATAAAAAAAATTTCAAACAAAATTCAGGACTATCTATGGGCAACCCATTGTCCCCATTTTTGGCAGACCTCTTCATGAGCTTTTTGGAAACGCACATCACAAAGGCATTCCCACTAATTTTTAAGCATTGGTACAGATATATGGATGACATGTGGGCAATAATAAATGAGAAACAAGTGGATGATGCATTAAAACTACTTAATTTACAGAATCCTGCAATAAAATTCTCCATAGAATAAGAGACAAACAATGAAATCCCTTTCTTAGATTTGAAACTTACCAGAAAACATAATAAACTTGAATTTGGCATACACAGAAAGGAAACACACACAGAAAATTTCATAAACTCAGATGGATATAACCCAAGACAACACAAGCATGCTGTTATCAACAGTTTAACTTACAGGCTGGTTAATGTACCTTTAAACAAGATAGAATATAACAAAGAGTACAATAATATCATTCACATTGCAGAATACAATGGATACAGTGCTGAATTGGTCAACAAGAAAATAGATAAATTCAAAAGACAACTAAGATGCAAACAACTAACTACTCTCTCCCCAATTAGCAATGAAACCTCATACAGAAAATTTACGTATCATCCCAGAGCTACACACCTTTTCCAAAAAGTCTTCAAAGAACACAATATTACTTTGGCCCCACAGAACAAATTTAGTGTACAACACCTTTTGAAATCACATAATACAAAGGAGATACCCACAGGGAAAAAATCAGGAGTGTACCAGATAAATTGCAAAGACTGTGACAAATTCTACATTGGAAAAACAAAAAGGAACGTGAACATTAGGCTTAAAGAGCACTTTAGGAACATCAGGAATAAAGAAATAGATAAATCGGCGGTAGCGTACCATTTTTGGAAGGAAAATCATGACATAGAACAAGAAATTCACTTACTAAAAAGTGTCCAAGGTCCAGCTGCATTAACCACGTGGGAAAAAATCTTTATAAAGAAATATGAAAGTAAATTGTTTAATTTCGATACTACCTTTGAAGAAAATCCAAATTTCAAGTTCATCAAGGTACCGACAGTGACACACCTATCACCTCCGAGGAGTTCACTGAACCGGCATCCATTAGTCGACAACAGCTGATGATGTTAGGAAGATCCTAACGAAATGCGTTCTACGTAAATACTAGCAATAAATGGAGCATTGAGTATTAGTTCGACTCAAAATTGTATTAATCATATTTTTAATTGGAATATAACACGTTTGTGATTACTAAGCACGTGGTAGAGGCACTAAACATCGATGCCATACACTGAGATGAGTCTATCTGGTTCTCACAATTTCACAATTCATATAAAGCACGATTGCTCAATTCCGTATCGTCATCAGACAAAGTGGTTATAAATGTATCGAGATTTAACTGTATTGGAACACCACAGTGAAGCGAAAATTATTAATTTTTAGATGAGTCGTATTTATTTCACATCTGCTTCACACAGAAAAGAAACACACACAGAAAATTTCATAAAATCAGATGGATATAACACAAGACAACACAAGCATGCTGTTATCAACAGTTTAACTTACAGGCTGGTTAATGTACCTTTAAACAAGATAGAATATAACAAAGAGTACAATAATATCATTCACATTGCAGAATACAATGGATACAGTGCTGAGTCGCATAAGCGTCAAAGATGCAAACGATGATTTGCGAAACATGTCCTCAAAATAGGTAAGAAAGTGAAGCAGATGTGTAATAAATACGACTCATCTAAAAATTAATGGTTATAAATGATTTCAACTGGAGTCCACCTCCATAGTTTGGTGGTAGCGTGTTTGACTCCCAGTGAAGAGGACCTGGTCAACCTTGCCGGGTAAGGGGAAGAAGGGTTTACTTTCAACCGCCGTCTGCAAAGGATGCAACATTCCATTATGTTGAGCGAGCGAGTGAAGGGGAATGCATTAATGAAGAGGAGGGGTGAAGTGACAGAGTCCAACCTTCGCTCATATGAGCGAAAAATGGGCACTGCAGGAGCGAGTTCCAGTTGAGATCAAGATAGTTTTCTCAATAGGGCTTTCCCATATCTTAAGACGAATGTCAGGTAAATCTCATGTTCTTAGATACGTCTCTGGTTGTAATGCTCCATACAGTTCCAGGAGGAATATTTTGAGAAACTGAGAAAAGTAGAACATTTCTATGATGATTCATTGTTGTCTGAATACACATTTATACTGGATCTGCTATAATCACCACATTTTATATTATTCTGCATAAGCGATTACTGCTCAGGTGCAGGACACCAAGAACTGGCTAGCAGACAACAGAGGAACAGTTGCTTTTTCCATCCTGAGTGGAAACCGAACCCATCAGCCATTTAATTTTAGTCAACTTTACAAATTATTCAGAGCAATTGGCATTTTTATTATCTCCATCCGATCATCATCTGCCATATTAATGAATGTTGTGTGGCCACCTTCACAAACTTGTAGGTAGGGTAAGTATGAATTTAGAATCCCGTAAAATCAGTTTACTCAATCATTCATTTATAAATATTTCTGTCACTTATTGCTGTTAATCAGTATTTAAATCTAGGTGATTAAGCTGAATGAAGTTTATTACAATTACAGCTATTATTGTTTTCTTATTTTTAATATTATTACTACTATCGTTATTACTATTCTTATACCTTCTTCTTTTCAGTAACTAAATGTAATTTTTGTACAATGTGAATAAGTAGATGTTAATATAAAAATTATTTGTGGTTGGTTTATTGACACTCATCACTTTTTCATATATTTATGAGAGACTAGTTTCAAAGGCCCTGGCCTCCATTTTCAATCTCTTTCCAACTGGCATCTGAAGATGCCAGTTACAGTAGATGTTAGTTACTCGTAAACCAAGGGTGTATATTCTTATGTGCAGAATCACTGCATTACAAAATAAATCTAAATCTAAAAGCAGTATGCAATATAATGTCCAAATATATCAAGTTGTAGGTTTCAGCACCAATAAACAGTAATTATTCAGGCAGTTATATATTAAATAAAATTTGTCCTTGGTAGAGCACAACTTTGGAATGAAGTGGTAATATTCTTATGTAAAACCCATATTTATATTTATTCATATATATTTATGTAGAACTGAAACTCTTCTTTCCTTAATTATTCAGCTGGAAGCTCACTTATTAAATGGGATGTGATGAAGCTCCAATTACCTGTAAAAGTATCTTCCTAAAAACCAAAATTATGGAGTGCTAAATCATGGGGCCTTCAATTGAGAGCATAGTAACCCAACTTATCCTAATAATAGCAAACTATGCTACAGCTTTCGTTGGCAAGCTTCTATTGCATTAGTTCTATAGCAAAACAAACCTCTCTAACTTTCTACTTAATTTTACTTTAAAAACTCTATAGGTGCATTTCCAACCAAATAATTAGGGAAAGAAATGCGTCAGTTCAACATTAATCACTCTATATAAGTTAAATCAGTATATCCAAAAGAAAAGTGGAAATTGATATTAATTCTTAATTCTGTCAAAGCTGTTCCTTTAACTTCTGTTTTCTATAATAGTCTCATAGAAAAAGCTATAAGTCTTTTTATAAATACCTTTTGGTGAGACTGGCTTTGAATATGAGGAAGCAATGCCTTTAAGTTCTTGCTGTTTTTTGTTGTCTGCTTGGGATGTGTAGCTGAATTTCTTGGATTCTGTAATGCATAGAATTATTCAGAGCATAAAAATGCTTCCAACAAAACATGTTAGTGTAAATAAAACACAAATGTAGTGGAACATTTCAAACTTACTCCAACATATTATTAAGAAACTGGTAGTGAGATATGACTTTGGAATGAAAAAGGATCTACAAGTGCTTATATTAAAACATGATAAAAAATTGTCCCAAACTCCTTCTTAACCGCTTCGCCGATGGCCAACCCTGCACAGCCGGGAACGGATACCCAATAAACAGAACAAGACATTTAAATTGTTAAATGCTGCAAAAATGCTTCATAAATATTCTTATCTTTCGTATTTATTAAGTTATTTCAGGGAAACAAAAACTGGTTTAAAGCCCATTAAAAGCTGTATACATCTGTGGTATCACTAAAATAGAGACTATATTAACAAAGCGTTGAAATTTCATTAATTTGGATCACTGTAAAGAAAGCCATTCTTTGTGTCGAACGCGCCTAATTCTGAGTACTTTTGTTTTACAAACTATATGTGTATATCAGCTGAATAAACGAAGTGTTGGGTTCAAGGTTTATAGGTTTCAGTTTATGCTAACAGGTAATAATAACGGTTTATATTGCGTTATACACGCTGGAAAGAAAACACCGTCAGCCTCGCTCTAATTGCACAACGGAAGTTTATGTTAGCTGACGTAACTTTTTTCTTCGCTCAGTTCATATAGTAATTTAGACTGTGTCAGAGTTCCAAGCAATTTCTTTTTATTTATTTATTTAGCATTTAATTTCTGTACAGAAATATTTGCTTTTTCAAGATACAGTACAAACAATACAAACTAGAAATTCAGAAAATACAGAATTAATTCTGCATGCAATAATCAGATTAAATTGTATCAATGTCAACAAATACAGAAAACTTACATGAATTGTCAACCATTATTATCATAAAATTATTCTCATGTAATCATTTACTCTACTTAATCTGGTGTCTAAAAGAACTCTTGAGTACTATAGAAGCACTGATTTATTAAAAATGATTTCACATCTCTTCTGAATCTTTTCTTATCATTGTTTTTGATTTTCTTTAAGATTAAGCTATACATGTGAGAACCCCTTTATGAAGTACTGAGTTAAGTTTTTTATTTGATATTGATCCCAGTATATGTAATTTGGTATTATTCCTAGTATAATGTTCATGAATAGTGTTATTTGCTTGAAAATATTGTATGTTGTTGTTTATAAAGCATACGGTTTCTAAGATATACAGACATGGCAGAGTTAGTATATTATTTTCCTTAAAATATTTCATACAATGAGTCCCTTTACTTAGATTAAACATTCTTCTTATTATTTTCTTTTGTGTTACAAATAAATCTTTTATTTCGGTAGCTGATCCCCAGATAAAGATACCATATGCAAGATAAGACTGCACATATGAATAGTAAATCAGCTTTAATGCTTGTGTATTACAAATTTTCCTTATCACTGATATTATGTAGTGAGCTTTATTAATTTTTATAGTAATATACTGAATATGCGGCTTCCAGCTTAAAAATTTGTCAATAATTACCCCCAAAAATTTTTTTCATTGGTATATTTTATTACCTCATTGCCAAAAGCGATTACAGGAGCTATATTAGCTTTATGTCTATTTAATAGTGAAATATGCATACTTTGTGTCTTTTTAATATGAAGTAGTAATTTATTATTAGTTAGCCAATGCATCATATTTGTCATCACAGTATTAGCATAATGTTGCTCAAATCACGCGTGCTCATTAAAGTTCCTTTGACTATCCAAAGTTTGCAATCCCAATTCAGTTTATAACGTTGCTATGTGCATCAAACTTTGGAAACAACTGATTCATACTCACACTATTGCGAAATTGATTCATTTTACCTTTAAAGTTAGTATTGTTGTTCCCGAGTGTACTTTATACACACATGCGTATTTGCTTCGGTAAAAAAGAATAAGGCGAAAAACTTATAAATATGCAGTAGGATATAAAAATTGAAAACAAAAAATGAGAGACGAGCGTTCCATCGTACACATGTAGGAAAATGATAGAAAAGGAGGGACAATCACCTTACAATTTTAACAGTTGGCAACCCTACTTCAGCATAACGGCTATGAAGAATCAAACAAGGTTGAATCAGTTTGCAGTGGCCGTGAATTTGAAGGTAGGTACAATTGCACAAATATATCTTTAAATCCTTTAGATTAGAAATATGAACCCAGAGTTTATTAACAATTTGAGTTTGTCGCGCTTGCGTAAAGTGATTTGAAACCCATTAATGTAACTGCATACATTCAAATAGCTAAAGATGCAGTTTCATGTACAAAGAAAATTATGCCTAACAATAACTACATATATTTTGACTTATATATCTATTATTCAGCATCACGTAATTATCAGTAACAGTTCTAGTTTACGGGTGAAAATTGTTCTTTTTTTGTTTAAAGGTTTAAGCGCTTTCCTCCTTTTGGCGAATGGGTCATCATCCATAATGTATTTTATTTTGCTGTCAGCTTTCCACAACGTGATTGAAATTTTGCAATCAAGAATCGCTTTCCATTGTTAGGCTCGTAAATCTTAAGCAAATAGTTAAGTATTTTAAAAGACACCAAGACTTTTCAAAAATAATATATAGGCGGTCTCCTGTAATCAAGGAATGAACAGTAAGATTATCGGCAGCCACTATGTATTTTCGTAGAAGTGTATCTTTGAGTGTAAAGACGAAAGCTTGGGGTATTTGTAAGGCAGTAGATATTTATTTACTGTTTCCAATCATAAAATTATTCTGGTGCAATGATGCTGTTCGAATTTTCTAATTTATTTATTATACAATTTCTTGATTCCTATTTTACCCAAAGGTATATTAGGAATATAGTTTAAAAATTTATGAATGTAATACAGTTTACAAAAACATAACAAAATGCAATATCAAGCTGACAAACAGTAAACATCAAGATGAATCATTTAGCTTAAGAAATATTTTGCTTATGAAAGGCATGAAATATTGATATGTTTTGTAATTCATCAAATTATGTGTAAGTGAAACAGAAAAACGGGTAATCAAATAAAATGTGAGGGACATCTTGAAGATGATTTCCACAAATACAATGAGATGTGGATTTGATTTTGAATCGAAATAAGTAAGCTGAAAGTTTGCCATGTCCAATTAAGAGATGAGTGAGAACATAGCATTAACGAATTTCCATTTATGTCTGTTAGAAATGGTTGAGAAATATAAATCCTTAGTCAAAGCACCACAATCACTTTTTAACCAGTATTCATTCCAGTCGTTGATGATAATCTCCTTTAATGTTTGCCTCACATAAGAAATAGGGTATAGAGTGTAAGTCTCTGGAAGATTTGAAGTGGCAACTCTCTTTGCAAGCTCATCTGCACGTTCATTTCCGGCAATCCCTACGTGTCCTCTGACCTATGAAATACACAGATGAGAACTACATAATAATTGACTTCTTATTTCAGCTGCATAATTTTCGAATTTTCTTAGAAAACTAATTTACACAACAATCACCATTGTTTAAACTTGAGAAAATAAATTACGAGCATAATTCATTTTTCTTTGGTACATCCAAACTGGAGCAACCAACAAATGAATCAAATTCATTTATGGCTTGGGTTCGATCCCAGGCGATCGCAAAGTCACATTTGTGGTGGACAACGGCGCTGGTGTGGGCTTTCTCTGAGATCTCCGGTTTCCACCTCCATCTCATTCTACCTGTGCTCCATTTTAGCCCACCTCGGTAGCAGAGATGGTAGCGTGTCTGCCTCACGTTCAAGAGGTCCCGAGTTCGAATCTCGGTCAGGGTGGTTTACCTGGATAAGGTTTTTCCGGAGTTTTCCCTTATCCTGGAAGACGAATGTCGGGTAACTCTAAGCTCCATGGACCCCGGGATCATTTGAGCATCATTTCATCCATTTCATTCATCGTCCAATGTTACTTAACGTTGGAGGATATAAATTACATCAACAACAAAAGAAAAAAGTCCTCTAATGTATCATCAGTGTCATCCCCTGTAGTGCTGTGTGTAGGTACTGAAGGCGGGCGTTAAACAATACCTACAGGTGAGCTCACTTTCTGTCTTTATATATTGACATGCAGTATTTCCATCATAGCATTCTTCCCTCTTTAACTTCTAATATGCTAGTATTTCAATCTAACATGAATTTTCATTTTATTTTTCTGAAATATTTTACCGTCACACTTTTAAGTTTTCCTTCATTGTGTTTTACTATAGCTCAAATACCAGCCTATATCATGATGAAAGCGCTATCGTTTAATGCGGTTTCTTAAGTGCTTATGACGCCCTGAGCTGGGGTTAGGTATGCGAAACGCACAAGAAATACAACCGTAAATATCAGCTTACAGCAAAACCACTCTGGCACAAACTGTTGTAGTTTGTTTTAATGAATCTGAACACTAAATGACGGATAATTTCAAACAATATCTTGCAATTTTTTGTTTCTCTGTGAATATATATAACTTAATATAATTTAATAAAGGAATAACAAATTAATAACAGTATTAGTTTCAAAAATATTTAATAAAGAAACAGATTTTTTTTTTGTCCTTTCAACAGTGCACGTCATATCGAACAATGAATGAGTGAATGAATGAAACGGATGATATGATACTCAAATGAGTCCAGGGTCACTAGAGCTCAGAGTTACCTGATATTCGTCTTCGTAGGATAAGGGAAAATCCTGGAAATAACCTTTTCCAGGTAACTCATTCTTAGCGAGATTCGAACTTGCGATCTCTTGAGTGTGAGAAGCACATAATAGATATATTTGAATTTATCATACATAGAGAAAGTACTGTTGAAAATGTCTAAGATTTTATGACTGGCAATGTGCCTGTAATAACTGGTTGCTTTATCTCCGTTATCATTCATTTCTAATACGAATATAATAAATGCAGAGTCCAAAAACATTGATCCACAAATTCACATTATAGAAAACTATAATGTACGAGGGGGCCTCAAAAGAAACCGGATTGTTGTCATAAAAACTTTATTGATGAACCTTTTTACAAAATTACTTCAGTCACCTTCAAGATACTCTCCATTACATGCGATGCACTTGTCAAGTCTCTTTTCCCACTGTTGGAAGCATGTTTGGAACTCTTCAAGCTTGATATTGTCCAGTGCCCTTTGCAAAACTGTTTTTACAGCCTCCAATTCGTCATAACGCTTCCCTTTTAGCGTTTTTTTCATTCGTGAAAATAGGAAAAAGTCGCACGGGGCTAGGTCCGGCGAATACGAAGCGTGGGGAACGACAGACCACCTCTGAGATTCCAAACAGTGCATCACTCGTAAGGCCGTGTGTGCTGGAGCGTTGTCGTGATGCAGAAACCAGTCACCTGATCGCCAAAGTTCCAGGCGTTTCCTCTTCACATCCTCTCGCAGACGCCCTAAAATATCTAAGTAAAAGTGCTGGTTAACAGTCTGGCCAGGGGGTACGAATTCCTGATGAACAATTCCACGAACATAAAAAAAGACAATGATCATCGTCTTCAAATTTGAACTCACGTGCCTTGCTTTTTTTGGTCTGGGAGAGTTGGGAGTTCTCCACTGGCTTGACTCTTGCTTGGTTTCTGGGTCATATCCGTAACACCAACTCTCATCCCCTGTAATGACTTTGTTCAAGAAGTTTGGATCACGTGCAATCTCTGTTTTCAAGTCTTGGCACACATTCATGCGGATAGTTTTTGTGCTTCTGTGTGAGAAGGCGTGGAATAAATTTAGTAGCAACACGTCTCATGTGCAAACCCTCCCTTAAAATCCGCTGCCACGAGCTCCAAGTGATTCCTGTTGCTGCTGAAATTTGGTCCATCGTGGCGGCGATCCTCATCGATCTTTTGACGGACCTTTTCAATGTTCTCCTCATTTCGCGATGTTGAAGGGCGTCCAGAACGATCTTGGTCTTCAACACACATCTCACCACGTTTAAAGCACCCAAACCACTCGAAAACTTGTGTGCGGCTCATAGCGTCCTCCTGGAAAGCTTCCTGAAGCATTTGGTGTGTCTCCGTTGCAGTTTTCTTTATGCAGGATACAAAACTTCACATACACTCTTTGTTCTTTTAAAGTTGACATAACGAATTCGCAGAGGTAACCCGCCAACAGTCAGAGAAACACAATATCACACTTGCACGTTCATCTCAAAACTGACGCCGTCTGCACAGCTGTTTCATGAAGGTCTCCACTAACATCATCTAGCGTGATAACTCTGCACTACGTCTACGAGTGGCAGCACCCTCGGAGTCCGGTTTCTTTTGGGTCCCCTTTCGTATATTAGATTTTGTGTAGATTCTACATAGATTATAACTTTTAAACAAACAATGGTATCAGCTCTTTGTAATATTTTATCCTGTTCCTGGCTAATAAGAAAAGTTCTTAGCATTGGTTAAATTACTTCAATCGTTAATGTAATAAGTGTATTACTGCAAGAGCAAAATATCTTTTCATACACCTCAAAATATCTTTTTGTATACCTCTTCAGAAATTTTATTCTTCTACAACTACAAGCTGGTCTACCAATCTAGCACCAACGCTTTCCAAAACCTTTTATGTCAACTTTGAATAATGTTTATATACCAAAAATGTTTAGCTATATGCCAAGTGTCCCTATGCTGTATATACAAATTTTAAGGAACCAAAACAACTTATGTGTTTATATTTAAATACTAATTGCACATGAAGTACTGTTTGCAGCTAAGAATGATTTGAAATGCTCAAAATATTTAAAACTTAATGAAATGATTAATATTTGCCACAGCTACATTGGTTTTGTTTTGCATTGTTTGTTTTGTTCATTTGGTCCTGTCAATGAACAGAGTGGCTGGCCCCATAACTCACTCGGTATAGCACCTGCTTGCCGTGCTAGGGGTCCCAGGTTCGATTCCCGGCTGGGGGTGGAGATGTGCGAATATGTGTGCATGATCTAAAGATTAAACATCCAAAGTACCAGCAACCCAATGTCTACTAGTGAACATCATCGCCAGCAGGTGATATATTCCAAAGGAGAATGTCTGCCTATATGACCATTGCAGCTAAAGGCGGGGTATAAATGGAACAAAAAAAATGAGCAGAGCTCTAGGATATTGAATACGTCATAAAAAAACAACCTCCCCGGATCAACTTAAATCATTTTTACTACCACAGCAATACAGAATGATATGCTATCCTTTTTAAATCTTGTGTTTCCTTTTTATCAGCACCACCTAATATAAAACATCTGTGCCACTCAACTGAAAGTGGAAAACACATTTGGATGACTCAATATATCTTATTTAAGCTTCTATGTATAAATTTAAAACTGCAGTACTGGGTTTCTAATATATTTATTGTATTCATACAGTTAACACAAATGGACAGCAACAGAAAGGCATTCTCCTGAATTGGAGAAGGAGTATAGTGAGGATCGGCTGATCACGTCCTTTAAGACAATAAGACAAGGCTGTATGCCTGGTACTTCTCAGTCCCAGGGACAAAATTTTGTAAGTAAATTTTCTAATGGTTATTCTGCTATGTTTACTAATAAAATTACCATTAAGCTCAAAGTACAACAAACTCTTAAGAAGTAACACTTAACAAAACAATATTTCTTCTGGCACTGCTACATGATGTAAACTGAAGAACATATGTTAACATTAAATTTAAAGGGGAGTTGATTAATGACACTAAACAACACTTTTAAATTTTTCCAGAACATGTTTCAGAGACTTTGCCCCCATTCTCAAACGGCCATTGACTGGTTCTCATTGGTGTAGTTGACGACATTTTGGCATAGGTCAACTCTGGTGGTTGTTCAAGGAACTTGCTGAACAAATCTTTCTGGAGGATGCCGAAATTGAATACTTTGTTCCTATTTTTTGAAATGAAGATTTGTCCCCATGTGAATAGTTGTCATTTTCCTGACGTGTGTTTTAGTAATTTTGGTTCTGGATTTATGTTGTGGTTTTTTTTTTTTTTTTTTTTTTCAAAAATGCGTGGCAACTGCTGATTTTACTAATTGTTTATATTTTATGTTCCTAAAGTGTTCCTTTGCTCTTGTTTATAAATTTCTTTTGGTTTTTCCAATATAAATTTGACTACAATCACAACATTCAATTTGACATATACCATATTTTTTGTTAGATGGAATGGCATCTTTGATGTTTGAGCAAATTAGGTTTTTTAAGGAGTAATGGTTGACTGGTGATAGTTGAATGTTTTGTTTTTTGAAGACTTTTTTGAATTTATTAAAGGCCCATGGATGGTAAGTGTGTAGTGTGTTTAACGCCCGCTTTTACTACATACGGCACCGCAGGCGATGACTCTGATGATACATGAGATGAAGATGGAGCACCGGTGGAATAAGATGGAGGCGGAAACCGGAGGTCCCGGAGTAAACCCGCCCCAGCGCCGTGTTATCCACCACAAATCTCAATTTGCGGTCGCCTGGGATCGAACCCGGGCCGCCTTGGTGAGAGCCAAGCGGTCTAACCACTGAGCCACGGCATGGCCCAAGGATGGTAAGTGAATTTTTGGAGATCATATTAGTTTCTGTAGCTGAGAGGGTTGTGGTTTCCTTTATTAGCTTCTTTTTTGCTAAGTTCACTTTTTTGTCTATTAATGATTTGGGATAGTCAATTTTTGTGCTATTTCACTAATTTTGTTGTATTCTGTTTTGTATTCTTCTGCTGTGAGAGGGATGTTGACCAGTCTGAGTGTTAGACTACTAAAGATTGCCTGTTTGTGGGATCTTGGGTTGTAGCAATTAGCTTTTATATAGTTGTCTGTGTTGGTTTTCTGTAAATGCCAAGTTCAGTCTGTTTTTATTTCTCGTTATTTTTAGATCCAAAAATGGTAAATACTCGTCCTTTTCTATTTCTAAAGTGAACTTGATGCTTTTTTCTTGGATATTTAAAAGTTTTAGTGCATCACTGATGTGTTTTTTTGGTACTATTGCAAATATGTCATCTACATATCGTTGCTAGAGTTTGAACATCCAAGGGAAACCTTTGGTGATTCTTATTTCTAATGCATTCATGTACAGATCGGCCAGGAAGGGTGATAGGGGGTTGCCCATTGCTAAACCTGAAGTTTGGCGGAAATATTCTGTTTGAAACTGGAAGAAATTTTGTTCTCTGCATATTTTTGTTGGTTTGATGTAATCTGAAATTTCAGGTGATGGCATTCCAAGTGATTTGAGCCATTTTTCTATCAACGGGGGGAGTTGATTTAGTGGTATGCTGGGAAACAGAGATTTAACATCAAACAAGACTAGTAGGTCCTCTTCCTTTAGTTCTCCATCCTTAATGTTAACATGCCCCCTATATTGTTCTACCTATATGTGGGATGCTATATTATAAAAAAGGTTAAGAGCTACAGTTACTTCTGCACATTGCACATATTAGATATATTGAGTTTGCTGCTGCTCTGCCTAGATGTCTTGAACTGTTATCCATCCGTCCGCCCGTCCATCCACCCATCCACCCACCCATCCACCCATCCATCCGTCCGTCCCTCCGACCCTCTGTCCCTCCATCCCTCCATCCGTCCATCCGTCCGTCCATACATCTATATATATTAAATTAATTGTGTCACTGCTGGTCTGATTGTCGCTAGAGCACACTGATCTTGCAGGTATTGGGATAGGAGTTGCCAGTAATTTGTGCAAATGAATACAATATACCTTGATACTAATAATTCAACTATGTATTGACAGTTAAGCATCTACCTTATATAATCTTAATACAGTTACATTTATACTGCTTGCTATTATGTCACTTCCAAAAGTATGGGCTTGCTGATAATTTGCCAGATTATTGCAGCCTGAAATGACCTATATGTTTTACTTTATTGTATCAATTTTAAGATCAAGGGGAATTAATAACACTGGTTAAAGTATTAAAGACAATGGAGTCTATAAATTACTAATAATGCACTTATGCTTTACTTTTAAGATCAATATTATATTATAGTCTTCTTCAGTACCCTTTTTTGTTGCCATTCCCTTGTTTCTTAATTTAATTACAAATGTGTACATCCTGCTGTTGCCTGAAATTGGTGCTACCTCTGAACTATTACTGATTGGCTTTACATCTTACCTTTGGTTTTTATGCTTACTAGCACTGTTATGGCATATTACATTTATTTAGTACCTGTACCTGTACACATATATTTGTTATCCTTGTCAATTAAATAGTTACTAGTAGCTTTTCTATACATTACTGTCAGTTACGTATTTCAAAGTTAAGTACTTTTTATACTCCATCATTACCAGCATATATATCAATCATGTTACACAGTATTATATGTTACTTTAGTATAACCTTTCTCTGAAGTTTTGCTTTGTAAGAGTGGTTAATTCAATTTCGGTGTATCATCAAGAATACACCTTGTTTCCCAAAATCTATTCACAAGCTAACAAACTCTGTCTCTGCGATGCATGCAAGCAACAGAGAACCAGTCTGTAAATTACTGTTTCACTTTTCTATAAGAATTTATGGTCATATAGGAATGATTAATAAAGGCTCTGTATGCTAAAATAATAAATATTTGGTATTATAACAGCACCAACCATAGGACAGAAACATACAGACTCACAATGTAACCTACCTTTGTACAGCACAAATTTAATCAACTGTTGAGCCAGCACATTGAAACAGGGGAAAATGAAAGGAGAACAGGACTAGTAAGAATCAGTGCAATGTAGGGCAAGTAATTTCCAATAATATGATATTATATGGTTTATTCAGAGCTAAACCAAATACATGTGCTACTACTGAGCTGGGCCCTGGCCCTTTTTCTAATAGGCCAGTCCTTCAATATATTTACCCACTTGGTACATTTTGCCTCCTTTCTAATAGTTAATGATTTTCACAAATGTTCCCTATTACATCTTCACTGTATTTACCATTCAAAACACCTAGGCCATTCACTTCACAGAATTAATAGCACTTTTCACTTTTGTTATCTATGCAATTGACAGTGCTATGTCTAAGCATGACTGTTTTTATTTCATTTCCAAATATAATCTTAATATCTATATTCACATCTCCCTTCCCTTTACTAATGTTTTAAACCCACCATTGTTATCAGTTCTGTATTACTGTGTTTCTTAATCAACCTTTCACTGCCCCTTTCTAAAATCTTCATCAAGAAGGCATTATATATTTCACCTCTTCCAACATTTAAATATGTTCAAACTTATTTAAGCATTTTTTGTAATATCATCTTCCTTGAACCATTTTCTACCATTACTTAATTGCCCAAAGACCTTAATATGTGCTGTAAATTTCCTGTGCTGGTTTATTTTTTGTGCCTTCACCTTTCCGGAATCCCAGTCTTGTAACTGTCTGCTATTGTGAACCTGTTCTGCTCCTTGACCAAAAATATTTATGTAATGACCTTTTACTCTTCAGCTAAAAGCCTTTTTTTGAAGGGCTCCGCAATAATGTAGCCATGCAATGAAATTGTATAGTTAATAATTATAAAGCTTATTTAAACTTCTATTAGACTTGACACACAGCAGAGCTAATAAGTATGTGTCTTGGAAGGTAATTAAGTTTGTAGGATCACCAGTGTCATCTTCTTATTGGAGTGTTTAGATGTTTTTATACTTTAATTTGTTCAACTTATATTACTCTTTATCATTTTATATTCTATCATTATATATACAGGCAGTATAGCTCTGGTATTTTAAGGTTCTGTAGCTAGGGTTACAAAAACTTAATGTTTCACATAAAGCAAAAGTATAATTTCATGTTCATATGTTGTGTTGATATACATTTTACCTCCCTCTGAATGTGTTATATTTTGAACTTTCTTTCAATTTTCCATGTAAATACAGTCAAACTGTCCCACTCAACATTTTCATTGATAATGTACAGAAATAACCTTGGCCTAAGAGTGTTAATACCATTTCTATTACAAATTTACAGGTTTCATTAGGATTCAGAAAGTGCACTTGCTCTTTTACTGTTGATCCTTGACTAATTGTAACTGCCTGGCAAACAGCTTTACAGTACATACCATCTTTATTTTTAATCATATTGTGTTCCCTACTCAGCAACAGGGGTCATTAAAACATGCTTAGGTAAGTACAAAATTGAATCGAGAATATATTGACACATTGCTTCACTCACACTAGTGAAGCAATGTGTCAATATATTCTCGATTCAATTTTGTACTAGTTTGTGCTTCACTGTCCCTACGCTTCTTTCAAGTTTATACTTTGGATGCTTAGGTAAAAGTATAGGTGCTACATCACAGGCCACCATTGTATGTTGTAGGTTGTAAGAGGCAATTGTATTTTAGTGAGCCAAAATGTGTCATGTTCATCTTAAAGTGTCGTGCATATATACTAATGTAACTGCATATTTCTTAATGTTTTAATCCATACATTACAGTGAGTGAGAGGATTAAGAGAAACTTTTTGCAGATGAATGTAAGACTAGACAAAGGATTAACACTAAACAAAACTTGCTGCCTAGCATGGAGTGACAGTTGGAGATTGATATATAGATAACAACAAAACTGAGAAGTTTTCATTTAAAAAGTGTTCTATTACATCATTTAAATGGAAGTTAATGAAGAAACCTAAGTATAAAAAAAAAGCTAGTGAAGCTTTATTTGGCTTAACCAACAAAGAGAAAAGCAAGGCAATTTTCAGGGCCTGTATTGCACCAAAAATAATGAGATAAATGAAAGCAACAAAATTTTTTCTGCAAGTTCAGGATCTTAAATATATAAAAGAAGGGATACAGCATAAGGCAGCTTGAAACTCTGGTGAAAAACCTTTGCAGATTTTCAGAGTTTTGCAAGATTTTATGAGAAATTAAGAAAAATTATAGGAGAAAACGACCTTTCACCTGATAATACATATAATTTTAATAAGGCGAAGCTAAAGAATAGAATGTTTCCATCTAAACTCTAGTAATCTCAAAAGGAAAAAGAAAGATGTCTAGGGCTGGAAAAATTTTAATGAGAGATTAACAGATTCTGTTGCATTGAATTCAAGCTGAAGCTGCTGCTAATAGGAATATCGCTGCTTATGCATTGCCTTTTGCATATGACCATCAAAAGTTTGCTTGGATGGCAAAGTATTTTTTGGAAGTGGTTATAGGAGATATTGTTCTAGAGACCAAAGTATACCTGAAGAGAAGCTGCTTGCCATCCAAATTTATGTGTATGCTTGACAATGTTGGTTTACACTCTGATAAGGAAGAATTACAGTGTGATTGTATTTTGCATTATTCTAACCCCATAAAATTATTACTTTCATACTAACTGACCAAGGCATTTAAAAAGCTTGTAAAAAACTAATGTCGTTGTTTGCTTCCAAAGCTTCTATAAACAGCAAAAGGTAAATGACGAATCAAAGAATATCTAAAGAGAAAAGCTATGATAAGACACATAGTTAAGTGGATAGCGACCCATGTTTTGAAATACAGGAAGAGACACTGAAAAGCTGTTGGGAGAAGATTTTATGGAATGAAATGCATAACAACAATACAGACAAAGATGGTCTACCCTTGGCAGCACCGATAGAAAAGTCTACTGCATGTGAAAAGGAGAATGCATGTGAGGGTTCAGAATGGATGAAAGATTTGAATTGACCAAATTAACATTTATTGAAATGATTAATGTATCCGCTGAAGACAGCGATGAGGAGGAACTGCCTGAAGAAAATGTACCACTGATCACACACACTAAGTATTTGGCAGTGCTAGATGGGTATTACATAATCATGAGCAGCAAGCACACATCACTTTTATTATGTAGAAAATGGCCTGAATTTCTGCTAAAAACAAGATTATATTTTAAAGCATACAACTTTGGTTAATTCATTGAAATACATAATATATGTATATCAGTTGATTGCTGAAAATTAATCACTTCTTCACACTAGCCGTTAATAGGTTAAGGTTTTGGATAGGACTGGACTAGACTGGACAGAAACCAGGAGATCTGTGCTTCAAATCCCGGACGTGCCATTGAATTTTTCAAGTTGACTCTATCTATACATAATATGTTTTTGAAACTTGGAAATGTATCCCAAAATACGTACATATAACACTATGTACAGGTATGTATTATATTGCATTTTATATGTATTTTTTAACTCATTAATGTGCGTAAACATCTGTTTATGCTTTACCCATTGATTTAATTATACTTCTATATAATCCAAGCTTTTGTAATTTAAAGTAGCCTGAACTCCAGATAGCTTGAATTACCAGGGCTCTACTGTATATATACTTTAAAATATACCTTCTTTTGTGTCTATTATTCTGTTAAGGCTATGTGTATGACATTGTAGGGAAATTTTCACAGGTAATTAAGGTATGTTAATTTATTTTAGGTCAACCCATCAGCAGATCGATGTCAGAGGATCCAATACTTAGTACATGCCATTGAAAGCTCAGAGTCGTTTCCAAGGATTGCAAGATGCATTAGATGGTAATTAATTTATATCTTTATTTCCAAGTGCTCTGTCTTCCTTTATTTCTTCCTTCCTCTCTGCTTTCTTATATCCATCCCTCCCTTCCATCCATCCCAGTGTTCCATTCTTCCTTCCTTTCCTATGTTGTTCCATTATGAGATCTAAACTTTTTATGAAGTAAAATTTTGTCTCTCTCTTACGATATACTGGTAATGCAAAGGAAATTCAGAATGAGAAGGACTTCAAAGGCTTATTCCAAGGAAAATGAAGATAAACATTTATTTAGCTTATAAATATGTCATATTTTAATATTATTTTAATATAATCACTGTGAGAAAATCAAAATTTTCGAAGAAGTGTTCACTGTTAATAACCTATTTCAGCTTCGAGTAAAATTTCACTAACTCACATTTTCACTTCAATAATGGCAACTATTTCTAATTGTCAGTATCACATCACTAGTGCAAAGTAGTTATAAATATCACCATCATTTAGCTTTCGGCAAAGGTGAATGACATAAGCTTAATACAACTCTTCTTCCAGATGGTTCTCTTTTTGGAGAATTGGACATAAGACATCTTCAAACCATTGCAGTATTAGCGCTCAATTCATGTCATGACAGTTTTCCCAATCCCTCTCAGAGAAATTTACAAGTACCAAATGTCTAAAAATGATTCAGTACAATCAGAATCAACTTTATCCCACAATAATTTTTTACTTTTGGCCAACTTGGAAAATGTATTTGTAGATACCACAAATCACTGCTTTTATGATATAATTAAGAAATAGCTGCATAAAAGACCTGAAAGATCCTTTTATTACATTTGAGAACAATGCCATCCAGCCTTTGTGATAGCGGTTAACATGCTAGCTCTGCTGCTGACATAGTAGGTTCAAATCCAGCAAAGAGCAACAATTTTTTCTGCCATAAAAGTCCCTAGTAAGTGATCCTTTGGAAAGGAAGTAAAGTCAGTGGTCTTCTGCTCTAGATTTACAGCACATAAAAGAAATACAAGCCAGATAAAGAGGACTGTGAGCAAAATTAAACAGTCCTTCTTGCAGAACACAGAATTTGATGCTGAGAAACAAAGTAGTAAATAGTGTCCATAAATAAAAGCTCAGCTTTAGTATGAGAATTTGAGATGAAATACAGGTACAAATAGTACAACGCCCATTCCACAATTCTGATTGGCTGATAACCTACACCAAAGCCGCTAGCTCTCCTGTATCCGGTAGAGAAAGTAAAACAACTCAGAGTATGCAGCTTCCTTAACAAGGAGTTTGGGACAACCTTTTTAACATGTTTTAATATAAGGACTTGTAGATCTTTGTTCATTCCAAAGTCATGTCTCGCTACCAGTTTCTTAATAATATGTTGGAGTAAGTTTGAAATGTTCCACTACATTTGTGTTTTGTTTACACTAACATTTTTTGTTGGAAGCATTTTTATGCTCTGAATAATTCTATGCATTACAGAATCCAAGAAATTCAGCTACACATCTCAAGCAGACAACAAAAAGCAGCAAGAACTTAAAGGCATTGCTTCCTCATATTCAAAGCCAATCTCATCAAAAGGTATTTATAAAAAACTTATAGCTTTTTCTATGAGAGTGCTAATAGAAAACAGAAGTTAAAGGAACAGTTTTGACAGAATTAAGAATTAATATCAATCTCCACTTTTCTTTTGGATATACTCATTTAACTTATATAGAGTGATTAATGTTGAACTGATGTAATAGAAGGTTGCCAACGAAAGCTGTGGCACAGTTTGCTATTATTGGGATAAGTTGCTATAACTATGCTCTCAATTGAAGGCTCAATGATTTAGCAATCCATAATTTTGGCTATTAGGACGATACTTTTACAGGTAATTGGAGCTTCATCACATTCCATAAGAATAGGTGAACTTCGAACTGAATAATTAAGGAAAGAAGAGTCTCAGTTCTACATAAACTGCTCTGAATAAATATAGTTAAAGTATATGGTTTCTACATAAGAATATTACTACTTCATTCAAAAGTTATGCTCTACCAAGCACAAATTTTATTTAATAATTAACTGCCTGAATAATTACTGTTTATTGGTACTGAAACCTACAGCTTGATATATTTGGACATTATATTGCATACTGCTTTTAGATTTAGATTTATTTTGTAATGCAGTGATTCTGCACATAAGAATATATACCTTTGGTTTACGAGTAAGAAACATCTACTTATTCACATTGTACAAAATATTACCGCTTCGCCGATGGCCATTTAAACCCTTCAGGGGCCGGAAACGGATACCCAATAAACAGAACAGGACATTTAAATTGTTGAATGCTGTAAAAATGCATCACAGATACAATTCCGTATCTTCCGTATTTATTAAGTTATTTAAACAAAACAAAAACTGATTTAAAACTCATTAAAGGCAGTATAAATCTACAGTAACAATAAAGTAGAGACTACATTAATAAATTGTTGAAATTTCACTACTTTGTTTCACTGTAGCAAAAGCCATTCTTTGTGCCGAATGCGCCTAATATTTGAATCATTTTGTTTTGTGTGTATACAAGCCAATGTATGTATGTATAGCTACACAAGCAACTTCTCCGGTTCAACTTTAGTGTATTTATGCTATACTAAGCGATAGTCATACGAGAATATATTGCGTTACACACTCACACACTGGAAAGAAAACTCTCTGTCAGCATCTGTTATTACAGTGTTTCTCGACCAAGGTTTCAAGTAGCCTTATGCAGCTGTTTTCGCTCTGTATTTTAATTATTTATAATCTCTTTGTGTTCAGAGTGATTTCTTGTAGCTATCAAGAGCTAATTGAATGACACATTTGAAATTGTTAAATTTCAATGTTAACCATGGCTTATCCCCGTAATGTAGCAAATAAATTAGCTTGGATATGATGTGTACAGGCTTGTGATATTACTGTAGAAAATCTGGAAGATTTGTTGTACGATTATGAAGGAAATCTTTAGGACATACGTAGCAGTGACGTGTGCTGGTCTACAGATGGCATGTTAGCTACTCCATTGTTTGGGGAAATGGCGGGTCAAATATGGGTGATGCGGATCAGCTATTACTAGCTATCCCTCTTTACGGAAAACAGTTACTGGTGAAAAAAAAAAAAAGTATTTTTATACCACTGGATGTAACTATGCACAGTTGTTTAGTAATTTTCAGAACTGTAAATTCATGCAAGACATTCATCTACCTGTACTTGCGCGTATAAAGAGCTCGTAACCTAACTGAGTATTATAATACTCAGAGGCCTCTTTATACTAGGGTGTAGGAAATTCACCACGACACCACCCCTCATACTTGAGAGAAAACACTTTCCTAAAAGGATACCACCCACAACCAAAAAAGTCGCAACCATTTCGACAATGTGTAGTGTGTTGCGAAAAAGAAGTTCGCAAGGAAACCAATATTATTTGGTGTGAATCTGCAGATGTGCCCTTGGGTGTTTATCTAGTTTTGGAGGTTACAATTCAAAAAGAAACCTTTAAGGGCACATTTACATTCCTTATAGAACTAATTTAAATTGATTGTAAAATAGCAAGATTAAAATAATTGTCGTTAAATGAGCATTAAATGCATGTATGCGCAGGACGTCTATACACGTCCATATCGGTTTGGGGCATTTTAACTTGGACGTCATATGACGTCCATATCGGTGAAAGGGGTTACTTCATTCAGAAGTTATGCTCTACCAAGCACAAATTTTATTTATTAATTAACTGCCTGAATAATTACTGTTTATTGGTGCTGAAACCTACAACTTGATATATTTGGACATTATATTGCATACTGCTTTTAGATTTAGATTTATTTTTTAATGTAGTGATTCTGCACATAAGAATATATACCCTTGGTTTACGAGTAAGTAACATCTACTTATTCACATTGTAAAAAATATTACATTTATTTACTGAAAAGAAGAAGGTATAAGAATAGTAATAACTAGAGTAGTAATAATATTAAAAATTAAGAAAACAATAATAGCTGTAATGGTAGTAAACTTCATTCAGCTTAATTACCTAGATTTAAATACTGATTAATAACAGTAAGTGAAAGAAATATTTATAAATTAATGATTGAGTAAACTGACCTTATGAGATTCAAAATTTATACTTATCCTGCCTGCAAGAGTGTGAAGATGATCACAAAACATTCATTAATATCGCAGATGATGATGTGATGGAGATAATAAAAAGCCAATGCTCTGAATAATTCGTAAAGTTGACTAACATTAAATGGCTGATGGGTTCGGTTTCCACTCAGGATGGGAAAAGCAACTGTTCCTCTGTTGTCTACTAGCCAGTTCTTGGTGTCCTGCACCTGAGGAGTAATCGCTTATGCAGAGTAATATAAAATGTGGTGCTTATAGCAGATCCAGTATAAATGTGTACTCAGTCAACAAACAATGAATCATCATAGAAATATTCTATTTTGAACAGTTTCTCAAAATATTTCTCCTGGAACTGTATGGAGCATTAAAACCAGGGTCGTATTTAAGAACATAAGAGTTACCCGACATTCATCTTCTTAAGATAAAGGAAATCCTGTGAAAAGCCCTATTGAGAAAACTATCTTGATCATTTCTGCGGTGCCCAACTTTCGCTCATATGAGCGAAGGTTGCACTTTGTCACTTCACCCCACCTCTTCATGAAGTCATTTCCCTTTCACTCGCTCGCTCTAAATAATGGAATGTTGCATCCTTCGCAGACGGCGGGTGGAAGTAAACACTCCTTCCCCTTATGCGGCAAGGTTGGCCACTTCCTCTTCACTGGTACTCAGAGAGGCTATCACCAAACTATGCAGGCGGGCTCCAGTTGAAGTCCTTTATAACCAAACCATTTATCTGATGGCAATACGGAATGGAGCAATCGTGCTTTATATGAATTGTGAAATTGTGAGAAACAGAGAGACTCATCTCAGTGTATGGCATCGATGTTTAGTGCCTCTACCACGTGCTTAGTAAGCACAAATGCGTTATATTCCATTTAAAAATATGATATTGAGATGTCATCAGGAATGCAAGTTTTGAGGACCCCAGAACAGAAAAAAAAAATGACCGCACGCTTGCTCTAGTGTGTTATTTTTTTCTGCTAATAGCATACTACAGAACCCAAATATTGGAGGAATATCAAATGTAGGAATTAACTTTGTTATATTTCAAGGATCCGAAACGAAGGCTTACAAGAAAATCATTCAAAAGTGGCTTTAATAATCTTAATTTAAACACTACATATTTAAGATAGCTACATAACAAATAAAATGCCTGTTGTGAATTTTCTGAAAGTAAACCCTGTAGTCCGCTTTGCTGGAAGTGAAGTCTGTATAACTATTCTAAACCTAAGAGATAAACAAAAAGTTACTGCACAGCAGCTGTAGAACTCGTTAAAATACACAAATAATGTCAACTATAATAATGTATTGCAAAGTTAACCAATTCTAATATACTATTTGTGGTGATCAGAATTCTCAGATACTGACTTAAAGGTATGTAATTTTTTACTTCTAAGTTCCTATTCCCATTTTCATTTAAGGAGAACTAATACTTCAAATGCATCAATCAGTGGTTCCCTTGATTATTGCTTATATTACTTTATCCCAGGTATAAGAACAAAAAATGTGCAATTAAAGGCATTTATAAAAACTTTATCCAAAGAAACATGACAAAAACAAACTTTTCTAAGAACAACTTGTAGAAGCTTGGGTGGAGAAAGCCATGTGAATGTAATATATTACATGTTTTTATTTTTACTAACATGATAAAAATACATCCCTGATTAATTATTAAAAGCAAATAATTCAATGTAGATTTTTGGAACCCCCCCCCCAGAAATTGACTTCTAAATATGTGCCTGATTACAACCTCTTGAACTACTTCTGGAAGCTTACATGCCACTCAGTTTCTGGCACTGCAGTCAACACCCTTTAATATATTACATCTGTTTCTCTGGGTCCAGAAAGTTGTTGACTTAGAGGCAGTAGGGAACAGAAAGAATTGTGTTGTACTAGGTTGGGAACCTAGGAAGGATTATAGTGCCTCTTAGTAGAAGAGAAGGGAAATGAGAAGAATTTCACCATGACTCAATAAAGTTACACATTGAATCATATTGGTAAATGTGAGACTCTTCAGTTATAGCCAGAAAAGTTGTTAATGAATATACAAATATATATGCTCCCAAATATAGATAGAATGAAATTATTTAATATCAAACAGATATGAATCACATATTGCTACTTACCTTTAACCTTTTAGGGCATGAATTTTCAAACGTAATAGAAGTTGAAAAGCAAATAAAATGTCATATTTAATTTTTTTTTTAGAAAACAAGCAGTGATCATTAAATATCTATTAAAACTTTTAAATAATTACCTTTTAATATATAAACACATTGTAAGTCGCCATTAATGTAGTTGTCTCATGTGTTTATGGGAGCTCCTAAGTGGTTTACTGGAAAAAAAAACACTAGTCAGTTGGAGAATTTAATGTCATGTCGGCACTTTGGGCGTAGTAGCTCAAGGGTTAGAATGGCTGGACGGCAACCAGAAGATCTGTGGTTCCAATCTCGGCTATGGCACTGAATTTTTCAGTCTGAATCTATCTTTCCATACTTTAGCCTACACATGGCCAGTGTGAAAGAACAATTAATTTCCAGAAAAGTAAATGTTCATTGTGAAATAAGTGTTCATTGACTTATCATTTCAAATATTCCTTATGGTATACCTTTATGGCTGCAGAATTAGCTTTGCAGGGCATTTCATTGCAGTATACAGTTTTCAAAAAAGTTATTGTATCTACGTACCAGGTGAAATTACGCACCTTTATATAACGCAGGCAGACCCACCTCTCAAATGCTATAATTAGCTGTCGCTAGAGGGGGGCCTCAAAGCTTCTATCAGCACATCTAATATGATCGCAAGCTGCTATGGGAATCGCATATAAACTCGCTCCATCAGTGATGCTATTGATGACATTAAATTTTGCACGGAAAAAATACAGATAAAAATGAACACCGTGTAATTCTTTCAACATGAGTGTCCTATTTTTAAATGTGATAGCTGCCATTGTTATTGAGTTAAAACAGTCATTTTTTTCATGTGGTTACAGTTGCTATTGACAAATAGCCATGGAACATTACAGTATTCAGCAAGCTGTAGAGATTGTAAAAATTTATTATGAAATTGTGTCATCTGTTCACCAAACCTTTTATGTATTGCGTAACACCAGGCTCTTATATGGGACTGTTGTTGGCCTCAATTGGATGGTATTGACCTCAGAAGCATTTGGGTTCAGTATGGTAGAGCCACATGTCATTCTGCTCTCCAAACAATCCATCTTTTGAAGTAGAAATTTAGAGGTTTTATCATTTCCTATGGATGTGATGTTATCTGGCGCCCGTGGTCATGTGATTTTATGCTGTTGGATTACTTCCTTTTGGGTTAGTTTAAATCTTGAGTTTATGCCAACAAGCCAGATACAGTAAATGATGTTATGAATAACATCACATGTGTTATTTGTGAAGTTGGGCCTGATTTACGTTCTTCTGTCATTAAAAATTGGGTCAACCATATGTGTGCAATGCAATGAAGTCACTGCGAACACTTAACTGATGTCTTCTTCCACAGGTAATGGCATTAATTATGTTGCAAAATAAATAAATAAATAAACCTCTAAGATTTATAGAACATGTTTCGTTTAAGTTCAAAGATAGAACACTTTTGTAAATTGTTACTTTATATTTGTATACCTAAAGGCATATTCAACATAACTTGAATGCATAAAATAAAATGATAATAAATAAACATGACCAAAACTTGAATGCATCTTAACATAAATGTTTTATTCTTTCACCTTGATTCCTTCCATTATTACTTTTTACTTTGCTATGCTCCAGAATAGCATGAGCTTTTATGTACATCTTACTTATAAGCACAAGTATTAATTAATAAAATAAATATACTTAAGCTATATCATATATTTGTTCTTTTCATTTTAGCACATTGATCTAAAGATATATTTGATTCACATGGAAGGGCTTTTAAAAAATAACCTTTTTCAGATCTATTGTGGTATCCAACAACTGCACAACCACTTATTATTAACAATTTCTAAAAAAAAATACTATGCACAGTACTATACATCAAATACCTTCAAAAGCACCTGTTAATCTCTTGACTTTGATATGTGGTTGGTAATCTGAAACACCCAAAATAGAACACTACTGTCGTTTCTCTTTCTTCTTTTCTATTTAGGGTAAAATTGATATGTTCATATTTTGAAACTGTAACAATAGGTAAAGCACAGATATTTCACAATTAAAATTTTGCAGGATTATTTGACATAGTTATTCTGGATAAACCTTTTGCATTACATACAAATTATGAATTCCTATTTTGAAGAATGTTTTATACATAGGTACTGGAGACAAAGGGTATTAAATACACTTATGTCACTCAAAGTATAAACACATATCACAAAAACGTTTCCAAGCTATTTCAAAGTTTGGTATTGTTATGTTGACGACTTTTTTGCAATAGTACCTAAAACCTCATACAAGATGGTCTTAGACTTTTGAATATACAAAATCCAGCTATAAAATTTACATTGGAAACAGAAGAGGATGGTGTGCTCCCCTTTTTGGACATCAAGATCAAAAAAATGAACAACAAGCTCACTTTTGGTATTTACAGGAAACCAACACAGACACAGTTATATTAAGAACAACAGTTTCAACCCAAAACAACACCAACATGCCGTTTTCAACAGTTTAATCTTTAAGATGATCAACCTTCCACTAAACAGAGAAGATTATCAAGAAGAATACCTACACATAAAAAAGTAGCTATGTCCAACGGTTTCAACTCAAATTTAGTGGACAAAACACTTAACAGACTCAATAAGGCTAAGAAAATAAAAGAAATCACCACCCTAGAACTCACAGGAGCAAAAGAGAAAAACATTTTAAAAGAATTTACCTTCCATCCATCAGCCCATAATAAATTCCAAAAAATCTTCTCAACACACAACATAATTCTGGCACCTCAAAATAGATTTAATATCAGACATTTGTTACAGCCCCCCCCCCCCAAAACAAATCAATTACTACCAAAGAAAAACCAGGAATCTATGAGATAAAATGTGAAACTTGCCCTAAAATTTATATAGGAAAAACAAATGGAAATGTTGACATCAGAAATAAAGCACATATAAGAAACATTAAAAATGGTGAAACAGAAAAATCAGCAGTGGATTTTCATTTTTTGAATACTAGACATGACATCAACTTGGAAACATCTTTAATAAAATACGTTAATCACCACATAGACCTTTCTATATGGGAAAAAATCTTCATTAACAAAAATCGTCATAGACTCATGAATTTTGAAACTCCACCACTGGACATTTCTGACAAGCAAATCATGCCATCTATTGATGAAACGGAGAATGAGGAAACCACTACAATTTGCACTAGTCAAGTTCCAGATGATAATAAGAGCAAAAGCTCTTGAAACATGTCCTGTGAAAAAGCAGTGTGAGTGAAGCAGTGTGTCAATAGCTTCTCGATTCACTTTTACACTTGTGTTACTTCACTAAGCTTGTAGGTTATTCAGGGATCTTCCCTAATTATTGTTTCTTCTGTGCTTATGTTTTCTCAGTCATTTTTGTTGTGGATCTGCCCCCCTTGTCCTTGCCTTTAAGAGATTATCGCTCTCTCTTAAATTCTCCAAACCAGTGGAACATGGTGTCATGTTAAGCAGAAAGATCCTAGAAAGCCCTCCTCAAATGTCCAAATGACTGTTTTTCATTTAAGCCACATCTTCTATCTAAAAAACCATAGCATGATAATGTTTTGTCTGAATCTCTAATGCACCTGCAAGAATATTCACACCTTCCAGAATTTCTACTTAAAAAAAGGAAATGAATAATGCAAAAAAGAGCTCTGCTTGCTGCCAATAAACTTGCTTGATTTTGAAACCAAGTTTCTGTTTAATCTTGGTATCTAGTTGTAAAATAGATTATTATTAACATTTTGTATAAAAGACAAATTTGTAGATAGTACCTTTGTGAATAGGTGAAAAATTAAAAACTGAGACTTATTTTTGAAAATAGGCCAATGTTAGGTAAATGAAATTTCTAACAAAATGTACATAAGCAACTATGCTATAAAAGAACCAACGTTTATATATATATATATATATATATATATATATATATATATATATATATATATTAAATTTAAAGGGAGTCGACTAATGACGTATATGATGCTCAACTTTTTTTACTGAGTTGGGTCAAATGGGACATTGAAAGTGAACTGACATCTTTAGAATAAGAGAAAAGCCTGGAAAGATCTTAACCAAGTAACTCACCCTAATCAAGAATGATACTCAACACCTTGTGGACATGTCTCAACTGCACAAGCAACACAGCATAGATAGGGGTTATATTATTTTTGGAGAGATTTTTTCCCTATAACCACACTTAAGTCTTCCTAAAAATATCAAAATTATTAAACATGAAATTCTTTATACTGGTAGTAATAATGCAAGGGCTGTTCAATAAAGAATGATCCTAATTTTTTTATGGTCATAATTTTTCGCACTAACATTCAATCTTATATTCTGTTAGCTTAATGTGAAACAAAACACACCGTAGTACTTTCATTGTTGGTACTCCTGTTCCCGCCTGTGAGAACCATGAAAGCTCAGACATATTCAGTATCGCCTTCCGCTGTAATGGAGGTAAAATGCAGTTAAAGTTGATGTTAGAGGTAGATCCGGAGTTTCTTTAAAACGTAATCACTGCTGATGAAACTTGGCGACATCATTTTGATCCTGAAAGCAAACAGCAAAGCTCAGCGTGGAAATCTCCTTCATCACTAACCCCCAAAAAAGCAAAAGTGGTTGCTTCTGCTGGGAAAGTTATGGTCATCTCATTCTTTGATTTTCATGGAATGGTTTATCAGCATGTTGTACCTGCACACACATCAGTAACTGGACAATACTACAGGGATGTCCTGAAAACATTGCAAGTCCATATCAGGCGTAAAAGACCACATTTCCATGAATCAGGCTGGATGCTGCACCACGATAATGCACGGCCCCATATTGACTAAGTTGTAGCTGAATATCTTGCAAAAATGAATGTGAAATGCATCTCTCACCCTCCCAATAGTCCAGATTTAGCCCCATGTGACTCTTTTCTATTCCCTAACTTGAAGAAACGCCTTCGTGGGAGGCATTATCCATCATCAGAAGCAGTGGTGAAGGCTGCGGAGGCAGTTTTAAATATTCTCTCACAAAATGGTTTCTAGCGTGTCTTTGAAGACTGGCTGAAATGCTGGGACAAATGCATCGCATTCAGGAGAGACTATTTTGAGAAGGACCATCAAAATTATGAGGTTGAGTAAGGGTAAGTTGTGAACAACAAAATTGTGGTCATACTTTATTGAACAGCCCTCGTATAAATTTCATCCCCACTATAGTTGGTAGAGAAAGTAAAATTGTGGGTTCTATGAGACTTTACTATCTTAACCACTGCAAAAGCTAATGTCCTCAGATCATATGTTCACATTTAGGAATATTTATCAGGGTTTAAATTAATTGGGTTTAAACATAGTGCTGGCTTATCCTTAATATGTATTTACAGCTGGTTAAATCATTTGCATGGTTTAATGTGCAAAACTGGATCTCTGGTTTTATTAAATTAAGCTTTATGGTTTTAGGTAAAACTGGAGAGGAAGTATATCTTGAAGTAAATTATTTTCGTGACCAGATGGCTCCAGAGTACCTAGTGCTTGTATTGCATATATTTTTCTCCTAATGAAGACCCAAAGCAGATAAAGCAACAATTGATGTGGAAACATAAATACTTCTTTGGAAGTTAATATGTTCGATGGAACTGATCTCTCCATATCCAAGAAGATGATTAAGATGTGAGTATAAAATAGCCCCAATAATGAGCATTTTCTGTAATGCTTTGGCTTAATTGACAAATTATCACAACCTACAGCTGTTTCCATTATTATTTGCAATATGTAGACTGTTATCTGTCTCATTCTTTTGCTTTCTTGCTGTATCTTCTTCTATGCCTTTTTCTCGCTGCTTGTATCTTTATTTCTCCCTATTTTTCTCCACATATTTCCTTCCTCTCACTACCATCTCTCTGTGCAGCATACATGTTAATTGATATATCGAGATTTAACTGTATTGGAACACCACAGTGAAGCGAAAAATTATTAATTTTTAGATGATTCATATTTTTTACGAAAGTGAAGCAGATGTGTAAAAAATATGACTCATCTAAAAATTAATAATGCTAATTGATGTTTAAAATTGGTCATAAAATGTTTTCTGTTATGTTATCACTGATTAAGCACTGGTTTAAGAAGTAGAGCTCCATGTGCCTTTTGCTTCTGCTTCCAATGTAATTCTCAAATACCTTTTTGCTTGTAGTCAGGCTTATGTATGTGTATAATAGTTAAGTAGTAATATCTTCTTGAACATTCATTTCATTTGTAACTTTATAAATAACAGAGTGTTAGAAGTAAGTTCCAGAGAATTAGTTATAAGGCTTTTTGAAAAAAAATGAACCAGTAAGATTCTTTAAGCCGCTGTGTAATTAGCAAATCATCCTCAGGGACTCCCACATGACAAACCTTTCTCTTAGTAGCCATTTCAACAATTGTTACATTAGTGGCGTATGGGCTACATATGTAGCCCAGCTGTGCGCAACTCACTTTAATTACAAATAACAAAAATACTGCCTCACTAAAAGATATTATAGCCACCTGACCATTTAGTACATACTGCATCAATAAGGTGCCAAAACAACCATAAATGCAGAAGGAGATGCGTACTTGCAAAAACAAAATGACTGGGTTATATATGTAGCCCACACTACTACTCAAGGGTTAAGATTAATGAAGCTTGCTATACACGTTTACAGAGACACAGTGAATATTACTCTCGGTTTTATTGTAGGATACATTTAAGCACACTCTCGCTACTTCAAATCAGAGAATTTCAACTTTTTGAAAAAAAAGCCATTTTAATACATTTAAAAATTTCTGGAGGCTAAAGTTATTTAGACACAGAGAAACCTAGAGTAATTTCAAAAAGAGAATGAATTACAAACCTGTTCTTAAAATATAAGGCCAAAATTTAAGATATTTTGTCACAAGGGAGTTTTTCGATGACATAACAAAAAAAATTAAATTTGACAATAATTTTCAAACTATCAAAGTGAAATTGATAAAATTTGTGTTGTATCATATTTGCACTATCTTATATCTACTCGTATGGTATAAATCTTAAAAAGTTGGCCTTATTAGTTTAGGATTTCAAATTTTCAGTCATACATATCCAAGGGTTGCTTTATATGGGGTAAACAATTCTTTGCACTACAGGTTTTGCAGTGTGGGACCAGCTGGCAAAGCTGACTGCTGTGGCAATATTTTGGATGATAGGAAGTTCACAGTAGGTATAGTAGAGTATGTTGTGTAAGTTATTTCTAACATACATAATGTCACCCGAACATCAGAATTCCCAAAAGAACCAGCTGGCAGGTAGTGCCAGTTGGTAAGCATTTAGGCCACACCTACCCATTTATCTGTGTAGCGCTCCTACAGGGGATGGCTAGAAGAGCGGCACGAGCCCTGCACCATCTCTTTCCCCTCTTTCCTATACATAATATTGATATAGCAAACTTTATTGCCTGATCTTGTGTATCCTGCATACAGTTTTTAATTCTTTTCCCGCAAGAAAAAGTTCTCGCTGTTGAAGAACTCTCTGCTTGTTCTGTGCAAATTAATTTAGTCAAATTGTAGGTTTTATGGAACATATTGTCTAAATCTTGAGACCGCAAGTACTTATCGAGGACACTCAAATTCCTACAAGGCTCAGAATCTGAAAATATGGCTTTGTTTTCTTCTTCTGCTTCTTATGGCACTACAGTCCCTCTCCTCTGTCCTAAGTGTCCTCACATTAAGTGTTGCTATAGTAATTTCCTGTCACAAGTTAGTCTTTGGGTTCTTGGTTTTCTTTTACGTGGTTTGCTGCTGTGTCATGTACTGCCAGTTTATCCATTTGTAATTTATGATTAGTTTTTGGTAATCTACTTTTGCAGTGTTGCCCCTCTCTCTTTCCTCTCTAGCTCTGATTGTTTACTGTATTTCTGTTTCCTGTCTCTAAATAACAGATGTGAATGTAATTAATCTATAATAATGATCTATAATCACTGCAAAGCCATAAAAAATATCATACAACAGAACAATAATAGTAAATATAAAGGTGGACACACCAAGGTAATTTAATAGATACATTAAATAATAATTTTCATCACCCTGCACTGTGGTGAATTGTGCTGGAGAACTGTACTCTTGTTCTTTGCCATGAAATGTGCCACGGTTTGATCTCACACATGGGGGTGCAGATTTTAAGTACCAGATATAGGACCAGTTTCAACTCAGATTTGTAAGGAATTTAGAAGGCTGCAATATAAGTAGCTGGCTAGCCCATGTCAGATTCCAAGTTGTATTCTTTGGGTTACTGTTGTTTCTTTTTAAGTAATCGTCATGCAATGAACAATTTAATTTTCTGTCTTTGACCTTTCTATCTGATTTATTCCCAATTAAATCAAGCAGAAACAATAAGTCATGCAATAGGACATAACCAAAACTGAATAACTTGTGCCAGAAAAGATAATTTAAAATGTTGTAATAACCTTTGGTATCCAAAAGGCCAAAATGTGCTCTCACACAATTTTAGCTACTTTTGTTTCCACAAAGTTACTTGGCTGACACTAGAAGGTGGGCACTATGACAACTCCAAGTATGAACCAAGGCTACTAATTCTACTAATGTTATCAAATTGGTTTCTCTTATATATCCACTTTGTGCTAATACAAACCTTTCTATGAGCACTTTATATTCTAGTAAACTATTTAGACACACTGAATGCAAAATGCAAAAAAATTATTTAAAACTAGTTGATAATTTCTGTATGTCTCCCTAAAATTGCCTCTCTTAAGGATCTTCTGAAGGAGTTTGTGTATGTTATAAAATAACTCTTTATGAAATTCAATAATAAACACATAATACATTTTAATTCCACTATACCAGTTATGTGTATTTCAGCTATAGGTTCTTGCAGCCAAGGTCTGTCAAATTGTTTTGGTTATGTTTTACTTCTGTGACTTACATGTAATAATATCATGTTAAGAATTCACACTTTTTATTCCTGATTAGTATATCATATTCTATAAAAATTATTTGTGGTTGGTTTATTGACACTCGTCACTTACTTTTTCATATATTTATGAAAGTCTCTCATAAATATATGAAAAAGTAAGTGACGAGTGTCAATAAACCAACCACAAATAATTTTTATATTAATTTTGACGTCACTGTTACTAAATTCCCCCAAACACACATCAATATCATATTCTACTTAAAGTTTCAGCAAGTCTGGTAGTTTTCAACTAGACCTACTTCAATTTATGATAGGTGTAGGGAGGAAATGGAAGATAAAGATAATTGCTTTCATTTACAAATAAAATAATTAATGCTCTTCATGTTTTATTGTAATCCTTTTCTTTGTTCACAAAAATTTATTCTTTACAGTTTTACCTTACACTACAATCATATACACTAATGCTTTTCACTGTTCCTGGCACCTGAATAAAGTGGGTGGAACATGTATTGCATTCCACCCAAAAATTCAGTTTTGATTTTTTTTCATGATATACATGTTGAGGACTAATAAAAATAAAAGTATTATTAAAAAGCCCTATATATGTAAATGTCTATCTCCAAGAGAATGACACATACCATAACTCAATTACAAGTTAGATAAATACCAATCTTCAAATCTAAATTTAGCATCTTCAAGGATGTGATGCAAATAACTTCATGAAACTTCTGATGCAAACTACCCTTAAGACATAACGTTTGTGTTTCTTAAAAATGGCTATAATGCTTTTGACTAAAATGTCATATTTATATCTAAGATAAAGAATATGCTGGGTATTCTGTTAAAAATGCTGCTCCTGGTGAATGAATTTTTGTATAACTGGTAAAGCATATCAACTAAACAAAAAGGTATTCTACAAAAAATATAGCTCTCTTTTTACTTACTATGTAGATCAAATCAATTTCATGCCTCTCTCAGCAGTGTAAATGGTAGCATGTCTGCCTCACATTCAAGAGGTCCCGAGTTTGAATATCTGTCAATGTAAATTATCTAAATAAAGTTTCTTTCCCATGGTTTTCTCTTATCTTGAAAGATGAATGTCTGGTTACCCTAAGCTCTATGGATCCTGGGCTCATTTAACCATCATCTCAGGCATTTCCTTCATCATTCAATATGGCAGTGTTGGAGGAGGTAAATTAAAAAAAGAAACCAGAAAATAATTTCATTTTTGGATTTAACAGTTGCTATTGGTCTGAATCCTTGAATTCCTTCTTATATATTCTTTGAAGTGCTATTTTGTGATTCTTTTGTTTCTTAAGAGGTGTAGAGTTAATTGAATTTCAGAGCTAAGCCATAGCAACCTACAGTTTAAAAGTCTCTTGCCTCAGCCTTCCTTGTACCATAAATTAAATAGATAATTTCTACAATCACTTAATTCAAATAAAATTTAGCACAAGACATATATAATATAGCAAAATTAATACAAATGTAATAATCAGACACTTTAAAACATAGTGCTTTTGATTTAGGAAGTTTCCAAACATTTATTTCCATCCCAGCATTGAATTTTTGAGAAGAATACAGAATGATATGTTGAGCAAGTTCCTCAAACCACCACCAGAGGAGACCTTGGACCATAAGTTGCCAGATCATCAATGTTCTTGTGAGGGCAAATGATAAGTTAAGCTTCTTAAAATCAGTTCATCAGATATCAAACCAGATAACTGACTATATTACTGATAATAATATATTAATAAACACCAGTTAGACAGTAGCAATGGATATACACACAATAGAAAATAAAGACTATCTAGCCCCAAAAATTCAACTGCTAAACCAGACCATTGAGAAGGTAGAAACTACCAAATTTCTGGAACTTTGGGTCCAGAACAATTTATGGTGGGAAACCCACATAAGTCACATAGTCCAAAAGTTAGGTACAGCCTGCTACATGATACAGGAACTAGCAGGTTGTACAAGGGGGAAAACTATCAGAATGACTTACTTTGCGTACGTTCACTCATTGCTACGATATGGTGTAATGCTATGGGGAGAGTCACCTGCCAGTAAAGGATACTTCATAATGCAAAAGAAAATAGTTCGAGCTATGGTAGGAGAAAGAGCAAGAGCATCATTCAAACCTTTATTTAAAAGACTAGGTATTCTTCCCTTTCCTTGTATTTATATATTTGAAATTATAATGTTTATGCATAAAACTAGTAACAATAGACTCACCTTTCACAACAAATGAATCAGTGCATAGGTATAATACAAGACAAACCACAAATCTACATGTCTATCAACATAACAGTTGCCTATGCCAAAAAGTATATTACACTCTGGTATAAAGATATACAGCTCTCTTCCAAAATTTTTAAAGGAAATAAAACAGGAAAATGCATTCAAAAGTTCATTAAAGGTACATCTAATTAACCACTGACTTTTACTCAATTCAGGACTTTCTAGCTAACAAATGTAAATAATCTGCCTTTACATATTTACATACTGTATTCTTGTAAGTTTATATAAATTTTATTTCTGTAAATTATTTTATTCTTGTAAATCCATATAAATTTTGTTTCTAGCTAAATCAACACCCAGTATTCCTTCAGTTTATTAATCTGTAAATATTTTTTATGTATCTTTTGACATGTCCAACATTGATTGTACTTCTCTGTACTAAACAACTAACTGGATTAATAAATTACTTACTTACTTACTTGCAGATATACCATACAGAACCAGCTGATAACCGGTTGATAATGGAAACATATCTCCAAAACATGCTCCGGGAAATTTAAAAAGTAAGTGTTGTTTAGTGTTATTAATTGAATCACCTTTAGTTTTAAGAATAGAATACTTTCTCAGTTGCTATATACAGGTATAGTACATAAAGTAAATAAGTATGTAAGGACTACAAACATGGCCAATATTGCACACTGAGTGTGGGTAAAGGGAACTACCATCCTAAATTAGAGTCCAATTTGGCTGGATTTGGGGTACTTTTGTTCTTATCATTAGAGTTTATGACTGAATATGGCTGACTACTAATATAAGCTTAGGTTTCAAGAGCACACACATTTCTGTATTGTTGTGAGACATATTACATGTGTACATCAAAGCTCAAGTGCTTTGCTGGTATAATTTTTGCAACTTCCAATTTGGATGGTGGTATTGTATGGAGACAGCTGTCACCAAGCAAGAATCTGTAACACTATATCTAAGGCTATAACTTTTAAATAGGATGATTTAGAATGTCTTAATTTTATTGTGTTACAAAATAGAAAACCCAGGTATGTGCCTCCTCAGTGCCTTGGGGGCTTGGATCCATTTTGAGGTCGCATACATGATTTAACTCGACCAGCAGTATTATTTAACTCTTCTATATAATAAAGGAGTTCACTTTAGTAAATTTTTGGCCTTCCTCAGTTCTGTTAATGACCAAATAGTGAGGACTACAATACTCTGTTACTTCATTTCTTCTAATATTAACAATTTAGTTTATTCTTTTTTTTTATTGCTGTCATAGCGATAATATCCTCAACCATTGCAAATGTTTCCAATGCTGTGCTCACATCCTGCATACCACCCTTGCTTAGGTAATAGTCCAGGCCTGGAATTGGCTCACCTCAAGGTCTCACCTACCAATGTTAAGTCAGAGGGACCCAATCGCCTTCAGGCATACATCAGATCATGCAATGGTCTCTGCACAGGTCGAAGCTGTTTTACCAACACAGGCTGCAAGATTTATTAAAGCCAATATGCTTACGAGTTATCTTGTGTGCTTTGAAATGCATAGGACCCTGAACTCCCCATGTGGTTTTTATAAACTCCAGCGTATTGGACGGTATGTCCAATGAGGAGATTCAGAAACTTTGGTGGAACAAGTAGTGACCGACCAATGTATATCGAGTTCACAACAAGGAACTGGATAAACTGGTGCCAATTTGTTCCCTGCAGGATATGAACGTATTGAAGTGTGGCCATATATACCCAATCCATTGAGGTGCTACAAATGCCAGCACTTTGGCCAACAAGTGGTTCTTGTAATGGAGTTGGTACCTGCGTTTACTGTGGCGAAGTCAAGCATGATAATGCATGTACTTCACCTGCGACATGCATTAGCTGCGAGGTAATCATTCATCAAACTCCAGAGAATAACCCATTTCATGGAGGAAAAGGCGATCCAAGGGTTCCTAGTAAGAGAGAAGATGTCCTTGCAAGCCAAAAAGCTCTTACATTTTCTTCAGCCTTCTGGTGCTAGGTTGATTACTTGTATGCACTTGCAATTAAGTTGGTATCTAGATGTGAAATCGCAACACAAGCTAGCTACTTAAATGGGACAGTAATTGCAGAAAGAAGAATCACACCAAGATCACAGCCAAAGCAACAGACACCAGCAGGTACAAGAGTGAGCACACGTACCAAGTCCAGTCTTAAGAAGAATGTTTCAGCCAAATCACCATCGAAAGTATCTACTTCAGGAATGACATTTAAACCAATAATATATAATAAATCACTAACCAAATTCCAGACCTCATATGAAATAACTGACTTCCTTAGGGACAATAATAAGACCAGTAAAAAGACAGTACACTAGCATAAAATTCTGCGATTATCTCCTATGAAATCACAGTCTGAGGAATCGTCCGGAGGAGACTCAGAATGGTGACTATCATCGTCATTGATCGAGGTTCTTGAGCCAAAATGTTCAGTTTGAAAGCCGTCCTCCATAGAGAATATGGAGTAGGAAGACTCTGCCCTCACTGCCAGAATGATAGTGAAAAAGGGCATGATAAACCTGCTGAAAGAAGTGTTGACCAACATCGGAAACGGGGGCAATTTAATTCGACCAGCAGTGTGCAGATAGCTTTAAAACAGGTTTTTCAAGCTAAGTTATAGAATTTAAGTAGGAAAATGTTTTTTTTTAATTTCTTTTAGCATTTTATTTATTTTTATTTATAGTACAGGGTGATTGCAAATGATTCTTCATGTTTTGAGATCTTATAGCTTCGAAAATATGATGCCCACCCATTTATGCTAATAAACAATTGACAGAGCATATTTCAAACTTTTGTAAACTTTTCCAGGAAGCAATGGAAGATGAATTTCCCCTCTGACTCATGTTGAGCGATGAGGGGAATTTCCACCTACATGGTAATGTGAATCATTACAACGTCCACATAGGGTCACGGCAAATCTCAATGTTACAACGGGAATGGAAAGAGATACTCTAAAGATTGATGTTTTCTGTGCAGTGTCACATAGCAACTTTTACGGGCCCTACTTTTTTTCTGAAAAAATGTCATGGGTATGACTTTCCCACACATGCTACAAAACTGGTTGTTTCCCAGGCTGATGGTTGATATGCTGCACTTCATATTCCAACAGTATAGAGCTCTGCGTCATTGGCATAGATAAGTACATTGCCATCTGAATGAGGAACCTCCACACAGATGGATTGGGTGATGTGCACAGGATGATTTGGCATTCTTTAGGCGGTCCTCTAGGTCTCCCAACCTTACAGTTTGTAACCATTTTCTGTGGGGATACGTGCAAGATAATGTGTACATACCACCCTTGCCAACAACATTGACTGAACTCCCGGATCGCATCACTTCTGTGCTGGCGAACGTTGACAGGGACATGCTAAACGTGTATGGCCTGAACTTGACTACCACATAGATGTGTGTCGTGTAACATGAGCAGAGAACATGAGCACAGAACATTTGAAATGATGTGTAAGAAACTTGGAAATGTGCTTTTTCATACAGTATATCATTCCTTACTTTGTATGTAATACTTTTTGAAATACGTTTAAATAAAACCTGATGTATCATTTGTAATCGCCCTGTATATAATTGTTTTTTCACCTAACTGTGAATGTTGATTTTATTTGCAATTTTATATTTATTTTTTGTAACTTATATAATTAAATTTATCTCTGGCTATTGCCATGATTAGTTACCACCACCACCGCCACCCCCGCCCCCGCCACCGCCACCACCACCGCCACCCTGACCGAGATTCGAACTCGGGACCTCTTGAACATGAGGCAGGCATGCTACCATCTACGCTATCGAGGCGGGCCAGGTTTTCCCTTATCCTGAGAGACGAATGTCGGGTAACTCTAAGCTCTATGGACCCTGGGCTCATTTGAGCTCTCTTTCACCCATTCCATTCATTGTCCGATATGACTTAATGTTAGAAGATGTAAATTACAAAAGCAGAAATTATCATTATCATCATCACCCGGATGGCAGTTGTTTAGTTTAACATATTCCAGTTTGATTTTTGGTTGATGTAATTTATAATCCATCAATTCTAAGTAGGATTCCTTCAGTGCTCTCAGCTTTGGCTGCTATTTGGATTAGCTCCAGTGTTACCTGTGTTGCCCGCAAGCCTGGCAGGGAACCTTATGTCATATAAGCTAGAATTTTCTTCGGTCAATTTCCTAGAAAACTAACCAGCATGCTTTTGTGTAGCGAAATGGCATAGAATTTTGCTACTCTGTATCCAGTTTCATCACATTTGAGAGATGAAACCTCCTGAAATAGTCTCATGGGTAAGCAGTGGCCAATAGAATACATGGACATTAGACTTCTGTTTTGTGTCCATTGTCACCATAGAAGCCAGCTGTCTTGTGTCCAAGCCACATACATTACGATGGGGACTATGTGTGCCTGGAAAACCTGTATCTTAGAGCACACAGGCATTCCAGACCTCAGGATTGATTTCAGAGAGGTGCTGACAGGCTCATGTAGAGATGTTCCTGATGTTTACAAAAGTAAAACCTTATCAAATTTTGCTCCAATTTTTACATTTAATTCTTTGACTTCTTAACTGCAATTTGATGTAGTCAGCAGGGATATGGTCCCTCATAAGTAGAATGACATGACTCCTGTCATGGCTAACAGACATACACAGTAATACACCAATGCAGGCAGGACTTCTATATGAGGCAGAAGTTTTTCTGCATGGAATTGAAGGCTCTTAAACAGAAAGGGACAAGGTCTCAAAACTTAACTGAACATATCTTCTGATTTTTCACCATGCTTGACAGATAACTATTCACAAAGTCATAAGAACCAGTTAGCGTCCAGCAACACTGGAGAGGCCAGGAGTCACTTGCAGCCTCACTGCAGCATACTTTCTACCCTAAACAAAATATTTATGAGCAGCTGATGTATAAATGGCCCTGTAGTAGCAGCCAACAAATTAGTTGTTACAGAACATTCACTCAGAAAATCCAGACTATGGCATTGACGATGTTGTTGGAAGACCATGGTTTATATGCTTGAAATAATTTATCATTGTTTAATCTTTGTTTATATAGTCAGTCATATTCACAATTTCTGACATTGTTAAAGAATATACACAAGCAACTGCTCATTATCGAAAGAGATGTTGTTTAGTCTGAAGTTCACAGCAGTACCGGTGTAAAGAGAGAAGCAATATTTACAGTTCCTTACTGTAAATGAGTTAATACCGGATAGAGGAATGACTTCATTTCAAGCCTTAAAGTGCATAGGTTGTTTACTTTCCTTTCATGAAAATGATTATCCTTTCCTAACGCTCTTTTTTTTCCCTTCAAGCTTTACATGTAGTCCTTCGCTGAATTTTCCACAGTATTGTCAATTTTTTAAAATTTGTTTTTCTTTCATATTTTACATTGGTGCTTCAGCTCTTAGAATCTAGCCTGAATACTACACTTTGAATTGTTTTAATGATAATCTGCTTCTGTTCCAGGATTTTAGCTTGGATACTTTGAAGAAGATGCTGCTAGATGAGGCATATTATTTCTAACTTACCTCAAAATGAGCTAAAACGTCCTTGACTGCAGATTTTATTAAAACTTTTCAGTCATTCCATTAACAATGTTCTTGAGTAAAAACGATGTATAATTCTATCACAACTTAAAATTTATATTTTGTAGGAGTAGTTCATGTTTTCCATTCTTCTTAGCATGTGTAACCATAGCTCATATTACTGATCAACATCAGTATATATCAGTATAATATTTGCAGAAAGACACAACTGTATCTAAGTCTTCTTCGTGGATATTGGAGAGAAGAGTATCATGAAACATATAGCTCCTAAGGACGTCTTTGTTTTTCCACATCACTAGCTGCCTTATGTGCTTTGCTCTTCAAGGGAGAGAAACCTACACCATTGATACAAGCACAATTCTGGAGCATTTTGCACACAAGAACAATTTACTTGAAGAGAAATTTCACCTTCAACTGTATATTGCTCTGAGATTGGCTTTGAATATGAAGAAATAATGCTTTTAAGTCCTTTCTGCTTCATGTTGTATGCTTGAAATGTGTAGCTGAATTTCTTGGATTGATCTAAAGCATCTTGCAATGTTTGGACACAATTCTGAGTTGGTCAGTGTGCTGTACTAGTAGTTGGATGCTTTTTCATGGATCTGCTGGTGGGCTGACCAAAGTTTTTTCCTGTGAATAAGAAGTACTAGGCAAACCTGACTGTCTGCATTGCCCTAATGGAATGAATGGTTGAACCTCACTGTGTTCTTTCATCCTCTGCAAGAGAAAATCTTTCTGTTGCTGTCCATTTGCTGTTACTTCAAATTCACAGCCAATGCAAACTGATATCAACATATGATATAGACATAAATACATGTAAAACCAAGGTCATACAATTTAGGAGAGGAGGAATTGCATCTAAAACAGACATCATTATCTGTGATAATAACATATTGGAAACTGTAAACTCTACAAATGTGTGAAAATATATTTCTGCCCATGATGTAAGTTGAAAAGCTTTGGTTGTGATAACTCTACCACCCGGCATCAGAACACTGTACCTGCATGCGCTTACACAGATGTTGGCAAAATGATCAGCTTGTCCAACCAGCAAGGATGCTCTACAGTAGGGTACAAAAACTGTACCAAACAAGCATGTATAATTTGTATTTAATAAATCATGTTTTGAAAAGTTTGTAATATTTTGCCAAAGCTTCAATGAAGGTTTTATAAAATATTAATCCATTTCTGAAATTGTAATAAAGTAGAATCTTATAAGAATGCAAACAAAGTACCTGTAAAAAGAAATAAAAATAATACCAGAAAAGAGACCATGTTTTGTTATAGTATGTTTTAAATTTAGTTTCCCTATTACTTACATACAGCAGGTAGAACAATTATTGCATTCTACTCCACAAAACTTTATCATGAGAATTTGCCAAAAATGTCACTTGAGAATCCCTAAGTTAAAAAATATTCATATTGTCTTGTCAGTATTGTCACCCAATTATCGGAAGGCACGACTAACTGGAGCTGGGTAGGGGACAGGAGGCACTCAGTCAACGCCTACCCATTTATCTTGTAGTGCTAACCGAGGGGATGGTTAGGGAAGTATCACATACCATCTCATTCCCCTCCCCCTGACTTCTGGAACAACCGGGATGATTCAGCAAGCCGCGAAACTTCCAGACACAGAGATCTGCGTATATAAGGGATGCAGTGGACGAGTCAGTTGAGTTCTTGGCGAGCAGCCGTGAAGAGCGCAGTCATAGCGAACGAACTGGAAGACTGCGTACGTGTATCAGACGAGTTGTACATAATTATGAGTGTAGGGTGGACCTGTGACAGACGAACTGGTGGATTGTAATTGTGTGCGCTACGTAATTCTATGTAATCGGCAGGTGTTCCAACTTTAATTCGGTGGAAATAAAGAACATTTTGAGTTTGTGCAACTGTACTTTTAATTTCACGAACCCACAAAGTCACAATTGGTGTCAGAAGTGGGGGTATTGCCACCACGGACACGGTATTGGAAAATATTCTGGAGAAGATGATAAAAATGAAAGCCAAACTGATTTTGGAAATGAAAGCGGCAAGTAAAAGCCTAGCCGCGGAACTAAAAGCGAAGACGGAGGCGGCAAACAGCGACCTGGTCGCAAAGTTGGAGACGACAAATCACAATCTGACTGCAATGAAGGCTGAATTAACCACAGAAATGAGAGCATCGAACGACAGTCTGGCCACAGAAATGAAGGTGGCGAACAAGGTTCTCGCCGTCAAATTTGAGGAACAGTTGGCCGGCGTGAGGGATGACGTCGCGAAGCTGGGCAAGTGTATGGAACAAGTAGACGAGCGCCTTAATGAGTTAGAGGAAAAGGCCAACAGTAACGCCAATTCCCTGAACGCCATGCTGGAAGACGTCGAAGACCTTGCGAACCGCGTAAGCAACCTGGTGGAAAGGCCGACAGCAACACAAAGTCCCTGAACGCCATTATAGACATCGTCGGCAGGAGGTTGAACGACTTGAAGACCGATGCGCCGGGACGTGACACAACATAGGTGCGCGTCAAACCTCCTAAATACGACGGCACGTCAACGTTCGAGGTCTTCCGCCGCCAGTTCGACACGGTGGCCAGGCACAAAAAGTGGTCACCAGAGGAAAAGGCCGCACAGCTAATAACCAGCGTCCAGGGACGGGCCGCGGAAGTCCTAAACGTGGTCCAGACAACGGCGGGTCCCAAGGATGTCTGGGAGGCCCTGGAGAACCGTTTCGGGAACCACTGCCTAGCCGCAACTTACCTCAGTCATCTGAAGACGAGGTCGCAACAGCAAGGAGATACGCTACAGGAGTTCACCCTGGCGATACAACAACAGGTTAGCAAGGCCTTGGTTGACCTTCCACCGGAGTTCGTATCCCGGGAAGCTGCCTACGCCTTTGTCGACGGGGTACGAGACACCGAGATACGTCAGCGTCTAATGCTCGGCGACTACACAACCATCCACGAGGCGCTGACGGCTGCATTGAGGATGGAGGCGACCAAGGTGACGGCTACTCCGACGTCGAGAACGAGGAGTGTCCGCTACACTGGAGACAGAAGGCCAGCCGAAGGATGCCGGCGAAGTCCTAGTGGCGTGTGTTGGGACTATGGACAGCCGGAACACCTAGAGAGAGACTGCCGACACCAGGAAGAGCAGCCGGAAGAACGAGTAAGGCCCGGCGTGGCGAGGAGCACGTCGGCATTGTCTACACCATCTCCTCGAGTGACAATGCGCGCCGTCAGCTGGCGGATGGATGACAGCCTCATCGCGGACGGTAGGGTGAGAGCGAAGCCGTGCCGCGTGCTGGTGGACACCAGGGCAGCCGTGGCCGTCATCAGACCTGACATAGCCAAGTGTTTGCCGTCGAGGAAGCCGAGCTGACCATACTAGCTGATGACGGCATCGGGCGACACCTTGCCTGTGGAGAAGGAGGCTCTGCTGAAGCTGACCTTGGGACGGAGTGCCGTGCGTCTGTAGGTGTTCGTGGCGAAGGTGGCTGAGGAGGTGATTCTGGGACTGGATGCCCTCAGGAACCACGAGGCGACGGTCGACGTTGGCAGGAAAGTCATCCGGCTCAACTGAGAAGAGGTTATACTCCGTCAACCCCAAGAGCGCCTTGGAATCTGCAGGGTCGTTTTGAACGAAGACGTGGTTGTCCCCGCGAGGAGCGATTTTACGCTATTTTCCCGGTGTTCTTAGAGTTCCGGATTCTTGCTATTCCATTCTAACACAATGTACACTGATTGCGGAAACATCAAGGAGATCACCAGTTTCTTTCTCAATGTTTTTTCATAGACGATTCCGGGTTTCTTTCTTTAAGCACGGCGAAACAATGGTCGATCACTCGCCTCTCGGAGATTTTTAAAGGTTTGCCTCGATTGTGTTTTATTTCGGCTGAAGCACCGGCCTGCCCCATGATGAAAAGCTTACCGATTTTAAATTGCATATACATAAATGTTATTGAGGTTGTGAGACACGGGAGATGTACAAGAAATACAGTGTTAAATATCAGAAGCAGCTCCTCACTATAAACAATATCTTAATCAACAGTCAGCTCGATACAGACGTCGTTGCGACAGAGCTGCCTGGTAGAAGAACAAAAATGTTATATAATAACAGTGTTCTGTAGTAATTGTGAAATAAAATGCAGCTTAATTTAACAGAATAATTTGAAGGTGTGTATAATTTCACCTGTGTTCTGCCTAATCTGTATATAGCATATTACTATGTATATATCTGTTGTAAATACTCCTTTCAGGACTCACGAGCCCAGAACACATCTTTGTGGTATGTGAAGCAGTAAGATTAAATGTGGGGCTATTACGTTTATAATAGGAATCAAAATATTTGCATATTCTTTTCCCTCCAAAATTAGCTCGCACAGAGCAGTGATCAGTAAACTACTTACAGTACTGTACTTAAAGGAGGGGTTTATTACGCATGCAAATAAAAGAAAACGCCCATTAACTTCGCTAAACCAATCAACAGCCTAACCGTTTTCTCTCCCAATATCTCTGTCTCTGTCTCTCTTCGCCCCAGATGTTTACAGCAGGATTAAACTAGGTTGAGACATTACTCAGTATTACGTAATTAATTACGTAATTAGGTAAATTTAAAACGAGGTGCGAGGGAGAAGTGACAAGTGACTTGAACGTTTCAAGACGGGAGACGGACAGTGTATTATCCACATAATTCAGTGAATTATAAAATCGCAAAGTTATTAATACTCTAAGCAAAGGCGATATCGGCATCTTCCTTTCGATGTATGTTCTAACCTCTTGTACTTCCGCAGTAACCTTCATAGCAACCTGTTTCGACAATCTTCCCGTAGGGGAGGGGATCCGTCCCCTTCAGCTGCCGAGGTACGGGCGCTGCGGACCCTTAGCACTCGTGGTACCTCTGACGTTACTAGAGGAACCTCGGGCTGAACATTCGAGCTCCTCCCGTAGGGGAGTGGTTCGAATTGGGTTGGACTCGAGGGCGCAGTGTGTTCCCGACACCCACGGGTAAATTGGTACTTCCAGCAGGCTACGGCCGCCCGGAAGGGGTAGAGGGTTTCCCAAAAAGTCCCGGGTACTAGCCTGCAAAGCTAGTAGAAGGTATGCTAGATCACCAGGCGGCGCCACAAAGGTTTTCGGTAGTCTTCCCTGCGGGGTTGACGCGCGTAAGTGGCATATCCACTTCCATCCCGTCTTGACGTTGTGCTCAGCGGGGGGGGGGATTTTTAGACTCAGGTATTGCCCTATGGAAAGAGCCTCGGAGTATCCATCGCTCCCGGGTAGAAGGAGGCCCGGGTCCTTGGTCCTACGGGTCCAGGACTAATGAGAGTAGATCCTCTGCACTTAGCTATACCTCTGTAGAACATTTTCTTCGGATAGCTCTTCGAAATCATGTTTCCTCATAGGCCGTTCTCTATTACAAATGCTATTTAGACGGTCTTAAATAAAGCAAATCGACACCAACAGTCCACGCCCGCCATGTTGACTATTTACAATTGTTAAGTCCTATGAACAAAAATTTGACTTGCTAGTTTAACAGGAGATTTAACACGAGATTAAGCTAACACTTTTGGTGAAATGCAGTTTTTGTTATAACTATTGTTAAACTCGTATTAAGTCTTAACATCTCTTGGCGAATTCGGGCATAAATGTTTAAATGGCAAGTGAAGATCAGTACGCATTTTTATATGTAACTGTGTATTTTAGTATTTTCTGTGATATATTTATCAGCTGATAAGCGTGCGTACCGATAGAAGATGAATTATTAGACAAAAGAGCACAATGGTAATGAACACAGTTCAAGTGTTACACAATAATGACATAAATCAAAATATTTATATTAATTATAATACATGCAGTAGTGTTTCAGCGAAAAAAAGAAGTGTCCGTCCCATTTTTTATGGAGCACTTATACCTTATGTATGAGTACTTGTCATTTTCAGAAACAAAGCACAACATATTTGGACAAGAAACGGCGAATTCCTAGAAGAATGCTCTTAGTGGGTGGTTTAGTTCCGTATGGTGTGTTAGTTTTAGGGGTTTCAAGTGTTTGGTTTTTATTAAAGTGAAGTAGGTAGTAGTAGTAGAACTGAGTTTAGGACGCACAGCTGCGGCGTTTATCAGCGCCCTTACAAAGGTAAAAGGTCTACACAGTTAAAATCAACACATTAAAATCGGAAAATCGTGTAAAACTGTGTCAATAAAAGGCTAAAAACTATACCATAAAAATACTAAAAGCCGGTGTCGCGCTAAATGCGGCTGCCCACACCGCTAAGGCGGATGAAAGCTACAATAAAACTCGCTCCACTGCATTAAGGATGTAAGCTAACACTTGTTACAGGGTAGTCGGAATATGGAGGGAGTTACGCATGGGCGCTAAAAACTGGCATTCCGTTAAAATATGTCGGACAGTCAAGGGCTTCCAACAGTGCACACAAAAAGGTGCAGGGTCAGCAGATAAAAAATGTCGGTTGCTAAAAAAGCCGTGTCCAAAACGGAGACCGGCTAAAAGGACTTCGTCGCGACGACAGCGAAGTAGCATAACGGAACAACCAAAGAGTAAATAATACTGTCAGTGCTCAGTTAGAGTATGACCTTGACCCTGGGGAACCTACGAGCGCCCTAGGTTTGTATTAGTCCCATCTTAAGAAAATGACGATACATTGATAGAAGGCTATATATATACTAAAAAGAAAAGAAGACCATAACCGCAAATGGGCCACCCTTTACCCACCGTCATTTATAAATTACACTTTATGTCAATAAGGGAAAATGTTCCGGCATGGCTATAGTCGAAGGTTTTTTCTACCTTCAACGACCTCTGAGCTGATGTAAGAGGGGTAGGAATAGAATATTTATTGACAAATAAGCATGGGTGTGCCGGACTAAAAAGTATTGAGGGGAGGGGGGTTACGATTTCAAGTTAAATGTGGAGAAAATTCATTTTCTTATTTAACATTTCATTTTTTCCACTGATAAAATTATAATTAAGGCCCGGATTCCTAAGTGGAATAAAATAGCAGAATTAGTTCAAGATATCTACCAAGTTAAAAAGAATAAAAAAAATGTCATCGTGTAAATCCTTTCAAACCATGTAATTATCGTCCGTGAGTGCACTAATCTTATTTTGATACGTCATTAATTTATTTTATACCTAGTTGAAACATCTGACTTATTTATTATATAGAAAAAAAGTTAGTAACAAATACTGTCACCACACACACACACATACACACACACACACATACACATACACACACACACACACACACACACACACACACACACACACACACACACACACACACACACACACACACACACACACACACACACACACACACACAAAGGCAAAAAAATGTCAAAGAACACTTGGTTTTCAAAAGGCGCGCCTTTCCGGTAAGGGCACATGAATCAAACTAAGTCTAAAGAAAAATGAAATGTAGTGTAAGTATTGCAAAAACTTTATGGTAAGGAATAGGGGAGGTTCAAATCACGCGTGCTCATTAAAGTTCCTTTGACTATCCAAAGTTTGCAATCCCAATTCAGTTTATAACGTTGCTATGTGCATCAAACTTTGGAAACAACTGATTCATACTCACACTATTGCGAAATTGATTCATTTTACCTTTAAAGTTAGTGTTGTTGTTCCCGAGTGTACTTTATACACACATGCGTATTTGCTTTGGTCAAAAAGAATAAGGCGAAAAACTTATAAATATGCAGTAGGATATAAAAATAGAAAACAAAAATGAAGGACTTGAGCGTTTCATCGTACACATGTAGGAAAATGATAGAAAAGGAGGGACAATCACCTTACAATTTTTACAGTTGGCAACCCTACTTAAGCACAACAACTGTGAAGAATCAAACAAGGTTGACTCAGTTTGCAGTGGCCGTGAATTTGAAGGTAGGTACAATTGCACAGATATATCTTTAAATCCTTTAGATTAGAGATATGAACCCAGCGAATATTAACAATTTGAGTTTGTCGCGCTTGCATAAAGTGATTTGAAACCCATTAATGTAGCTTTATATATTCAAATAGCTAAAGATGCAGTTTCATGTGCAAAGAAAATTATGCCTAACGGTAACTACATATATTTTGACTTATATATCTATTCTTCAGCATCAAGTAATTATCAATAGTAGTTCTAGTTTATGGGTGACCATTGTTCTTTTTTTCTTTGTTTAAAAGCTTAAGCGCTTTCCTCCTTTTGGCGAATGGTCATCATCCATATTGTGTTTTATTTTGCTGTCAGCTTTCGACAACGTGATTGAAATTTTGCAATCAAGAATCGCTTTCCATTGTTAGGCTCGTAAATCTTAAGCAAATACTTAAGTGTTTTAAAAGACACCAAGACTTTTCAAAAATAATATAGTGGCGGTCTCCTGTAATCAAGGAATCAACAGCAAGATTATCGGCAGCCACTATGTATTTTCGTAGAAGTGTATCTTTGAGTGTAAAGACGAAAGCTTGGGGCATTTCTAAGGCAGTAGATATTTATTTACTGTTTCCAATCAGAAAATTATTCTGGTGCAATGCTGCTGTTCGAATTTTCTTATTTATTTATTATCCATTTGATTTTGAATCGAAATAGGTAAGCTGAAAATTTGCCATGTCCAGTTAAGAATTGAGTGAGAACATAGTTAGCATTAACGAATTTCCATTCATGTCTGATAGAAATGGTTGAGAAATATAGATCCTTAGTCAAAGCACCACAATCACTTTTTAACCAGTATTCATTCCAGTCGCTGATGATAATCTCCTTTAATGTTTGCCTCACATAAGGAATAGGGTATAGAGTGTAAGTCTCTGGAAGATTTGAAGTCGCAGCTCTCTTTGCAAGCTCATCTGCACGTTCATTTCCGGCAATCCCTACGTGCCCTCTGACCGATTTAATACACAGATGAGAACTACAAAATAATTGACTTCTTATTTCAGCTGCATAATTTTGGAATTTTCATAGAAAACTAATTTACACAACAATCACCATTGTTTAAACTTGAGGAAATAAATTACGAGCATCATTCATTTTTCATTGGTACATCCAAATTTGAGCAACCAACAAATGAATCAAATTCACTTATGGTTCGGGTTCGATCCCAAGCGATCGCAGTCACAGTTGTGGTGGACAACGGCGCTGGGGTGGACTTTCTCTGAGATCTCCGGTTTCCACCTCCATCTAATTCTACCGCTGCACCATCGTAGCCCGCCTCGGTAGTGATGATGGTAGCGTGTCTGCCTCACGTTCAAGAGGTCCCGAGTTTAAATCTCGGTCAGAGTGGGTTACCTGGATAAGGTTTCCCAGAGTTTTCCCTTATCCTGGAAGACGAATGTCAGGTAACTCTAAGCTCCATGGACCCCGGGCTCATTTGAGCATCATTTCAGCCATTTCATTCATCGTCCGATATGACTTAACGTTGGAGGACGTAAATTATAACAACAAAAGAAAAAAAAAAGTCATCTAATGTATCATCAGTGTCATCCCCAGCAGTGCTGTGTGTAGGTGCTAAAAGCGGGCGTTAAACAATACCTACAGGTGAGCTCACTTTCTATCTTTATATATTGACCATCCAGTATTTTCATCATAGCATTCTTCCCTCTTTAACTTCTAATATGCCAGTATCTCAATCTAACACGATATTTTATTTTATTTTTCTGAGATATTTCACCGTCACATTTTTAAGTTTGCCTTCATTGTGTTTTACTATAGCTCAAACACCAGCCTGTGTAATCATGAAAACGCTTTCGTTTAATGCGCTTTCTTAAGTGCTTATGATGCCCTGAGCTGGGGTTAGGTATGCGAAACGCACAAGAAATACAACGTAAATATCAGCATACAGCAAAACCACTCTGGCACAAACTGTTGTAGTTTGTTTTAATGAATCTGAACACTAAATGACGGATAATTTCAAACAATATCTTGCAATTTTTTGTTTCTCTGTGAAGATATATAACTTAATATACTTTATAAAAGCAATAACAAATTAATAACAGTATTAGTTTCAAAAACATTTAATAAAGAAACAGATTTTTTTGTCCTTTCAACACGTCATATCGAACAATGAATTGGTTAAATTACTTCAAGAGTTAATGTAACAAGTGTATTACTGCAAGAGCAAAATATCTTTTCATACACCTCAAAATATATTTTTGTATACCTCTTCAGAAATGTTATTCTTCTACAACCACAAGTTGGTCTACCAATCTAGCACCAATGCTTTCCAAAACCTTTCATGTCAACTTTGAATAATGTTATAAACCAAAAATGTTTAGCTATATGCCAAGTGTCCCTATGCTGTATATACAAATTTTAAGGAACCAAAACAACTTATGTGTTTATATTTAAATACTGATTGCACATGAAGTACTGTTTGCAGTAAAGAATGATGATTTGAAATGCTCAAAATATTAAACACTTAATGAAATGATGAATATTTGCCACAGCTACATTGCTTTGATTTTGCATTGTTTGTTTTGTTCATTTGGTCCTGTCTTTGAACAGAGTGGCTGGCCCCATAACTCACTCGGTACAGCACCTGCTTGCCATGCTAGGAGTCCCAGGTTCAAATCCCAGCTGGGGGTGGAGATGTGCGAATGTGTGTGCATGATCTAAAGGTTAAACATCCAAAGTACCAGCAACCCAATGTCTACGAGTGAACACCATCGCCAGCAGGTGATATATTCCAAAGGAGAATGTCTGCCTATATGATCATTGCAGCTAAAGGTGGCGTATAAATGGAACAAAAAGAAATGAGCAGAGCTCTAGGATATTGAATATGTCATAAAAAAACCACCTCCCCGGATCAACTTAAATCATTTTTACTACCACAGCAATACAGAATGATATGCTATCCTTTTTAAATCTTGTGTTTCCTTTTAATCAGCACCACCTAATATAAAACATCTGTGGCACTCAACTGAAAGTGGAAAACACATTTGGATGATTCCATATATCTTATTTAAGCTTCTATGTATAAATTTAAAACTGCAGTACTGGGTTTCTAATATATTTATTGTATTCATACAGTTAACACAAATGGACAGCAACAGAAAGGCATTCCCCTGAATTGGAGAAGGAGTATAGTGAGGATCGGCTGATCACGCCCTTTAAGACAATAAGACAAGACTGTATGCCTAGTACTTCTCAGTCCCAGGGACAAAATTTTGTAAGTAAATTTTCTAATTGTTATTCTGCTATGTTTACTAATAAAATTACCATTAACCTCAAAGTAGAACAAACTCTTATGAAGTAACACTTAACAAAACAATATTTCTTCTGGCACTGCTACATGATGTAAACTGGAGAACATATGTTAACATTAAATTTAAAGGGAAGTTGACTAATGACACTAAACAACACTTGCTTTTAAATTTTTCCAGAACATGTTACAGAGACTTTGCCGCCATCCTCAACCGGCCATTGACTGGTTCTCATTGGTGTAGTTGACGACATTTTGGCATAGGTCTTGAACTGTTATATATATGTTAAATTAATTGTGTCACTGCTGGTCTGATTGTCGCTAGAGCACACTGATCTTGCAGGTATTGGGATAGGAGTTGCCAGTAATTTGTGCAAATGAATACAATATACCTTGATATTAATAGTTCAACTATGTACTGACAGTTAGGCATCTACGTAATATAATCTTATTACAGTTACATTTATACTGCTTGCTATTATGTCACTTCCAAAAGTATGGGCTTGCTGATAATTTGCCAGATTATTGCAGCCTGAAATGACCTATATGTTTTACTTTATTGTATCAATTTTAAGATCAAGGGGAATTAGTAACACTGGTTAAAGTATTAAAGACAATGGAGTCTATAAATTACTAATAATGCACTTATGCTTTACTTTTAAGATCAATATTATATTATAGTCTTCTTCAGTACCCTTTTTTGTTGCCATTCCCTTGTTTCTTAATTTAATTACAAATGTGTACATCCTGCTGTTGCCTGAAATTGGTGCTACCTCTGAACTATTACTGATTGGCTTTACATCTTACCTTTGGTTTTTATGCTTACTAGCACTGTTATGGCATATTACATTTATTTAGTACTTGTACCTGTACACATATATTTGTTATCCTTGTCAATTAAATAGTTACTAGTAGGTTTTCTATACATTACTGTCAGTTATGTATTTCAAAGTTAAGTACTTTTTATACTCCATCATTACCAGCATATATATTAATCATGTTACACAGTATTATATGTTACTTTAGTATAACCTTTCTCTGAAGTTTTGCTTTGTAAGAGTGGTTAATTCAATTTCGGTGTATCATCAAGAATACACCTTGTTTCCCAAAATCTATTCACAAGCTAACAAACTCTGTCTCTGCAATGCATGCAAGCAACAGAGAACCAGTCTGTAAATTACTGTTTCACTTTTCTATAAGAATTTATGCTCATATAGGAATGATTAATAAAGGCTCTGTATGCTAAAATAATAAATATTTGGTATTATAACAGCACCAACCATAGGACTGAAACATACAGACTCACAATATAATCTACCTTTGTACAGCACAAATTTAATCAACTGTTGAGCCAGCACATTGAAACAGGGGAAAATGAAAGGAGAACAGGACTAGTAAGAATCAGTGCAATGTAGGGCAAGTAATTTCCAATAATGATATTATATGGTTTATTCAGTACTAAACCAAATACATGTGCTACTACTGAGCTGGGCCCTGGCCTTTTTTCTAATGGGCCAGTCCTTCAATATATTTACCAACTTGGTACATTTTGCCTCCTTTCTAATAGTTAATGATTTTCACAAATGTCCCCTATTACATCTTCATTGTATTTACCATTCAAAACATCTAGGCCATTCACTTCATAGAATTAATAGTACTTTTGTTATCTATGTAATTGACAGTGCTATGTCTAAGCATGACTGGTTTTATTTAATTTCCAAATATAATCTTAATCTCTATATTCACATCTCCCTTCTCTTTACTAATGTTTTAAATCCACCATTGTTATCAGTTCTGTATTACTGTGTTTCTTAATCAACCTTTCACTGCCCCTTTCTAAAATCTTCATCAAGAAGGCATTATATATTTCACCTCTTCCAACATTTAAATATGTTCAAACTTATTTAAGCATTTTTTGTAATATCATCTTCCTTGAACCATTTTCTACCACTACTTAATTGCCCAAAGACCTTAATATGTGCTGTAAATTTCCTGTGCTGGTTTTATTTTTTGTGCCTTCACATTTCCAGAACTCCAGCCTTGTAACTGTCTGCTATTGTGAACCTGTTCTGCTCCTTGACCAATAATATTTATCTCATGACCTTTTACTTTTCAGCTAAATGCCTGTTTTTGAAGGGCTCCCCAATAATGTAGCCATGCAATGAAATTGTATAGTTAATAATTATAAAGTTTATTTAAACTTCTAACACATAGCACAGCTAATAAGTATGTGTCTTGGAAGATAATTAAGTTTGTAGGATCACCAGTGACATCTTTTTATTGGAGTGTTTAGATGTTTTTATACTTTAATATGTTCAATTTATATTACCCTTTATCATTTAATATTTTATCATTATATATATATATATATATATATATATATATATATATATATATATATATATATATATACAGGCAGTATAGCTCTGGTATTTTAAGGTTCTGTAGCTAGGGTTACAAAAAATTAATGTTTCACATAAGGCAAAAGTATAATTTCATGTTCATATGTTGTGTTGATATACATTTTACCTCCCTCTGAATGTGTTATATTTTGAACTTTCTTTCAATTTTCCACGTAAATACAGTCAAACTGTCCCACTCAATATTTTCATTGATAATGTACAGAAAGAAGCTTGGCCGAAGAGTGCTAATACCATTTCTATTACAAATTTACAGGTTTCATTAGGATTCAGAAAGTGCACTTGCTCTTTTACTGTTGATCCTTCACTAATTGGAGCTGCCTGACAAACAGCTTTACAGTGCATACCATCTTTAATTTTAATCATATTGTGTTCCCTACTCAGCAACAGGAGTTCTTAAAACATGCTTAGGTAAAAGTACAGGTGCTACATCACAGGCCACCATTGTATGTTGTAGGTTGTAAGAGGCAATTGTATTTTAGTGAGCCAAAATGTGTCATGTTCATCTTAAAGTGCGGTGCATACGTACTAATGTAACTGCATTTTTTTTAATGTTTTAATCCATACATTACAGTGAGTGAGAGGATTAAGAGAAACTTTTTGCAGATGTATGTAAGACTAGACAAAAGATTAACACTAAACAAAACTTGCTGCCTAGCAGGGAATGACAGTTGCAGATTGATATACAGATAACAACAAAACTGAGAAGTTTTCATTTAAAAAGTGTTCTATTACATCATTTAAATGGAAGTTAATGAAGAAACCTAAGTATAAAAAAAGCTAGTGAAGCTTTATTTGGCTTATCCAACAAAGAGAAAAGCAAGGCCAATTTCAGGGCCTGCATTGCACAAAAAATAATGAGATAACGGAAAGCGACAAAGTTTATCCTGTAAGTTCAGGATTTTGAATACATAAAAGGAGGGATACAGCATAAGGTAGCTTGAAACTCTGGTGAAAAACCTTTGCAGATTTTCAGAGTTTTGCAAGATTTTATAAGAAATTAAGAAAAATTATAGGAAAAGACGATCTTTTACCTCATAATACATATAATTTTGATAAGGCAGAGCTAAAGAATAGAATGTTTCCATCTAAAACTCTAGTAATCTCAAAAGGAAAAAGAAAGATGTCTGGGGCTGGAAAAATTTTAATGAGAGATTAACAGATTCTGTTGCATTGAATTCAAGCTGAAGCTGCTGCTAATAGGAATATTGCTGCTTATGCATTGCCATTTTGCATATGACTTGGCTTGGATGGCAAAGTATTTTTTGGAAGTGGTTATAGGAGATATTGTTCTAGAGACCAATATATACCTGAAGAGAAGCTGCTTGCCATCTAAATCTATATGTATGTTTGACAATGTTAGTTTACACTCTGATAACGAAGAATTACAGTTTGGTTGTATTTTTGCATTTTTCTAAATCCATAATAATGATTTTAATACTAACTGAACAGAGCATTTTACAAAGCTTGTAACAAACTAACGTCGTTTGCTTCTAACGCTTCTATAAACAGCAAAAGGTAAAGCACGAATCAAAGAATATCTAAAGAGAAAAGCTATGACAAGACACATAGTTAAGTGGATAGCGACCCATGTTTTGAAATACAGGCAGAGACACTGAAAAGCTGTTGGGAGAAGATTTTATGGAATGAAATGCATAACAACAATACACACAAAGATGGTCTACCATTGGCAGCACCGATAGAAAAGTTTACCGCATGTGAAAAGGAGAATGCATGTGAGGGTTCAGAATGGATGAACAATTTGAATTGACCAATTTAGCATTTATTGAAATGGTTAATGTAATCGCTGAAGACAGCGATGAGGAGGAACTGCCTGAAGAAATTGTACCACTGATCACACACACCAAGTATTTGGCAGTGCTAGATGGGCATTACATAATCATGAGCAGCAAGCACACATCACTTTTACTATGTAGAAAATGGCCTGAATTGCTGCTAAAAACAAGACTATATTTTAAAGCATACAACTTTGGTTAATTCATTGAAATACATAATATATGTATATCAGTTGATTGCTGAAAATTAATCATTTCTTCACACTAGCCGTTTATAGGTTAAGGTTTTGGATAGGACTGGATTAGACTGGACAGAAACCAGGAGATCTGTGCTTCAAATCCCGGACGTGCCATTGAATTTTTCAAGTTGACTCTATCTATACATAATATGTTTTTGAAACTTGGAAATGTATCCCAAAATACGTACACATAACACTATGTACAGGTATGTACGATACTGCATTTTATATGTATTTTTTAACTCATTAATGTACATAAACATCTGTTTATGCTTTACCCATTGATTTAATTATACTTCTATATAATCCAAGCTTTTGTAATTTAAAGTAGCCTGAACTCCAGTTTGCTTGAATTACCAGGGCTCTACTGTATATATACCTTAAAATATACCTTCTTTGGTGTCTATTATTCTGTTAAGGCTATGTGTATGACATTGTAGGGAAATCTCACAGGTAATTAAGGTATGTTAATTTATTTTAGGTCAACCCATCAGCAGATCAATGTCAGAGGATCCAATACTTAGTACATGCTATTGCAAAGCTCAGAGTCGTTTCCAAGGATTGCAAGATGCATTAGATGGTAATTAATTTATATCTTTATTTCCATGTGCTCTGTCTTCCTTTATTTCTTCCTTCCTCTCTGCTTTCTTATATCCATCCCTCCATTCCATCCATCCCAGTGTTCCATTCTTCCTTCCTTTCCTATGTTCTTGCATTATGAGATCTAAACTTTTTATGAAGTAAAATTTTGTCTCTCTCTTACGATATACTGGTAATGCAAAGGAAATTCAGAATGAAAAGGACTTCAGAGGCTTATTCCAAGAAAAATGAAGATAAACATTTATATAGCTTATAAATATGTCATATTTTAATATTATTTTAATATAATCACTGTGAGAAAATCAAAATTTTGGAAGAAGTGTTCACTGTTAATAACTTATTTCAGCTTCGAGTAAAGTTTCACTAACTCACATTTTCACTTCAATAATGGCAACTATTTCTAATTGTCAGTATCACATCACTAGTGCAAAGTAGTTATAATTATCACCATCATTTAGCTTTCGGCAAAGGTGAATGACATAAGCTTAATACAACTCTTCTTGCAGATGGTCCTCTTTTTTGGAGAATTGGACGTAAGACATCTTCAAACCATTGCAGTATCAGCGCTCAATTCATGGCATGACAGTTTTCCCAATCCCTCTCGGAGAAATTTAAAAGTACCAAATGTCTAAAAATGATTCAGTACAATCAGAATCAACTTTATCCCACAATAATTTTTTACTCTTGGCCAACTTGGAAAATGTATTTGTAGATACTACAAATCACTGCTTTTATGATATAATTAAGAAATAGCTGCATAAAAGACTTGAAAGATCCTTTTATTACATTTGAGAACAATGCCATCCAGCCTTTGTGATTTAGTGGTTAACATGCTTGCTCTGCTGCTGACATAGTAGGTTCAAATCCAGCAAAGAGCAACAATTTTTTCTGCCATAAAAGTCCCTAGTAAGTGATACTTTTTGAAAGGAAGTAAAGTCAGTGTTCTTCTGCTCTAGATTTACAGCACATAAAAGAAATACAAGCCAGATAAAGAGTACTGTAAGCAAAATTAAATAGTCCTTCTTGCACAATACAGAATTTGATGCTGAGAAACAAAGCAGTAAATAGTGACCATAAATAAAAGCTCAGCTTTAGTATGAGAATTTGAGATTAAGTACAGGTACAAATAGTACAACTCCCATTCCACAATTCTGATTGGCTGATAACCTACACCAAAGCCGCTAGCTCTCCTGTATCCGGTAGAGAAAGTAAAACAAATCAGAGCATGCAGCTTCCTTAACAAGGAGTTTGGGACAACCTTTTTAACATGTTTTAATATAAGCACTTGTAGATCCTTGTTCATTCCAAAGTCATGTCTCACTACCAGTTTCTTAATAATATGTTGGAGTAAGTTTGAAATGTTCCACTACATTTGTGTTTTGTTTACACTAACATTTTTTGTTGGAAACATTTTTAGGCTCTGAATAATTCTATGCATTACAGAATCCAAGAAATTCAGCTACACATCCCAAGCAGACAACAAAAAGCAGCAAGAACTTAAAGGCATTGCTTCCTCATATTCAAAGCCAATCTCATCAAAAGGTATTTATAAAAAACTTATAGCTTTTTCTATGAGAGTGCCAATAGAAAACAGAAGTTAAAGGAACAGTTTTGACAGAATTAAGAATTAATATCAATCTCCACTTTTCTTTTGGATATACTCATTTAACTTATATAGAGTGATTAATGTTGAACTGACGCATTTCTTTCCCTAATTATTTGGTTGGAAATGCACCTATAGAGTTTTTAAAGTAAAATTAAGTAGAAAGTTAGAGAGGTTTGTTTTGCTATAGAACTGATGTAATAGAAGGTTGCCAACGAAAGCTGTGGCACAGTTTGCTATTATTGGGATAAGTTGCTATAACTATGCTCTCAATTGAAGGCTCAGTGATTTAGCAATCCATAATTTTGGCTTTTAGGACGATACTTTTACAGGTAATTGGAGCTTCATCACATTCCATTTAATAGGTGAACTTCGAACTGAATAATTAAGGAAAGAAGAGTCTCAGTTCTACATAAACTTCTCTGAATAAATATAAAGTATATGGTTTCTACATAAGAATATTACTACTTCATTCAAAAGTTATGCTCTACCAAGCACAAATTTTATTTAATAATTAACTGCCTGAATAATTACTGTTTATTGGTGCTGAAACCTACAACTTGATATATTTGGACATTATATTGCATACTGCTTTTAGATTTAGATTTATTTTGTAATGCAGTGATTCTGCACATAAGAATATATACCCTTGGTTTACGAGTAAGTAACATCTACTTATTCACATTGTACAAAATATTACCGCTTTGCCGATGGCCATTTAAACCCTTCAGGGGCCGGAAACGGATACCCAATAAACAGAACAAGACATTTAAATTGTTAAATGCTGTAAAAATGCATCACAGATACAATTCCGTATCTTCAATATTTATTAAGTTATTTAAACAAAACAAAAAGTGATTTAAAACTCATTAAAGGCAGTATAAATCTACGGTAACAATAAAGTAGAGTCTACATTAATAAATTGTTGAAATTTCACTACTTTGTTTCACTGTAGCAAAAGCCATTCTTTGTGCCGAATGCGCCTAATATTTGAATCATTTTGTTTTGTGTGTATACGAGCCAATGTATGTATGTATAGCTACACAAGCAACTTCTCCGGTTCAACTTTAGTTTATTTATGCTATACTAAGCGATAGTCATACGAGAATATATTGCGTTACACACTCACACACTGGAAAGAAAACTCTCTCTCAGCATCTGTTATTACAGTGTTTCTCGACCAAGGTTTCTAGTAGCCTTATGCAGCTGTTTTCGCTCTGTATTTTAGTTATTTATAATCTCTTTGTGTTCAGAGTGATTTCTTGTAGCTATCAAGAGCTAATTGAATGACACATTTGAAATTGTTAAATTTCAATGTTAACCATGGCTTATCCCCGTAATGTAGCAAATAAATTAGCTTGGGTATGATGTGTACAGGCTTCTGATATTACTGTAGAAAATCTGGAAGATTTGTTGTACGATTATGAAGGAAATCTTTAGTACTTACGTAGCAGTGACGTGTGCTGGTCTACAGATGGCATGTTAGCTACTCCATTGTTTGGGGAAATGGCAGGTCAAATATGGGTCATGCGGATCAGCTATTACTAGCTATCCCTCTTTACAGAAAACAGTTAAATGGTAAAAAAAAAAAAAAAAGTATTTTTATACCACTGGATGTAACTATGCACAGTTGTTTAGTAATTTTCAGAACTGTAAATTCATGCAAGACATTCATCTACCTGTACTTGCGCATATAAAGAGCTCGTAACCTAATTGAGTATTATAATACTCAGAGGCCTCTTTATACTAGGGTGTAGGAAATTCACCACGACACCACCCCTCATACTTGAGAGAAAACACTTTCCTAAAAGGATACCACCCACAACCAAAAAAGTCGCAACCATTTCGACAATGTGTAGTGTTTTGCGAAAAAGAAGTTCGCAAGGAGACCAATATTATTTGGTGTGAATCTGCAGATTTGCCCTTGGGTGTTTATCTAGTTTTGGAGGTTACAATTCAAAAAGAAACCTTTAAGGGCACATTTACATACCTTATAGAACTAATTTAAATTTATTGTAAAATAGCTAGATTAAAATAATTGTCGTTAAATGAGCATTAAATGCATATATGCGCAGGACGTCTATACACGTCCATATCGGTTTGGGGCATTTTAACTTGGACGTCATATGACGTCCATATCGGTGAAAGGGGTTACTTCATTCAAAAGTTAGGCTCTACCAAGCACAAATTTTATTTAATAATTAACTGCCTGAATAATTACTGTTTATTGGTGCTGAAACCTACAACTTGATATATTTGGACATTATATTGCATACTGCTTTTAGATTTAGATTTATTTTTTAATGCAGTGATTCTGCACATAAGAATATATACCCTTGGTTTACGAGTAAGTAACATCTACTTATTCACATTGTAAAAAATATTACATTTATTTACTGAAAAGAAGAAGGTATAAGAATAGTAATAACTAGAGTAGTAATAATATTAAAAATTAAGAAAACAATAATAGCTGTAATGGTAGTAAACTCCATTCAGCTTAATTACCTAGATTTAAGTACTGATTAATAACAATAAGTGAAAGAAATATTTATAAATTAATGATTGAGTAAACTGACTTTATGAGATTCAAAATTCATACTTATCCTGCCTACAAGTGTGTGAAGATGATCACAAAACATTCATTAATATCGCAGATGATGATGTGATGGAGATAATAAAAAGCCAATGCTCTGAATAATTCGTAAATTTGACTAAAATTAAATGGCTGATGGGTTCGGTTTCCACTCAGGATGGGAAAAGCAACTGTTCCTCTGTTTTCTACTAGCCAGTTCTTGGTGTCCTGCACCTGAGCAGTAATCGCTTATGCAGAGTAATATAAAATGTGGTGCTTATAGCAGATCCAATATAAATGTGTACTCAGTCAACAAACAATGAATCATCATAGAAATATTCTATTTTTAACAGTTTCTCAAAGTATTTCTCCTGGAACTGTATGGAGCATTAAAACCAGGGACGTATTTAAGAACATAAGAGTTACCCGGCATTCATCTTCATAAGATAAAGGAAAGTCCTGTGAAAAGCCCTATTGAGAAAACTATCTTGATCTCGATTGGAACTCGTTTCTGCGGTGCCCAACATTCGCACATATGAGCAAAGGTTGCACTTTGTGACTTCACCTCACCTTCTTCATGAAGTCATTTCCCTTTCACTCGCTCGCTCTAAATAATGGAATGTTGCATCCTTCGCAGAGGGCGGGTGGAAGTAAACACTCCTTCCCATTATGCGGCAAAGTTGGCCACTTCCTCTTCACTGGGAGTCAGACACGCTATCACCAAACTATGGAGGCGGGCTCCAATTGAAGTCCTTTATAACCAAACAGTTTATCTGATGGCAATACGGAATGGAGCAATCGTGCTTTATATGAATTGTGAAATTGTGAGAAACAGAGAGACTCATCTCAGTGTATGGCATCGATGTTTAGTGCCTCTACCACGTGCTTAGTAAGCACAAATGCGTTATATTCCATTTAAAAATATGATATTGAGATGTCATCAGGAATGCAAGTTTTGAGGACACCAGAACAGCAAAGAAAAAAAATGACCGCACGCTTGCTCTAGTGTGTAATTTTTTTCTGCTAATAGCATACTACAGAACCCAAATATTGGAGGAATATCAAATGTAGGAATTAACTTTGTTATATTTCAAGGATGCAAAACGAAGACTTACAAGAAAATCATTCAAAAGTGGCTTCAATAATCTTAAGTTAAACACTACATATTTAAAATAGCTACATAACAAATAAAATGCCTGTTGTGAATTTTCTTAAAGTAAACCCTGTAGTCCGCTTTGCTGGAAGTGAAGTCTGTATAACTATTCTAAACCTAAGAGATAAACTAAAAGTTACTGCACAGCAGCTGTAGAACTCGTTAAAATACACAAATAATGTCAATTATAATAATGTATTGCAAAGTTAACCAATTCTGATATATTATTTGTGGTGATCAGAATTCTCAGATACTGACTTAAAGGTATGTAATTTTTTACTTCTAAGTTCCTATTCCCATTTTCATTTAAGGAGAACTAATACTTCAAATGCATCAATCAGTGGTTCCCTTGATTATTGCTTATATTACTTTATCCCAGGTATAAGAACGAAAAATGTGCAATTAAAGGCATTTCTAAAGACTTTATCCAAACAAACATGACAAAAACAATCTTTTCTAAGAACAATTTGTAGAAGCTTGGGTGGAGAAAGCCTTGTGAATGTAATATATTACATCTATTTTTATTTTTACTAACATGATAAAAATACATCCCTGATTAATTATTAAAAGCAAATAATTCAATGTAGATTTTTGGAACCCCCCCCCCCCAGAAATTGACTTCTATATATGTGCCTGATTACAACCTCTTGAACTACTTCTGGAAGCTTACATGCCACTCAGTTTCTGGCACTGCAACCAACACCCTTTAATATATTACATCTGTTTCTCTGGGTCCTGAAAGTTGTTGACTTAGAGGCAGTAGGGAACAGAAAGAATTGTGTTGTCCTAGGTTGGGAACCTAGGAAGGATTATAGTGCCTCTTAGTAGAAGAGAAGGGAAATGAGAAGAATTTCACCATGACTCAATAAAGTTACACATTGAATCATATTGCTAAATGTGAGACTCTTCAGTTATAGCCAGAAAAGTTGTTAATGAATATACAAATATATATGCTCCCAAATATAGATAGAATGAAATTATTTAATATCAAACAGATATGAATCACATATTGCTACTTACCTTTAACATTTTAGGGCATGAATTTTCAAACATAATAGAAGTTGAAAAGCAAATAAAATGTCATATTTAATTTTTTTTGTAGAAAACAAGCAGTGATCATTAAATATCTATTAAAACTTTTAAATAATTACCTTTTAATATATAAACACATTGTAAGTCGCCATTAATGTAGTTGTCTCATGTGTTTATGGGAGCTCCTAAGTGGTTTACTGGAAAAAAAAAAAAACACTAATCAGTTGGAGAATTTAATGTCATGTCGGCACTTTGGGCGTAGTAGCTCAAGGGTTAGAATGGCTGGACGGCAACCAGAAGATCTGTGGTTCCAATCTCGGCTATGGCACTGAATTTTTCAGTCTGAATCTATCTTTCCATACTTTAGCCTACACATGGCCAGTGTGAAAGAACAATTAATTACCAGAAAAGTAAATGTTCATTGTGAAATAAGTGTTTATTGACTTATCATTTCGTATATTCCTTATGGTATACCTTTATGGCTGCAGAATTAGCTTTGCAGGGCATTTCATTGCAGTATACAGTTTTCAAAAAGTAGTTATCGTATCTACGTACCAGGCGAAATTACGCACCTTTATATTACGCAGGCAGACCCACCTCTCAAATGCTATAATTAGCTGTCGCTAGAGGGGGGCCTCAAAGCTTCTATCTGCACATCTAATATGATAGCAAGCTGCTATGGGAATCGCATATAAACTCGCTCCATCAGTGATGCTATTGATGACGTTAAATTTTATACGGAAAAACTACAGATAAAAATGAACACCGTGTAATTCTTTCAACAAGAGTGTTTTTTTTTTAAATGTGATAGCTGCCATTGTTATTGAGTTACAACAGTCATTTTTTTCATGTGGTTACAGTTGCTATTGACAAATAGCCATGGAACGTTACAGTATTCAGCAAGCTGTAGATATTGTAAAAATTTATTATGAAATTGTGTCATCTGTTCACCAAACCTTTTATGTATTGCGTAACACCAGGCTCTTATATGGGACTGTTGTTGGCCTCAATTGGATGGTATTGACCTCAGAAGCATTTGGGTTCAGTATGATAGAGCCACATGTCATTCTGCTCTCCAAACAATCCATCTTTTGAAGTAGAAATTTAGAGGTTTTCATTTCCTATGGATGTGATGCTATCTGGCGCCTGTGGTCATGTGATTTTATGCTGTTGGATTACTTCCTTTTGGGTTAGTTTAAATCTTGAGTTTATGCCAACAAGCCAGATACAGTAAATGATGTTATGAATAACATCACATGTGTTATTTGTGAAGTTGGGCCTAATTTACGTTCTTCTGTCATTGAAAATTGGGTCAACCATATATGTGCAATGTAACGAAGTCACCGCGAACACTTAACTGATGTCTTCTTCCACAGGTAATGGCATTAATTATGTTGCAAAATAAATAAATAAATAAATAAACCTCTAAGATTTATAGAACATGTTTCGTTTAAGTTCAAAGATAGACAACTCTTGTAAATTATTACGACTTTTTTGCAATAGTACCTAAAACCTCATACAAGATGGTCTTAGACTTTTGAATACACAAAATCCAGCTATAAAATTTACATTGGAAACAGAAGAGGATGGTGTGCTCCCCTTTTTGGAGATCAAGATCAAAAAAATGAACAACAAGCTCACTTTTGGTATTTACAGGAAACCAACACAGACACAGTTATATTAAGAACAACAGTTTCAACCCAAAACAACACCAACATGCCGTTTTCAACAGTTTAATCTTTAAGATTATCAACCTTCCACTAAACAGAGAAGATTATCAAGAAGAATACCTACACATAAAAAAGTAGCTATGTCCAACGGTTTCAACTCAAATTTAGTGGACAAAACACTTAACAGACTCAATAAGGCTAAGAAAATAAAAGAAATCACCACCCTAGAACTCACAGGAGCAAAAGAGAAAAACATTTTAAAAGAATTTACCTTCCATCCATCAGCCCATAATAAATTCCAAAAAATCTTCTCAACACACAACATAATTCTGGCACCTCAAAATAGATTTAATATCAGAAATTTGTTACAGCCCCCCCCCCCAAAACAAATCAATTACTACCAAAGAAAAACCAGGAATCTATGAGATAAAATGTGAAACTTGCCCTAAAATTTATATAGGAAAAACAAATGGCAATGTTGACATCAGAAATAAAGCACATATAAGAAACATTAAAAATGGTGAAACAGAAAAATCAGCAGTGGATTTTCATTTTTTGAATACTAGACATGACATCAACTTGGAAACATCTTTAATAAAATACGTTAATCACCACATAGACCTTTCTATATGGGAAAAAATCTTCATTAACAAAAATCGTCATAGACTCATGAATTTTGAAACTCCACCACTGGACATTTCTGACAAGCAAATCATGCCATCTATTGATGATACGGAGAATGAGGAAACCACTACAATTTGCACTAGTCAAGTTCCAGATGATAATAAGAGCAAAAGCTCTTGAAACATGTCCTGTGAAAAAGCAGTGTGAGTGAAGCAGTGTGTCAATAGCTTCTCGATTCACTTTTACACTTGTGTTACTTCACTAAGCTTGTAGGTTATTCAGGGATCTTCCCTAATTATTGTTTCTTCTGTGCTTATGTTTCCTCAGTCATTTTTGTTGTGGATCTGCCCCCCTTGTCCTAGCCTTTAAGAGATTATCGCTCTCTCTTAAATTCTCCAAACCAGTGGAACATGGTGTCATGTTAAGCAGAAAGATCCTAGAAAGCCCTCCTCAAATGTCCAAATGACTGTTTTTCATTTAAGCCACATCTTCTATCTAAAAAACCATAGCATGATAATGTTTTGTCTGAATCTCTAATGCACCTGCAAGAATATTCACACCTTCCAGAATTTCTACTTAAAAAAAGGAAATGAATAATGCAAAAAAGAGCTCTGCTTGCTGCCAATAAACTTGCTTGATTTTGAAACCAAGTTTCTGTTTAATCTTGGTATCTAGTTGTAAAATAGATTATTATTAACATTTTGTATAAAAGACAGATTTGTAGATGGTACCTTTGTGAATAGGTGAAAAATTAAAAACTGAGACTTATTTTTGAAAATAGGCCAATGTTAGGTAAATGAAATTTCTAACAAAATGTACATAAGCAACTATGCTATAAAAGAACCAACGTTTATATATATATATATTAAATTTAAAGGGAGTCGACTAATGACGTATATGATGCTCAACTTTTTTTACTGAGTTGGGTCAAATGGGACGTTGAAAGTGAACTGACATCTTTAGAATAAGAGAAAAGCCTGGAAAGATCTTAACCAAGTAACTCACCCTAATCAAGAATGATACTCAACACCTTGTAGATATGTCTCAACTGCACAAGCAACACAGCATAGATAGGGGTTATATTATTTTTGGAGAGATTTTTTCCCTATAACCACACTTAAGTCTTCCTAAAAATATCAAAATTATTAAACATGAAATTCTTTATACTGGTAGTAATAATGCAAGGGCTGTTCAATAAAGAATGATCCTAATTTTTTTATGGTCATAATTTTTCGCACTAACATTCAATCTTATATTCTGTTAGCTTAATGTGAAACAAAACACACCGTAGTACTTTCATTGTTGGTACTCCTGTTCCCGTCTGTGAGAACCATGAAAGCTCAGACATATTCAGTATCGCCTTCCGCTGTAATGGAGGTAAAATGCAGTTAAAGTTGATGTTAGAGGTAGATCCGGAGTTTCTTTCAAACGTAATCACTGCTGATGAAACTTGGCGACATCATTTTGATCCTGAAAGCAAACAGCAAAGCTCAGCGTGGAAATCTCCTTCATCACTAACCCCCAAAAAAGCAAAAGTGGTTGCTTCTGCTGGGAAAGTTATGGTCATCTCATTCTTTGATTTTCATGGAATGGTTTATCAGCATGTTGTACCTGCACACACATCAGTAACTGGACAATACTACAGGGATGTCCTGAAAACATTGCAAGTCCATATCAGGCGTAAAAGACCACATTTCCATGAATCAGGCTGGATGCTGCACCACGATAATGCACGGCCCCATATTGACTAAGTTGTAGCTGAATATCTTGCAAAAATGAATGTGAAATGCATCTCTCACCCTCCCAATAGTCCAGATTTAGCCCCATGTGACTCTTTTCTATTCCCTAACTTGAAGAAACGCCTTCGTGGGAGGCATTATCCATCATCAGAAGCAGTGGTGAAGGCTGCGGAGGCAGTTTTAAAGAATCTCTCACAAAATGGTTTCTAGCGTGTCTTTGAAGACTGGCAGAAATGCTGGGACAAATGCATCGCATTCAGGAGAGACTATTTTGAGAAGGACCATCAAAATTATGAGGTTGAGTAAGGGTAAGTTGTGAACAACAAAATTGTGGTCATTCTTTATTGAACAGCCCTCGTATAAATTTCATCCCCACTATAGTTGGTAGAGAAAGTAAAATTGTGGGTTCTATGAGACTTTACTATCTTAACCACTGCAAAAGCTAATGTCCTCAGATCTTATGTTCACATTTAGGAATATTTATCAGGGTTTAAATTAATTGGGTTTAAACATTGTGCTGGCTTATCCTTAATGTGTATGTACAGCTGGTTAAATCATTTGCACGGTTTAATGTGCAAAACTGGATCTCTGGTTTTATTAAATTAAGCTTTATGGTTTTAGGTAAAACTGGAGAGGAAGTATATCTTAAAGTAAATTATTTTCGTGACCAGATGGCTCCAGAGTACCTAGTGCTTGTATTGCATATATTTTTCTCCTAATGAAGACCCAAAGCAGATAAAGCAACAATTGATGTGGAAACATAAATACTTCTTTGGAAGTTAATATGTTCGATGGAACTGATCTCTCCATATCCAAGAAGATGATTAAGATGTGAGTATAAAATAGCCCCAATAATGAGCATTTTCTGTAATGCTTTGGCTTAATTGACAAAGTATCACAACCTACAGCTGTTTCCATTATTATTTGCAATATGTAGACTGTTATCTGTCTCATTCTTTTGCTTTCTTACTGTATCTTCTTCTATGCCTTTTTCTCGCTGCTTGTATCTTTATTTCTCCCTATTTTTCTCCACATATTTCCTTCCTCTCACTACCATCTCTCTGTGCAGCATACATGTTAATTGATATATCGAGATTTAACTGTATTGGAACACCACAGTGAAGCGAAAAATTATTAATTTTTAGATGATTCATATTTTTTACGAAAGTGAAGCAGATGTGTAAAAAATATGACTCATCTAAAAATTAATAATGCTAATTGATGTTTAGAATTGGTAATAAAATGTTTTCTGTTATGTTATCACTGATTAAGCACTGGTTTAAGAAGTAGAGCTCCATGTGCCTTTTGCTTCTGCTTCCAATGTAATTCTCAAATACCTTTTTGCTTGTAGTCAGGCTTATGTATGTGTATAATAGTTAAGTAGTAATATCTTCTTGAACATTCATTTCATTTGTAACTTTATAAATAACAGAGTGTTAGAAGTAAGTTCCAGAGAATTAGTTATAAGGCTTTTTGAAAAAAAATGAACCAGTAAGATTCTTTAAGCCGCTGTGTAATTAGCAAATCATCCTCAGGGACTCCCACATGACAAACCTTTCTCTTAGTAGCCATTTCAACAAGTGTTACATTAGTGGTCGTATGGGCTACATATGTAGCCCAGCTGTGCGCAACTCACTTTAATTACAAATAACAAAAATACTGCCTCACTAAAAGATATTATAGCCAACTGACCATTTAGTACATACTGCATCAATAAGGTACCAAAACAACCATAAATGCAGAAGGAGATGCGTACTTGCAAAAACAAAATGACTGGGTTATATATGTAGCCCACACTACTACTCAAGGGTTAAGATTAATGAAGCTTGCTATACACGTTTACAGAGACACGGTGAATATTACTCTCGGTTTTATTGTAGGATACATTTAAGCACACTCTCGCTACTTCAAATCAGAAAATTTCAACTTTTTGAAAAAAAAGCCATTTTAATACCTTTAAAAATTTCTGGAGGCTAAAGTTATTTAGACACAGAGAAACCTAGAGTAATTTCAAAAAGAGAATGAATTACAAACCTGTTCTTAAAATATAAGGCCAAAATTTAAGATATTTTGTCACAAGGGAGTTTTTCGATGACATAACAAAAAAAATTAAATTTGACAATAATTTTCAAACTATCAAAGTGAAATTGATAAAATTTGTGTTGTATCATATTTGCACTATCTTATATCTACTCGTATGGTATAAATCTTAAAAAGTTGGCCTTATTAGTTTAGGATTTCAAATTTTCAGTCATACATATCCAAGGGTTGCTTTATATGGGGTAAACAATTCTTTGCACTACAGGTTTTGCAGTGTGGGACCAGCTGGCAAAGCTGACTGCTGTGGCAATATTTTGGATGATAGGAAGTTCACAGTAGGTATAGTAGAGTATGTTGTGTAAGTTATTTCTAACATACATAATGTCACCCGAACATCAGAATTCCCAAAAGAACCAGCTGGCAGGTAGTGCCAGTTGGTAAGCATTTAGGCCACACCTACCCATTTATCTGTGTAGCGCTCCTACAGGGGATGGCTAGAAGAGCGGCACGAGCCCTGCACCATCTCTTTCCCCTCTTTCCTATACATAATATTGATATAGCAAACTTTATTGCCTGATCTTGTGTATCCTGCATACAGTTTTTAATTCTTTTCCCGCAAGAAAAAGTTCTCGCTGTTGAAGAACTCTCTGCTTGTTCTGTGCAAATTAATTTAGTCAAATTGTAGGTTTTATGGACCATATTGTCTAAATCTTGAGACCACAAGTACTTATAGAGGACACTCAAATTCCTACAAGGCTCAGAATCTGAAAATATGGCTTTGTTTTCTTCTTCTGCTTCTTATGGCACTACAGTCCCTCTCCTCTGTCCTAAGTGTCCTCACATTAAGTGTTGCTATAGTAATTTCCTGTCACAAGTTTGTCTTTGGGTTCTTGGTTTTCTTTTACGTGGTTTGCTGCTGTGTCATGTACTGCCAGTTTATCCATTTGTAATTTATGATTAGTTTTTGGTAATCTACTTTTGCAGTGTTGCCCCTCTCTCTTTCCTCTCTAGCTCTTGCTCTGATTGTTTACTGTATTTCTGTTTCCTGTCTCTAAATAACAGATGTGAATGTAATTAATCTATAATAATGATCTATAATCACTGCAAAGCCATAAAAAATATCATACAACAGAACAATAATAGTAAATATAAAGGTGGACACACCAAGGTAATTTAATAGATACATTAAATAATAATTTTCATCACCCTGCACTGTGGTGAATTGTGCTGGAGAACTGTACTCTTGTTCTTTGCCATGAAATGTGCCACGGTTTGATCTCACACATGGGGGTGCAGATTTTAAGTACCAGATATAGGACCAGTTTCAACTCAGATTTGTAAGGAATTTAGAAGGCTGCAATATAAGTAGCTGGCTAGCCCATGTCAGATTCCAAGTTGTATTCTTTGGGTTACTGTTGTTTCTTTTTAAGTAATCGTCGTGCAATGAACAATTTAATTTTCTGTCTTTGACCTTTCTATCTGATTTATTCCCAATTAAATCAAGCAGAAACAATAAGTCATGCAATAGGACATAACCAAAACTGAATAACTTGTGCCAGAAAAGATAATTTAAAATGTTGTAATAACCTTTGGTATCCAAAAGGCCAAAATGTGCTCTCACACAATTTTAGCTACTTTTGTTTCCACAAAGTTACTTGGCTGACACTAGAAGGTGGGCACTATGACAACTCCAAGTATGAACCAAGGCTACTAATTCTACTAATGTTATCAAATTGGTTTCTCTTATTTATCCACTTTGTGCTAATACAAACCTTTCTATGAGCACTTTATATTCTAGTAAACTATTTAGACACACTGAATGCAAAATGCAAAAAAAATTATTTAAAACTAGTTGATAATTTCTGTTTGTCTCCTTAAAATTGCCTCTCTTAAGGATCTTCTGAAGGAGTTTGTGTAAGTTATAAAATAACTCTTTATGAAATTCAATAATAAACACATAATACATTTTAATTCCACTATACCAGTTATGTGTATTTCAGCTATAGGTTCTTGCAGCCAAGGTCTGTCAAATTGTTTTGGTTATGTTTTACTTCTGTGACTTACATGTAATAATATCATGTTAAGAATTCACACTTTTTATTCCTGATCAGTATATCATATTCTATAAAAATTATTTGTGGTTGGTTTATTGACACTCGTCACTTACTTTTTCATATATTTATGAAAGTCTCTCATAAATATATGAAAAAGTAAGTGACGAGTGTCAATAAACCAACCACAAATAATTTTTATATTAATTTTGACGTCACTGTTACTAAATTCCTCCAAACACACATCAATATCATATTCTACTTAAAGTTTCAGCAAGTCTGGTAGTTTTCAACTAGACCTACTTCAATTTATGATAGGTGTAGGGAGGAAATGGAAGATAAAGATAATTGCTTTCATTTACAAATAAAATAATTAATGCTCTTCATGTTTTATTGTAATCCTTTTCTTTGTTCACAAAAATTTATTCTTTACAGTTTTACCTTACACTACAATCATATACACTAATGCTTTTCACTATTCCTGGCACCTGAATAAAGTGGGTGGAACATGTATTGCATTCCACCCAAAAATTCAGTTTTGAATTTTTTTCATGATATACATGTTGAGGACTAATAAAAATAAAAGTATTATTAAAAAGCCCTATATATGTAAATGTCTATCTCCAAGAGAATGACACATACCATAACTCAATTACAAGTTAGATAAATACCAATCTTCAAATCTAAATTTAGCATCTTCAAGGATGTGATGCAAATAACTTCATGAAACTTCTGATGCAAACTACCCTTAAGACATAACGTTTGTGTTTCTTAAAAATGGCTATAATGCTTTTGACTAAAATGTCATATTTATATCTAAGATAAAGAATAAGCTGGGTATTCTGTTAAAAATGCTGCTCCTGGTGAATGAATTTTTGTATAACTGGTAAAGCATATCAACTAAACAAAAAGGTATTCTACAAAAATATAGCTCTCTTTTTACTTACTATGTAGATCAAATCAATTTCATGCCTCTCTCAGCAGTGTAAATGGTAGCATGTCTGCCTCACATTCAAGAGGTCCCGAGTTTGAATATCTGTCAATGTAAATTATCTAAATAAAGTTTCTTTCCCATGGTTTTCTCTTATCTTGAAAGATGAATGTCTGGTTACCCTAAGCTCTATGGATCCTGGGCTCATTTAACCATCATCTCAAGCATTTCCTTCATCATTCAATATGGCAGTGTTGGAGTAGGTAAATTAAAAAAAGAAACCAGAAAATAATTTCATTTTTGGATTTAACAGTTGCTATTGGTCTGAATCCTTGAATTCCTTCTTATATATTCTTTGAAGTGCTATTTTGTGATTCTTTTGTTTCTTAAGAGGTGTAGAGTTAATTGAATTTCAGAGCTAAGCCATAGCAACCTACAGTTTAAAAGTCTCTTGCCTCAGCCTTCCTTGTACCATAAATTAAATAGATAATTTCTACAATCACTTAATTCAAATAAAATTTAGCACAAGACAAATATAATATAGCAAAATTAATACAAGTGTAATATATCAGACACTTTAAAACATAGTGCTTTTGATTTAGGAAGTTTCCAAACATTTATTTCCATCCCAGCATTGAATTTTTGAGAAGAATGCAGAATGATATGTTGAGCAAGTTCCTCAAAGCACCACCAGAGGAGACCTCGGACCATAAGTTGCCAGATCATCAATGTTCTTGTGAGGGCAAATGATAAGTTAAGCTTCTTAAAATCAGTTCATCAGATATCAAACCAGATAACTGACTATATTACTGATAATAATATATTAATAAACACCAGTTAGACAGTAGCAATGGATATACACACAATAGAAAATAAAGACTATCTAGCCCCAAAAATTCAACTGCTAAACCAGACCATTGAGAAGGTAGAAACTACCAAATTTGTGGAACTTTGGGTCCAGAACAATTTATGGTGGGAAACCCACATAAGTCACATAGTCAAAAAGTTAGGTACAGCCTGCTACATGATACAGGAACTAGCAGGTTGTACAAGGGGGAAAACTATCAGAATGACTTACTTTGCGTACGTTCACTCATTGCTACGATATGGTGTAATGTTATGGGGAGAGTCACCTGCCAGTAAAGGATACTTCATAATGCAAAAGAAAATAGTTCGAGCTATGGTAGGAGAAAGAGCAAGAGCATCATTCAAACCTTTATTTAAAAGACTAGGTATTCTTCCCTTTCCTTGTATTTATATATTTGAAATTATAATGTTTATGCATAAAACTAGTAACAATAGACTCACCTTTCACAACAAATGAATCAGTGCATAAGTATAATACAAGACAAACCACAAATCTACATGTCTATCAACATAACAGTTGCCTATGCCAAAAAGTATATTACACTCTGGTATAAAGATATACAGCTCTCTTCCAAAATTTTTAAAGGAAATAAAACAGGAAAATGCATTCAAAAGTTCATTAAAGGTACATCTAATTAACCACTGACTTTTACTCAATTCAGGACTTTCTAGCTAACAAATGTAAATAATCTGCCTTTACATATGTACATACTGTATTCTTGTAAGTTTATATAAATTTTATTTCTGTAAATTATTTTATTCTTGTAAATCCATATAAATTTTGTTTCTAGCTAAATCAATACCCAGTATTCCTTCAGTTTATTAATCTGTAAATATTTTTTATGTATCTTTTGACATGTCCAACATTGATTGTACTTCTCTGTACTAAACAACTAACTGGATTAATAAATTACTTACTTACTTACTTGCAGATATACCATACAGAACCAGCTGATAACCGGTTGATAATGGAAACATATCTCCAAAACATGCTCCGGGAAATTTAAAAAGTAAGTGTTGTTTAGTGTTATTAATTGAATCACCTTTAGTTTTAAGAATAGAATACTTTCTCAGTTGCTATATACAGGTATAGTACATAAAGTAAATAAGTATGTAAGGACTACAAACATGGCCAATATTGCACACTGAGTGTGGGTAAAGGGAACTACCATCCTAAATTAGAGTCCAATTTGGCTGGATTTGGGGTACTTTTGTTCTTATCATTAGAGTTTATGACTGAATATGGCTGACTACTAATATAAGCTTAGGTTTCAAGAGCACACACATTTCTGTATTGTTGTGAGACATATTACATGTGTACATCAAAGCTCAAGTGCTTTGCTGGTATAATTTTTGCAACTTCCAATTTGGATGGTGGTATTGTATGGAGACAGCTGTCACCAAGCAAGAATCTGTAACACTATATCTAAGGCTATAACTTTTAAATAGGATGATTTAGAATGTCTTAATTTTATTGTGTTACAAAACAGAAAACCCAGGTATGTGCCTCCTCAGTGCCTTGGGGGCTTGGATCCATTTTGAGGTCGCATACATGATTTAACTCGACCAGCAGTATTATTTAACTCTTCTATATAATAAAGGAGTTCACTTTAGTAAATTTTTGGCCTTCCTCAGTTCTGTTAATGACCAAATAGTGAGGACTACAATACTCTGTTACTTCATTTCTTCTAATATTAACAATTTAGTTTATTCTTTTTTTTTATTGCTGTCATAGCGATAATATCCTCAACCATTGCAAATGTTTCCAATGCTGTGCTCACATCCTGCATACCACCCTTGCTTAGGTAATAGTCCAGGCCTGGAATTGGCTCACCTCAAGGTCTCACCTACCAATGTTAAGTCAGAGGGACCCAATCGCCTTCAGGCATACATCAGATCATGCAATGGTCTCTGCACAGGTCGAAGCTGTTTTACCAACACAGGCTGCAAGATTTATTAAAGCCAATATGCTTACGAGTTATCTTGTGTGCTTTGAAATGCATAGGACCCTGAACTCCCCATGTGGTTTTTATAAACTCCAGCGTATTGGACGGTATGTCCAATGAGGAGATTCAGAAAATTTGGTGGAACAAGTAGTGACCGACCAATGTATATCGAGTTCACAACAAGGAACTGGATAAACTGGTGCCAATTTGTTCCCTGCAGGATATGAACGTATTGAAGTGTGGCCATATATACCCAATCCATTGAGGTGCTACAAATGCCAGCACTTTGGCCAACAAGTGGTTCTTGTAATGGAGTTGGTACCTGCGTTTACTGTGGCGAAGTCAAGCATGATAATGCATGTACTTCACCTGCGACATGCATTAGCTGCGAGGTAATCATTCATCAAACTCCAGAGAATAACCCATTTCATGGAGGAAAAGGCGATCCAAGGGTTCCTAGTAAGAGAGAAGATGTCCTTGCAAGCCAAAAAGCTCTTACATTTTCTTCAGCCTTCTGGTGCTAGGTTGATTACTTGTATGCACTTGCAATTAAGTTGGTATCTAGATGTGAAATCGCAACACAAGCTAGCTACTTAAATGGGACAGTAATTGCAGAAAGAAGAATCACACCAAGATCACAGCCAAAGCAACAGACACCAGCAGGTACAAGAGTGAGCACACGTACCAAGTCCAGTCTTAAGAAGAATGTTTCAGCCAAATCACCATCGAAAGTATCTACTTCAGGAATGACATTTAAACCAATAATATATAATAAATCACTAACCAAATTCCAGACCTCATATGAAATAACTGACTTCCTTAGGGACAATAATAAGACCAGTAAAAAGACAGTACACTAGCATAAAATTCTGCGATTATCTCCTATGAAATCACAGTCTGAGGAATCATCCGGAGGAGACTCAGAATGGTGACTATCATCGTCATTGATCGAGGTTCTTGAGCCAAAATGTTCAGTTTGAAAGCCGTCCTCCATAGAGAATATGGGGTAGGAAGACTCTGCCCTCACTGCCAGAATGATAGTGAAAAAGGGCATGATAAACCTGCTGAAAGAAGTGTTGACCAACATCGGGAACGGGGGCAATTTAATTCGACCAGCAGTGTGCAGATAGCTTTAAAACAGGTTTTTCAAGCTAAGTTATAGAATTTAAGTAGGAAAATGTTTTTTTTAATTTCTTTTAGCATTTTATTTATTTTTATTTATAGTACAGGGTGATTGCAAATGATTCTTCATGTTTTGAGGTCTTATAGCTTCGAAAATATGATGCCCACCCATTTATACTAATAAACAATTGACAGAGCATATTTCAAACTTTTGTAAACTTTTCCAGGAAGCAATGGAAGATGAATTTCCCCTCTGACTCATGTTGAGCGATGAGGGGAATTTCCACCTACATGGTAATGTGAATCATTACAACGTCCACATAGGGTCACGGCAAATCTCAATGTTACAACGGGAATGGAAAGAGATACTCTAAAGATTGATGTTTTCTGTGCAGTGTCACATAGCAACTTTTACGGGCCCTACTTTTTTTCTGAAAAAATGTCATGGGTATGACTTTCCCACACATGCTACAAAACTGGTTGTTTCCCAGGCTGATGGTTGATATGCTGCACTTCATATTCCAACAGTATAGAGCTCTGCGTCATTGGCATAGATAAGTACATTGCCGTCTGAATGAGGAACCTCCAAACAGATGGATTGGGTGATGTGCACAGGATGATTTGGCATTCTTTAGGCGGTCCTCTAGGTCTCCCAACCTTACAGTTTGTAACCATTTTCTGTGGGGATACGTGCAAGATAATGTGTACATACCACCCTTGCCAACAACATTGACTGAACTCCCGGATCGCATCACTTCTGTGCTGGCGAACGTTGACAGGGACATGCTAAACGTGTATGGCCTGAACTTGACTACCACATAGATGTGTGTCGTGTAACATGAGCAGAGAACATGAGCACAGAACATTTGTAATGATGTGTAAGAAACTTGGAAATGTGCTTTTTCATACAATATATCATTCCTTACTTTGTATGTAATACTTTTTGAAATACGTTTAAATAAAACCTGATGTATCATTTGTAATCGCCCTGTATATAATTGTTTTTTCACCTAACTGTGAATGTTGATTTTATTTGCAATTTTATATTTATTTTTTGTAACTTATATAATTAAATTTATCTCTGGCTATTGCCATGATTAGTTACAACCACACCCGCCCCCGCCACCGCCGCCACCGCCACCACCACCGCCACCCTGACCGAGATTCGAACTCGAGACCTCTTGAACATGAGGCAGGCATGCTACCATCTACGCTATCGAGGTGGGCCAGGTTTTCCCTTATCCTGAGAGACGAATGTCGGGTAACTCTAAGTTCTATGGACCCTGGGCTCATTTGAGCTCTCTTTCACCCATTCCATTCATTGTCCGATATGACTTAATGTTAGAAGATGTAAATTACAAAAGCAGAAATTATCATTATCATCATCACCCGGATGGCAGATGTTTAGTTTAACATATTCCAGTTTGATTTTTGGTTGATGTAATTTATAATCCATCAATTCTAAGTAGGATTCCTTCAGTGCTCTCAGCTTTGGCTGCTATTTGGATTAGCTCCAGTGTTACCTGTGTTGCCCGCAAGCCTGGCAGGGAACCTTATGTCATATAAGCTAGAATTTTCTTCGGTCAATTTCCTAGAAAACCAACCAGCATGCTTTTGTGTAGCGAAATGGCATAGAATTTTGCTACTCTGTATCCAGTTTCATCACATTTGAGAGATGAAACCTCCTGAAATAGTCTCATGGGTAAGCAGTGGCCAATAGAATACATGGACATTAGACTTCTGTTTTGTGTCCATTGTCACCATAGAAGCCAGCTGTCTTGTGTCCAAGCCACATACATTACGATGGGGACTATGTGTGCCTGGAAAACCTGTATCTTAGAGCACACAGGCATTCCAGACCTCAGGATTGATTTCAGAGAGGTGCTGACAGGCTCATGTAGAGATGTTCCTGATGTTTACAAAAGTAAAACCTTATCAAATTTTGCTCCAATTTTTACATTTAATTCTTTGACTTCTTAACTGCAATTTGATGTAGTCAGCAGGGATATGGTCCCTCATAAGTAGAATGACATGACTCCTGTCATGGCTAACAGACATACACAGTAATACACCAATGCAGGCAGGACTTCTATATGAGGCAGAAGTTTTTCTGCATGGAATTGAAGGCTCTTAAACAGAAAGGGACAAGGTCTCAAAACTTAACTGAACATATCTTCTGATTTTTCACCATGCTTGACAGATAACTATTCACAAAGTCATGTGAACCAGTTAGCGTCCAGCAACACTGGAGAGGCCAGGAGTCACTTGCAGTCTCACTGCAGCATACTTTCTACCCTAACAGACATACACAGTAATACACCAATGCAGGCAGGACTTCTATATGAGGCAGAAGTTTTTCTGCATGGAATTGAAGGCTCTTAAACAGAAAGGGACAAGGTCTCAAAACTTAACTGAACATATCTTCTGATTTTTCACCATGCTTGACAGATAACTATTCACAAAGTCATGTGAACCAGTTAGCGTCCAGCAACACTGGAGAGGCCAGGAGTCACTTGCAGCCTCACTGCAGCATACTTTCTACCCTAAACAAAATATTTATGAGCAGCTGATGTATAAATGGCCCTGTAGTAGCAGCCAACAAATTAGTTGTTACTGAACATTCACTCAGAAAATCCAGACTATGGCATTGACGATGTTGTTGGAAGACCACGGTTTATATGCTTGAAATAATTTATCATTGTTTAATCTTTGTTTATATAGTCAGTCATATTCACAATTTCTGACATTGTTAAAGAATATACACAAGCAACTGTTCATTTCCGAAAGAGATGTTGTTTAGTCTGAAGTTCACAGCAGTACCGGTGTAAAGAGAGAAGCAATATTTACAGTTCCTTACTGTAAATGAGTTAATACCGGATAGAGGAATGACTTCATTTCAAGCCTTAAAGCGCATAGGTTATTTACTTTCCTTTCATGAAAATGAGTATCCTTTTCTAACGCTCTTTTTTTTTTTCCTTCAAGCTTTACATGTAGTCCTTCGCTGAATTTTCCACAGTACTGTCAATTTTTTAAAATTTGTTTTTCTTTCATATTTTACATTGGTGCTTCAGCTCTTAGAATCTAGCCTGAATACTACACTTTGAATTGTTTTAATGATAATCTGCTTCTGTTCCAGGATTTTAGCTTGGATACTTTGAAGAAGATGCTGCTAGATGAGGCATATTATTTCTAACTTACCTCAAAATGAGCTAAAACGTCCTTGACTGCAGATTTTATTAAAACTTTTCAGTCATTCCATTAACAATGTTCTTGAGTAAAAACGATGTATAATTCTATCACAACTTAAAATTTATATTTTGTAGGAATAGTTCATGTTTTCCATTCTTCTTAGCATGTGTAACCATAGCTCATATTACTGATCAACATCAGTATATATCAGTATAATATTTGCAGAAAGACACAACTGTATCTAAGTCTTCTTCGTGGATATTGGAGAGAAGAGTATCATGAAACATATAGCTCCTAAGGACGTCTTTGTTTTTCCACATCACTAGCTGCCTTATGTGCTTTGCTCTTCAAGGGAGAGAAACCTACACCATTGATACAAGCACAATTCTGGAGCATTTTGCACACAAGAACAATTTACTTGAAGAGAAATTTCACCTTCAACTGTATATTGCTCTGAGATTGGCTTTGAATATGAAGAGATAATGCTTTTAAGTCCTTTCTGCTTCATGTTGTATGCTTGAAATGTGTAGCTGAATTTCTTGGATTGATCTAAAGCATCTTGCAATGTTTGGACACAATTCTGAGTTGGTCAGTGTGCTGTACTAGTAGTTGGATGCTTTTTCATGGATCTGCTGGTGGGCTGACCAAAGTTTTTTCCTGTGAATTAGAAGTACTAGGCAAACCTGGCTGTCGGCATTGCCCTAATGGAATGAATGGTTGAACCTCACTGTGTTCTTTCATCCTCTGCAAGAGAAAATCTTTGTTGCTGTCCATTTGCTGTTACTTCAAATTCACAGCCAATGCAAACTGATATCAACATACGATATAGACATAAATACATGTAAAACCAAGGTCATACAATTTAGGAGAGGAGGAATTGCATCTAAAACAGACATCATTATCTGTGATAATAACATATTGGAAACTGTAAACTCTACAAATGTGTGAAAATATATTTCTGCCCATGATGTAAGTTGAAAAGCTTTGGTTGTGATAACTCTACCACCCGGCTTCAGAACACTGTACCTGCATGCGCTTACACAGATGTTGGCAAAATGATCAGCTTGTCCAACCAGCAAGGATGCTCTACAGTAGGGTACAAAAACTGTACCAAACAAGCATGTATAATTTGTATTTAATAAATCATGTTTTGAAAAGTTTGTAATATTTTGCCAAAGCTTCAATGAAGGTTTTATAAAATATTAATCCATTTCTGAAATTGTAATAAAGTAGAATCTTATAAGAAATGCAAACAAAGTACCTGTAAAAAGAAATAAAAATAATACCAGAAAAGACACCATGTTTTGTTATAGTATGTTTTAAATTTAGTTTCCCTATTACTTACATACAGCAGGTAGAACAATTATTGCATTCTACTCCACAAAACTTTATCATGAGAATTTGCCAAAAATGTCACTTGAGAATCCCTAAGTTAAAAAATATTCATATTGTCTTGTCAGTATTGTCACCCAATTATCGGAAGGCACGACCAACTGGAGCTGGGTAGGGGACAGGAGGCACTCAGTCAACGCCTACTCATTTATCTTGTAGTGCTAACCGAGGGGATGGTTAGGGAAGTATCACATACCATCTCATTCCCCTCCCCCTGACTTCTGGAACAACCGGGATGATTCAGCAAGCCGCGAAACTTCCAGACACAGAGATCTGCGTATATAAGGGATGCAGTGGACGAGTCAGTTGAGTTCTTGGCGAGCAGCCGTGAAGAGCGCAGTGATAGCGAACGAACTGGAAGACTGCGTACGTGTATCAGACGAGCTGTACATAATTATGAGTGTAGAGTGGACCTGTGACAGACGAACTGGTGGATTGTAATTGTGTGCGCTACGTAATTCTATGTAATCGGCAGGTGTTCCAACTTTAATTCGGTGGAAATAAAGAACATTTTGAGTTTGTGCAACTGGACTTTTAATTTCACGAACCCACAAAGTCACAATTGGTGTCAGAAGTGGGGGTATTGCCACCACGGACACGGTATTGGAAAATATTCTGGAGAAGATGATAAAAATGAAAGCCAAACTGATCCTGGAAATGAAAGCGGCAAGTAAAAGCCTAGCCGCGGAACTAAAAGCGAAGACGGAGGCGGCAAACAGCGACCTGGTCGCAAAGTTGGAGACGACAAATCACAATCTGACTGCAATGAAGGCTGAATTAACCACAGAAATGAGAGCATCGAACGACAGTCTGGCCACAGAAATGAAGGTGGCGAACGAGGTTCTCGCCGTCAAATTTGAGGAACAGTTGGCCGGCGTGAGGGATGACGTCGCGAAGCTGGGCAAGTGTATGGAACAAGTAGACGAGCCCCTTAATTAGTTAGAGGAAAAGGCCAACAGTAACGCCAATTCCCTGAACGCCATGCTGGAAGACGTCGAAGACCTTGCGAACCGCGTAAGCAACCTGGTGGAAAGGCCGACAGCAACACAAAGTCCCTGAACGCCATTATAGACATCGTCGGCAGGAGGTTGAACGACTTGAAGACCGATGCGCCGGGACGTGACACAACATAGTTGCGCGTCAAACCTCCTAAATACGACGGCACGTCAACGTTCGAGGTCTTCCGCCGCCAGTTCGACACGGTGGCCAGGCACAAAAAGTGGTCACCAGAGGAAAAGGCCGCACAGCTAATAACCAGCCTCCAGGGACGGGCCGCGGAAGTCCTAAACGTGGTCCAGACAACGGCGGGTCCCAAGGATGTCTGGGAGGCCCTGGAGAACCGTTTCGGGAACCACTGCCTAGCCGCAACTTACCACAGTCATCTGAAGACGAGGTCGCAACAGCAAGGAGAGACGCTACAGGAGTTCACCTGGCGATAGAACAACAGGTTAGCAAGCCCTTGGTTGACCTTCCACCGGAGTTCGTATCCCGGGAAGCTGCCTACGCCTTTGTCGACGGGGTACGAGACACCGAGATACGTCAGCGTCTAATGCTCGGCGACTACACAACCATCCACGAGGCGCTGACGGCTGCATTGAGGATGGAGGCGACCAAGGTGACGGCTACTCCGACGTCGAGAACGAGGAGTGTCCGCTACACTGGAGACAGAAGGCCAGCCGAAGGATGCCGGCGAAGTCCTAGTGGCGTGTGTTGGGACTATGGACAGCCGGAACACCTAGAGAGAGACTGCCGACACCAGGAAGAGCAGCCGGAAGAACGAGTAAGGCCCGGCGTGGCGAGGAGCACGTCGGCATCGTCTACACCATCTCCTCGAGTGACAATGCGCACCGTCAGCTGGCGGGTGGATGACAGCCTAATCGCGGACGGTAGGGTGAGAGGGAAGCCGTGCCGCGTGCTGGTGGACACCAGGGCAGCCGTGGCCGTCATCAGACCTGACATAGCCAAGTGTTTGCCGTCGAGGAAGCCGAGCTGACCATACCAGCTGATGACGGCATCGGGCGACACCTTGCCTGTGGAGAAGGAGGCTCTGCTGAAGCTGACCTTGGGACGGAGTGCCGTGCGTCTGTAGGTGTTCGTGGCGAAGGTGGCTGAGGAGGTGATTCTGGGACTGGATGCCCTCAGGAACCACGAGGCGACGGTCGACGTTGGCAGGAAAGTCATCCGGCTCAACTGAGAAGAGGTTATACTCCGTCAACCCCAAGAGCGCCTTGGAATCTGCAGGGTCGTTTTGAACGAAGACGTGGTTGTCCCCGCGAGGAGCGATTTTACGCTATTTTCCCGGTGTTCTTAGAGTTCCGGATTCTTGCTATTCCATTCTAACACAATGTACACTGATTGCGGAAACATCAAGGAGATCACCAGTTTCTTTCTCAATGTTTTTTTATAGACGATTCCGGGTTTCTTTCTTTAAGCACGGCGAAACAATGGTCGATCACTCGCCTCTCGGAGATTTTTAAAGGTTTGCCTCGATTGTGTTTTATTTCGGCTGAAGCACCGGCCTGCCCCATGATGAAAAGCTTACCGATTTTAAATTGCATATACATAAATGTTATTGAGGTTGTGAGACACGGGAGATGTACAAGAAATACAGTGTTAAATATCAGAAGCAGCTCCTCACTATAAACAATAACATCTTAATCAACATTCAGCTCGATACAGACTTTGTTGCGACAGAGCTGCCTGGTAGAAGAATGCAAAAATGTTATATAATAACAGTGTTCTGTAGTAATTGTGAAATAAAATGCAGCTTAATTTAACAGAATAATTTGAAGGTGTGTATAATTTCACCTGTGTTCTGCCTAATCTGTATATAGCATATTACTTTGTATATATCTGTTGTAAATACTCCTTTCAGGACTCACGAGCCCAGAACACATCTTTGTGGTATATGAAGCAGTAAGATTAAATGTGGGGCTATTACGTTTATAATAGGAATCAAAATATTTGCATATTCTTTTCCCTCCGAAATTAGCTCGCACAGAGCAGTGATCAGTAAACTACTTACAGTACTGTACTTAAAGGAGGGGTTTATTACGCATGCAAATAAAAGAAAACGCCCATTAACTTCGCTAAACCAATCAACAGCTTAACCGTTTTCTCTCCCAATATCTCTGTCTCTGTCTCTCTTCGCCCCAGATGTTTACAGCAGGTTTAAACTAGGTTGAGACAGATTACTCAGTATTACGTAATTAGGTAAATTTAAAACGAGGTGCGAGGGACAAGTGACAAGTGACTTGAACGTTTCAAGACGGGAGACGGACAGTGTATTATCCACATAATTCAGTGAATTATAAAATCGCAAAGTTATTAATACTTGAAGCAAAGGCGATATCGGCATATTCCTTTCGATGTATGTTCTAACCTCTTGTACTTCCGCAGTAACCTTCATAGCAACCTGTTTCGACAATCTTCCCGTAGGGGAGGGGATCCGTCCCCTTCAGCTGCCGAGGTACGGGCGCTGCGGACCCTTAGCACTCGTGGTACCTCTGACGTTACTAGAGGAACCTCGGGCTGTACATTCGAGCTCCTCCCGTAGGGGAGTGGTTCGAATTGGGTTGGACTCGAGGGCGCAGTGTGTTCCCGACACCCACGGGTAAATTGGTACTTCCAGCAGGCTACGGCCGCCCGGAGGGGGTAGAGGGTTTCCCAAAAAGTCCCGGGTACTAGCCTGCAAAGCTAGTAGAAGGTATGCTAGATCACCAGGCGGCGCCACAAAGGTTTTCGGTAGTCTTCCCTGCGGGGTTGACGCGCGTAAGTGGCATATCCAACTTCCATCCCGTCTTGACGTTGTGCCTAGCGGGGTGGGGGGATTTTTAGACTCAGGTATTGCCCTATGGAAAGAGCCTCGGAGTATCCATCGCTCCCGGGTAGAAGGAGGCCCGGGTCCTTGGTCCTACGGGTCCAGGACTAATGGGAGTAGATCCTCTGCACTTAGCTATACCTCTGTAGAACATTTTCTTCGGATAGCTCTTCAAAATCATGTTTCCTCATAGGCCGTTCTCTATTACAAATGCTATTTAGACGGTCTTAAATAAAGCAAATCGACACCAACAGTCCACGCCCGCCATGTTGACTATTTACAATTGTTAAGTCCTATGAACAAAAATTTGACTTGCTAGTTTAACAGGAGATTTAACACGAGATTAAGCTAACACTTTTGGTGAAATGCAGTTTTTGTTATAACTATTGTTAAACTCGTATTAAGTCTTAACATCTCTTGGCGAATTCGGGCATAAATGTTTAAATGGCAAGTGAAGATCAGTACGCATTTTTATATGTAACTGTGTATTTTAGTATTTTCTGTGATATATTTATCAGCTGATAAGCGTGCGTACCGATAGAAGATGAATTATTAGACAAAAGAGCACAATGGTAATGAACACAGTTCAAGTGTTACACAATAATGACATAAATCAAAATATTTATATTAATTATAATACATGCAGTAGTGTTTCAGCGAAAAAAAGAAGTGTCCGTCCCATTTTTTATGGAGCACTTATACCTTATGTATGAGTACTTGTCATTTTCAGAAACAAAGCACAACATATTTGGACAAGAAACGGCGAATTCCTAGAAGAATGCTCTTAGTGGGTGGTTTAGTTCCGTATGGTGTGTTAGTTTTAGGGGTTTCAAGTGTTTGGTCTTCATTAAAGTGAAGTAGGTAGTAGTAGTAGAATTGAGTTTAGGACGCACAGCTGCGGCGGTTATCAGCACCCTTACAAAGGTAAAAGGTCTACACAGTTAAAATCAACACATTAAAATCGGAAAATCGTGTAAAACTGTGTCAATAAAAGGCTAAAAACTATACCATAAAAATACTAAAAGCCGGTGGCGCGCTAAATGCGGCTGCCCACACCGCTAAGGCGGATGAAAGCTACAATAAAACTCGCTCTACTGCATTAAGGATGTAAGTTAACACCTGTTACAGGGTACCTGGAATATGGAGGGAGTTACGCATGGGCGCTAAAAACTGGCATTCCGTTAAAATATGTCGGACAGTCAAGGGCTTCCGACAGTGCACACAAAAAGGTGCAGGGTCAGCAGATAAAAAATGTCGGTTGCTAAAAAAGCCGTGTCCAAAACGGAGACGGGCTAAAAGGACTTCGTCGCGACGACAGCGAAGTAGCATAACCGAACAACCAAAGAGTAAATAATACTGTCAGTGCTCAGTTAGAGTATGACCTTGACCCTGGGGAACCTACGAGCGCCCTAGGTTTGTATTAGTCCCATCTTAAGAAAATGACGATACATTGATAGAAGGCTATATTTATACTAAAAAGAAAAGAGGACCATAACCGCAAATGGGCCAACCTCTACCCACCGTCATTTATAAATTACACTTTATGTCAATAAGGGAAAATGTTCCGGCATGGCTATAGTCGAAGGTTTTTTCTACCTTCAACGACCTCTGAGCTGATGTAAGAGGGGTAGGAGTAGAATATTTATTGACAAATAAGCATGGGTGTGCCGGACTAAAAAGTATTGAGGGGAGGGGGGTTACGATTTCAAGTTAAATGTGGAGAAAATTCATTTTCTTATTTAACATTTCATTTTTTCCACTGATAAAATTATAATTAAGGCCCGGATTCCTAAGTGGAATAAAATAGCAGAGTTAGTTCAAGATATCTACCAAGTTAAAAAGAATAAAAAAAATTTCATCGTGTAAATCCTTTCAAACCATGTAATTATCGTCCGTGAGTGCACTAATCTTATTTTGATACGTCACTAATTTATTTTATACCTAGTTGAAACATCTGACTTATTTATTATATAGAAAAAAAGTTAGTAACAAATACTGTCACCACACACACACACACACATACACACACACACACACACACACACACACACACACACACACACACACATACACACACACACAAAGGCAAAAAAAAAATGTCAAAGAACACTTGGTTTTCAAAAGGCGCGCCTTTCCGTTAAGGGCACATGAATCAAACTAAGTCTAAAGAAAAATGAAATGTAGTGTAAGTATTGCAAAAACTTTATGGTAAGGAATAGGGGAGGTTCAAATCACGCGTGCTCATTAAAGTTCCTTTGACTATCCAAAGTTTGCAATCCCAATTCAGTTTATAACGTTGCTATGTGCATCAAACTTTGGAAACAACTGATTCAAACTCACACTATTGCGAAATTGATTCATTTTACCTTTAAAGTTAGTGTTGTTGTTCCCGAGTGTACTTTATACACTCATGCGTATTTGCTTTGGTCAAAAAGAATAAGGCGAAAAACTTATAAATATGCAGTAGGATATAAAAATAGAAAACAAAAATGAAGGACTTGAGCGTTCCATCGTACACATGTAGGAAAATGATAGAAAAGGAGGGACAATCACCTTACAATTTTTACAGTTGGCAACCCTACTTAAGCACAACGGCTGTGAAGAATCAAACAAGGTTGACTCAGTTTGCAGTGGCCGTGAATTTGAAGGTAGGTACAATTGCACAGATATATCTTTAAATCCTTTAGATTAGAGATATGAACCCAGCGAATATTAACAATTTGAGTTTGTCGCGCTTGCATAAAGTGATTTGAAACCCATTAATGTAGCTTTATATATTCAAATAGCTAAAGATGCAGTTTCATGTGCAAAGAAAATTATGCCTAACGGTAACTACATATATTTTGACTTATATATCTATTCTTCAGCATCAAGTAATTATCAATAGTAGTTCTAGTTTATGGGTGACCATTTTTCTTTTTTTCTTTGTTTAAAAGCTTAAGCGCTTTCCTCCTTTTGGCGAATGGTCATCATCCATATTGTGTTTTATTTTGCTGTCAGCTTTCGACAACGTGATTGAAATTTTGCAATCAAGAATCGCTTTCCATTGTTAGGCTCGTAAATCTTAAGCAAATACTTAAGTGTTTTAAAAGACACCAAGACTTTTCAAAAATAATATAGTGGCGGTCTCCTGTAATCAAGGAATCAACAGCAAGATTATCGGCAGCCACTATGTATTTTCGTAGAAGTGTATCTTTGAGTGTAAAGACGAAAGCTTGGGGCATTTCTAAGGCAGTAGATATTTATTTACTGTTTCCAATCAGAAAATTATTCTGGTGCAATGCTGCTGTTCGAATTTTCTTATTTATTTATTATCCATTTGATTTTGAATCGAAATAGGTAAGCTGAAAATTTGCCATGTCCAGTTAAGAATTGAGTGAGAACATAGCATTAACGAATTTCCATTCATGTCTGATAGAAATGGTTGAGAAATATAGATCCTTAGTCAAAGCACCACAATCACTTTTTAACCAGTATTCATTCCAGTCGCTGATGATAATCTCCTTTTATGTTTGCCTCACATAAGAAATAGGGTATAGAGTGTAAGTCTCTGGAAGATTTGAAGTCGCAGCTCTCTTTGCAAGCTCATCTGCACGTTCATTTCCGGCAATCCCTACGTGCCCTCTGACCGATTTAATACACAGATGAGAACTACAAAATAATTTACTTCTTATTTCAGCTGCATAATTTTGGAATTTTCATAGAAAACTAATTTACACAACAATCACCATTGTTTAAACTTGAGGAAATAAATTACGAGCATCATTCATTTTTCATTGGTACATCCAAATTTGAGCAACCAACAAATGAATCAAATTCACTTATGGTTCGGGTTCGATCCCAAGCGATCGCAGTCACAGTTGTGGTGGACAACGGCGCTGGGGTGGACTTTCTCTGAGATCTCCGGTTTCCACCTCCATCTAATTCTACCGCTGCACCATCATAGCCCGCCTCGGTAGTGATGATGGTAGCGTGTCTGCCTCACGTTCAAGAGGTCCCGAGTTTAAATCTCGGTCAGAGTGGGTTACCTGGATAAGGTTTCCCAGAGTTTTCCCTTATCCTGGAAGACGAATGTCGGGTAACTCTAAGCTCCATGGACCCCGGGCTCATTTGAGCATCATTTCAGCCATTTCATTCATCGTCCGATATGACTTAACGTTGGAGGACGTAAATTATAACAACAAAAGAAAAAAAAAAGTCATCTAATGTATCATCAGTGTCATCCCCAGCAGTGCTGTGTGTAGGTGCTAAAAGCGGCCGTTAAACAATACCTACAGGTGAGCTCACTTTCTATCTTTATATATTGACCATCCAGTATTTTCATCATAGCATTCTTCCCTCTTTAACTTCTAATATGCCAGTATCTCAATCTAACACGATATTTTATTTTATTTTTCTGAGATATTTCACCGTCACATTTTTAAGTTTGCCTTCATTGTGTTTTACTATAGCTCAAACACCAGCCTGTGTAATCATGAAAACGCTTTCGTTTAATGCGCTTTCTTAAGTGCTTATTATGCCCTGAGCTGGGGTTAGGTATGCGAAACGCACAAGAAATACAACGTAAATATCAGCTTACAGCAAAACCACTCTGGCACAAACTGTTGTAGTTTGTTTTAATGAATCTGAACACTAAATGACGGATAATTTCAAACAATATCTTGCAATTTTTTGTTTCTCTGTGAAGATATATAACTTAATATACTTTATAAAAGCAATAACAAATTAATAACAGTATTAGTTTCAAAAACATTTAATAAAGAAACAGATTTTTTTGTCCTTTCAACACGTCATATCGAACAATGAATTGGTTAAATTACTTCAAGAGTTAATGTAACAAGTGTATTACTGCAAGAGCAAAATATCTTTTCATACACCTCAAAATATATTTTTGTATACCTCTTCAGAAATGTTATTCTTCTACAACCACAAGTTGGTCTACCAATCTAGCACCAATGCATTCCAAAACCTTTCATGTCAACTTTGAATAATGTTATAAACCAAAAATGTTTAGCTATATGCCAAGTGTCCCTATGCTGTATATACAAATTTTAAGGAACCAAAACAACTTATGTGTTTATATTTAAATACTGATTGCACATGAAGTACTGTTTGCAGTAAAGAATGATGATTTGAAATGCTCAAAATATTAAACACTTAATGAAATGATGAATATTTGCCACAGCTACATTGCTTTTATTTTGCATTGTTTGTTTTGTTCATTTGGTCCTGTCTTTGAACAGAGTGGCTGGCCCCATAACTCACTCGGTACAGCACCTGCTTGCCATGCTAGGGGTCCCAGGTTCAAATCCCAGCTGGGGGTGGAGATGTGCGAATGTGTGTGCATGATCTAAAGGTTAAACATCCAAAGTACCAGCAACCCAATGTCTACGAGTGAACACCATCGCCAGCAGGTGATATATTCCAAAGGAGAATGTCTGCCTATATGATCATTGCAGCTAAAGGTGGCGTATAAATGGAACAAAAAGAAATGAGCAGAGCTCTAGGATATTGAATACATCATAAAAAAACCACCTCCCCGGATCAACTTAAATCATTTTTACTACCACAGCAATACAGAATGATATGCTATCCTTTTTAAATCTTGTGTTTCCTTTTAATCAGCACCACCTAATATAAAACATCTGTGGCACTCAACTGAAAGTGGAAAACACATTTGGATGATTCCATATATCTTATTTAAGCTTCTATGTATAAATTTAAAACTGCAGTACTGGGTTTCTAATATATTTATTGTATTCATACAGTTAACACAAATGGACAGCAACAGAAAGGCATTCCCCTGAATTGGAGAAGGAGTATAGTGAGGATCGGCTGATCACGCCCTTTAAGACAATAAGACAAGACTGTATGCCTAGTACTTCTCAGTCCCAGGGACAAAATTTTGTAAGTAAATTTTCTAATTGTTATTCTGCTATGTTTACTAATAAAATTACCATTAACCTCAAAGTAGAACAAACTCTTATGAAGTAACACTTAACAAAACAATATTTCTTCTGGCACTGCTACATGATGTAAACTGGAGAACATATGTTAACATTAAATTTAAAGGGAAGTTGATTAATGACACTAAACAACACTTGCTTTTAAATTTTTCCAGAACATGTTACAGAGACTTTGCCGCCATCCTCAACCGGCCATTGACTGGTTCTCATTGGTGTAGTTGACGACATTTTGGCATAGGTCTTGAACTGTTATATATATGTTAAATTAATTGTGTCACTGCTGGTCTGATTGTCGCATAGAGCACACTGATCTTGCAGGTATTGGGATAGGAGTTGCCAGTAATTTGTGCAAATGAATACAATATACCTTGATATTAATAGTTCAACTATGTACTGACAGTTAGGCATCTACGTAATATAATCTTATTACAGTTACATTTATACTGCTTGCTATTATGTCACTTCCAAAAGTATGGGCTTGCTGATAATTTGCCAGATTATTGCAGCCTGAAATGACCTATATGTTTTACTTTATTGTATCAATTTTAAGATCAAGGGGAATTAGTAACACTGGTTAAAGTATTAAAGACAATGGAGTCTATAAATTACTAATAATGCACTTATGCTTTACTTTTAAGATCAATATTATATTATAGTCTTCTTCAGTACCCTTTTTTGTTGCCATTCCCTTGTTTCTTAATTTAATTACAAATGTGTACATCCTGCTGTTGCCTGAAATTGGTGCTACCTCTGAACTATTACTGATTGGCTTTACATCTTACCTTTGGTTTTTATGCTTACTAGCACTGTTATGGCATATTACATTTATTTAGTACTTGTACCTGTACACATATATTTGTTATCCTTGTCAATTAAATAGTTACTAGTAGGTTTTCTATACATTACTGTCAGTTATGTATTTCAAAGTTAAGTACTTTTTATACTCCATCATTACCAGCATATATATTAATCATGTTACACAGTATTATATGTTACTTTAGTATAACCTTTCTCTGAAGTTTTGCTTTGTAAGAGTGGTTAATTCAATTTCGGTGTATCATCAAGAATACACCTTGTTTCCCAAAATCTATTCACAAGCTAACAAACTCTGTCTCTGCAATGCATGCAAGCAACAGAGAACCAGTCTGTAAATTACTGTTTCACTTTTCTATAAGAATTTATGCTCATATAGGAATGATTAATAAAGGCTCTGTATGCTAAAATAATAAATATTTGGTATTATAACAGCACCAACCATAGGACTGAAACATACAGACTCACAATATAATCTACCTTTGTACAGCACAAATTTAATCAACTGTTGAGCCAGCACATTGAAACAGGGGAAAATGAAAGGAGAACAGGACTAGTAAGAATCAGTGCAATGTAGGGCAAGTAATTTCCAATAATGATATTATATGGTTTATTCAGTACTAAACCAAATACATGTGCTACTACTGAGCTGGGCCCTGGCCTTTTTTCTAATGGGCCAGTCCTTCAATATATTTACCAACTTGGTACATTTTGCCTCCTTTCTAATAGTTAATGATTTTCACAAATGTCCCCTATTACATCTTCATTGTATTTACCATTCAAAACATCTAGGCCATTCACTTCATAGAATTAATAGTACTTTTGTTATCTATGTAATTGACAGTGCTATGTCTAAGCATGACTGTTTTTATTTAATTTCCAAATATAATCTTAATCTCTATATTCACATCTCCCTTCTCTTTACTAATGTTTTAAATCCACCATTGTTATCAGTTCTGTATTACTGTGTTTCTTAATCAACCTTTCACTGCCCCTTTCTAAAATCTTCATCAAGAAGGCATTATATATTTCACCTCTTCCAACATTTAAATATGTTCAAACTTATTTAAGCATTTTTTGTAATATCATCTTCCTTGAACCATGTTTCTACCACTACTTAAATGCCCAAAGACCTTAATATGTGCTGTAAATTTCCTGTGCTGGTTTTATTTTTTGTGCCTTCACATTTCCAGAACCCCAGTCTTGTAACTGTCTGCTATTGTGAACCTGTTCTGCTCCTTGACCAATAATATTTATCTAATGACCTTTTACTTTTCAGCTAAATGCCTGTTTTTGAAGGGCTCCCCAATAATGTAGCCATGCAATGAAATTGTATAGTTAATAATTATAAAGTTTATTTAAACTTCTAACACATAGCACAGCTAATAAGTATGTGTCTTGGAAGGTAATTAAGTTTGTAGGATCACCAGTGACATCTTTTTATTGGAGTGTTTAGATGTTTTTATACTTTAATATGTTCAATTTATATTACCCTTTATCATTTTATATTTTATCATTATATATATATATATATATATATATACAGGCAGTATAGCTCTGGTATTTTAAGGTTCTGTAGCTAGGGTTACGAAAAATTAATGTTTCACATAAGGCAAAAGTATAATTTCATGTTCATATGTTGTGTTGATATACATTTTACCTCCCTCTGAATGTGTTATATTTTGAACTTTCTTTCAATTTTCCACGTAAATACAGTCAAACTGTCCCACTCAATATTTTCATTGATAATGTACAGAAAGAAGCTTGGCCGAAGAGTGCTAATACCATTTCTATTACAAATTTACAGGTTTCATTAGGATTCGGGAAGTGCACTTGCTCTTTTACTGTTGATCCTTCACTAATTGGAGCTGCCTGACAAACAGCTTTACAGTGCATACCATCTTTAATTTTAATCATATTGTGTTCCCCATTCAGCAACAGGAGTTCTTAAAACATGCTTAGGCAAAAGTACAGGTGCTACATCACAGGCCACCATTGTATGTTGTAGGTTGTAAGAGGCAATTGTATTTTAGTGAGCCAAAATGTGTCATGTTCATCTTAAAGTGCGGTGCATACGTACTAATGTAACTGCATTTTTTTTAATGTTTTAATCCATACATTACAGTGAGTGAGAGGATTAAGAGAAACTTTTTGCAGATGAATGTAAGACTAGACAAAAGATTAACACTAAACAAAACTTGCTGCCTAGCAGGGAATGACAGTTGCAGATTGATATACAGATAACAACAAAACTGTGAAGTTTTCATTTAAAAAGTGTTCTATTACATCATTTAAATGGAAGTTAATGAAGAAACCTAAGTATAAAAAAAGCTAGTGAAGCTTTATTTGGCTTATCCAACAAAGAGAAAAGCAAGGCCAATTTCAGGGCCTGCATTGCACAAAAAATAATGAGATAAAGGAAAGCGACAAAGTTTATCCTGTAAGTTCAGGATTTTGAATACATAAAAGGAGGGATACAGCATAAGGTAGCTTGAAACTCTGGTGAAAAACCTTTGCAGATTTTCAGAGTTTTGCAAGATTTTAAAAGAAATTAAGAAAAATTATAGGAAAAGACGATCTTTTACCTCATAATACATATAATTTTGATAAGGCAGAGCTAAAGAATAGAATGTTTCCATCTAAAACTCTAGTAATCTCAAAAGGAAAAAGAAAGATGTCTAGGGCTGGAAAAATTTTAATGAGAGATTAACAGATTCTGTTGCATTGAATTCAAGCTGAAGCTGCTGCTAATAGGAATATTGCTGCTTATGCATTGCCATTTTGCATATCACTTGGCTTGGATGGCAAAGTATTTTTTGGAAGTGGTTATAGGAGATATTGTTCTAGAGACCAATATATACCTGAAGAGAAGCTGCTTGCCATCTAAATCTATATGTATGTTTGACAATGTTAGTTTACACTCTGATAACGAAGAATTACAGTTTGATTGTATTTTTGCATTTTTCTAAATCCATAATAATGATTTTAATACTAACTGAACAGAGCATTTTACAAAGCTTGTAAAAAACTAACGTCGTTTGCTTCTAACGCTTCTATAAACAGCAAAAGGTAAAGCACGAATCAAAGAATATCTAAAGAGAAAAGCTATGACAAGACACATAGTTAAGTGGATAGCGACCCATGTTTTGAAATACAGGCAGAGACACTGAAAAGCTGTTGGGAGAAGATTTTATGGAATGAAATGCATAACAACAATACACACAAAGATGGTCTACCATTGGCAGCACCGATAGAAAAGTTTACCGCATGTGAAAAGGAGAATGCATGTGAGGGTTCAGAATGGATGAACAATTTGAATTGACCAATTTAGCATTTATTGAAATGGTTAATGTAATCGCTGAAGACAGCGGTGAGGAGGAACTGCCTGAAGAAATTCTACCACTGATCACACACACCAAGTATTTGGCAGTGCTAGATGGGCATTACATAATCATGAGCAGCAAGCACACATCACTTTTACTATGTAGAAAATGGCCTGAATTGCTGCTAAAAACAAGACTATATTTTAAAGCATACAACTTTGGTTAATTCATTGAAATACATAATATATGTATATCAGTTGATTGCTGAAAATTAATCATTTCTTCACACTAGCCGTTTATAGGTTAAGGTTTTGGATAGGACTGGATTAGACTGGACAGAAACCAGGAGATCTGTGCTTCAAATCCCGGACGTGCCATTGAATTTTTCAAGTTGACTCTATCTATACATAATATGTTTTTGAAACTTGGAAATGTATCCCAAAATACGTACACATAACACTATGTACAGGTATGTACTATACTGCATTTTATATGTATTTTTTAACTCATTAATGTACATAAACATCTGTTTATGCTTTACCCATTGATTTAATTATACTTCTATATAATCCAAGCTTTTGTAATTTAAAGTAGCCTGAACTCCAGTTTGCTTGAATTACCAGGGCTCTACTGTATATATACCTTAAAATATACCTTCTTTGGTGTCTATTATTCTGTTAAGGCTATGTGTATGACATTGTAGGGAAATCTCACAGGTAATTAAGGTATGTTAATTTATTTTAGGTCAACCCATCAGCAGATCAATGTCAGAGGATCCAATACTTAGTACATGCTATTGCAAAGCTCAGAGTCGTTTCCAAGGATTGCAAGATGCATTAGATGGTAATTAATTTATATCTTTATTTCCATGTGCTCTGTCTTCCTTTATTTCTTCCTTCCTCTCTGCTTTCTTATATCCATCCCTCCATTCCATCCATCCCAGTGTTCCATTCTTCCTTCCTTTCCTATGTTCTTGCATTATGAGATCTAAACTTTTTATGAAGTAAAATTTTGTCTCTCTCTTACGATATACTGGTAATGCAAAGGAAATTCAGAATGAAAAGGACTTCAGAGGCTTATTCCAAGAAAAATGAAGATAAACATTTATATAGCTTATAAATATGTCATATTTTAATATTATTTTAATATAATCACTGTGAGAAAATCAAAATTCTGGAAGAAGTGTTCACTGTTAATAACTTATTTCAGCTTCGAGTAAAGTTTCTTTAACTCACATTTTCACTTCAATAATGGCAACTATTTCTAATTGTCAGTATCACATCACTAGTGCAAAGTAGTTATAATTATCACCATCATTTAGCTTTCGGCAAAGGTGAATGACATAAGCTTAATACAACTCTTCTTGCAGATGGTCCTCTTTTTTGGAGAATTGGACGTAAGACATCTTCAAACCATTGCAGTATCAGCGCTCAATTCATGGCATGACAGTTTTCCCAATCCCTCTCGGAGAAATTTAAAAGTACCAAATGTCTAAAAATGATTCAGTACAATCAGAATCAACTTTATCCCACAATAATTTTTTACTCTTGGCCAACTTGGAAAATGTATTTGTAGATACTACAAATCACTGCTTTTATGATATAATTAAGAAATAGCTGCATAAAAGACTTGAAAGATCCTTTTATTACATTTGAGAACAATGCCATCCAGCCTTTGTGATCTAGTGGTTAACATGCTTGCTCTGCTGCTGACATAGTAGGTTCAAATCCAGCAAAGAGCAACAATTTTTTCTGCCATAAAAGTCCCTAGTAAGTGATACTTTTTGAAAGGAAGTAAAGTCAGTGTTCTTCTGCTCTAGATTTACAGCACATAAAAGAAATACAAGCCAGATAAAGAGTACTGTAAGCAAAATTAAATAGTCCTTCTTGCACAATACAGAATTTGATGCTGAGAAACAAAGCAGTAAATAGTGACCATAAATAAAAGCTCAGCTTTAGTATCAGAGTTTGAGATTAAGTACAGGTACAAATAGTACAACGCCCATTCCACAATTCTGATTGGCTGATAACCTACACCAAAGCCGCTAGCTCTCCTGTATCCGGTAGAGAAAGTAAAACAAATCAGAGCATGCAGCTTCCTTAACAAGGAGTTTGGGACAACCTTTTTAACATGTTTTAATATAAGCACTTGTAGATCCTTGTTCATTCCAAAGTCATGTCTCACTACCAGTTTCTTAATAATATGTTGGAGTAAGCTTGAAATGTTCCACTACATTTGTGTTTTGTTTACACTAACATTTTTTGTTGGAAACATTTTTAGGCTCTGAATAATTCTATGCATTACAGAATCCAAGAAATTCAGCTACACATCCCAAGCAGACAACAAAAAGCAGCAAGAACTTAAAGGCATTGCTTCCTCATATTCAAAGCCAATCTCATCAAAAGGTATTTATAAAAAACTTATAGCTTTTTCTATGAGAGTGCTAATAGAAAACAGAAGTTAAAGGAACAGTTTTGACAGAATTAAGAATTAATATCAATCTCCACTTTTCTTTTGGACATACTCATTTAACTTATATAGAGTGATTAATGTTGAACTGACGCATTTCTTTCCCTAATTATTTGGTTGGAAATGCACCTATAGAGTTTTTAAAGTAAAATTAAGTAGAAAGTTAGAGAGGTTTGTTTTGCTATAGAACTGATGTAATAGAAGGTTGCCAACGAAAGCTGTGGCACAGTTTGCTATTATTGGGATAAGTTGCTATAACTATGCTCTCAATTGAAGGCTCAGTGATTTAGCAATCCATAATTTTGGCTTTTAGGACGATACTTTTACAGGTAATTGGAGCTTCATCACATTCCATTTAATAGGTGAACTTCGAACTGAATAATTAAGGAAAGAAGAGTCTCAGTTCTACATACACTTCTCTGAATAAATATAAAGTATATGGTTTTTACATAAGAATATTACTACTTCATTCAAAAGTTATGCTCTACCAAGCACAAATTTTATTTAATAATTAACTGCCTGAATAATTACTGTTTATTGGTGCTGAAACCTACAACTTGATATATTTGGACATTATATTGCATACTGCTTTTAGATTTAGATTTATTTTGTAATGCAGTGATTCTGCACATAAGAATATATACCCTTGGTTTACGAGTAAGTAACATCTACTTATTCACATTGTACAAAATATTACCGCTTTGCCGATGGCCATTTAAACCCTTCAGGGGCCGGAAACGGATACCCAATAAACAGAACAAGACATTTTAATTGTTAAATGCTGTAAAAATGCATCACAGATACAATTCCGTATCTTCCATATTTATTCAGTTATTTAAACAAAACATAAAGTGATTTAAAACTCATTAAAGGCAGTATAAATCTACGGTAACAATAAAGTAGAGACTACATTAACAAATTGTTGAAATTTCACTACTTTGTTTCACTGTAGCAAAAGCCATTCTTTGTGCCGAATGCGCCTAATATTTGAATCATTTGTTTTGTGTGTACACGAGCCAATGTATGTATGTATAGCTACACAAGCAACTTCTCCGGTTCAACTTTAGTTTATTTATGCTATACTAAGCGATAGTCATACGAGAATATATTGCGTTACACACTCACACACTGGAAAGAAAACTCTCTGTCAGCATCTGTTATTACAGTGTTTCTCGACCAAGGTTTCTAGTAGCCTTATGCAGCTGTTTTCGCTCTGTATTTTAGTTATTTATAATCTCTTTGTGTTCAGAGTGATTTCTTGTAGCTATCAAGATCTAAATGAATGACACATTTGAAATTGTTAAATTTCAATGTTAACCATGGCTTATCCCCGTAATGTAGCAAATAAATTAGCTTGGGTATGATGTGTACAGGCTTCTGATATTACTGTAGAAAATCTGGAAGATTTGTTGTACGATTATGAAGGAAATCTTTAGTACTTACGTAGCAGTGACGTGTGCTGGTCTACAGATGGCATGTTAGCTACTCCATTGTTTGGGGAAATGGCGGGTCAAATATGGGTCATGCGGATCAGCTATTACTAGCTATCCCTCTTTACAGAAAACAGTTAAATGGTAAAAAAAAAAAAAAGAGTATTTTTATACCACTGGATGTAACTATGCACAGTTGTTTAGTAATTTTCAGAACTGTAAATTCATGCAAGACATTCATCTACCTGTACTTGCGCATATAAAGAGCTCGTAACCTAATTGAGTATTATAATACTCAGAGGCCTCTTTATACTAGGGTGTAGGAAATTCACCACGACACCACCCCTCATACTTGAGAGAAAACACTTTCCTAAAAGGATACCACCCACAACCAAAAAAGTCGCAACCATTTCGACAATGTGTAGTGTTTTGCGAAAAAGAAGTTCGCAAGGAGACCAATATTATTTGGTGTGAATCTGCAGATTTGCCCTTGGGTGTTTATCTAGTTTTGGAGGTTACAATTCAAAAAGAAACCTTTAAGGGCACATTTACATACCTTATAGAACTAATTTAAATTTATTGTAAAATAGCTAGATTAAAATAATTGTCGCTAAATGAGCATTAAATGCATGTATGCGCAGGACGTCTATACACGTCCATATCGGTTTGGGGCATTTTAACTTGGACGTCATATGACGTCCATATCGGTGAAAGGGGTTACTTCCTTCAAAAGTTATGCTCTACCAAGCACAAATTTTATTTAATAATTAACTGCCTGAATAATTACTGTTTATTGGTGCTGAAACCTACAACTTGATATATTTGGACATTATATTGCATACTGCTTTTAGATTTAGATTTATTTTTTAATGCAGTGATTCTGCACATAAGAATATATACCCTTGGTTTACGAGTAAGTAACATCTACTTATTCACATTGTAAAAAATATTCCATTTATTTACTGAAAAGAAGAAGGTATAAGAATAGTAATAACTAGAGTAGTAATAATATTAAAAATTAAGAAAACAATAATAGCTGTAATGGTAGTAAACTCCATTCAGCTTAATTACCTAGATTTAAGTACTGATTAATAACAATAAGTGAAAGAAATATTTATAAATTAATGATTGAGTAAACTGACTTTATGAGATTCAAAATTCATACTTATCCTGCCTACAAGTGTGTGAAGATGATCACAAAACATTCATTAATATCGCAGATGATGATGTGATGGAGATAATAAAAAGCCAATGCTCTGAATAATTCGTAAATTTGACTAAAATTAAATGGCTGATGGGTTCGGTTTCCACTCAGGATGGGAAAAGCAACTGTTCCTCTGTTTTCTACTAGCCAGTTCTTGGTGTCCTGCACCTGAGCAGTAATCGCTTATGCAGAGTAATATAAAATGTGGTGCTTATAGCAGATCCAGTATAAATGTGTACTCAGTCAACAAACAATGAATCATCATAGAAATATTCTATTTTTAACAGTTTCTCAAAGTATTTCTCCTGGAACTGTATGGAGCATTAAAACCAGGGACGTATTTAAGAACATAAGAGTTACCCGGCATTCATCTTCTTAAGATAAAGGAAAGTCCTGTGAAAAGCCCTATTGAGAAAACTATCTTGATCTCGATTGGAACTCGTTTCTGCGGTGCCCAACATTCGCACATATGAGCAAAGGTTGCACTTTGTGACTTCACCTCACCTCTTCATGAAGTCATTTCCCTTTCACTCGCTCGCTCTAAATAATGGAATGTTGCATCCTTCGCAGAGGGCGGGTGGAAGTAAACACTCCTTCCCATTATGCGGCAAAGTTGGCCACTTCCTCTTCACTGGGAGTCAGACACGCTATCACCAAACTATGGAGGCGGGCTCCAATTGAAGTCCTTTATAACCAAACAGTTTATCTGATGGCAATACGGAATGGAGCAATCGTGCTTTATATGAATTGTGAAATTGTGAGAAACAGAGAGACTCATCTCAGTGTATGGCATCGATGTTTAGTGCCTCTACCACGTGCTTAGTAAGCACAAATGCGTTATATTCCATTTAAAAATATGATATTGAGATGTCATCAGGAATGCAAGTTTTGAGGACACCAGAACAGCAAAAAAAAAAATGACCGCACGCTTGCTCTAGTGTGTAATTTTTTTCTGCTAATAGCATACTACAGAACCCAAATATTGGAGGAATATCAAATGTAGGAATTAACTTTGTTATATTTCAAGGATGCAAAACGAAGACTTACAAGAAAATCATTCAAAAGTGGCTTCAATAATCTTAAGTTAAACACTACATATTTAAAATAGCTACATAACAAATAAAATGCCTGTTGTGAATTTTCTTAAAGTAAACCCTGTAGTCCGCTTTGCTGGAAGTGAAGTCTGTATAACTATTCTAAACCTAAGAGATAAACGAAAAGTTACTGCACAGCAGCTGTAGAACTCGTTAAAATACACAAATAATGTCAATTATAATAATGTATTGCAAAGTTAACCAATTCTGATATATTATTTGTGGTGATCAGAATTCTCAGATACTGACTTAAAGGTATGTAATTTTTTACTTCTAAGTTCCTATTCCCATTTTCATTTAAGGAGAACTAATACTTCAAATGCATCAATCAGTGGTTCCCTTGATTATTGCTTATATTACTTTATCCCAGGTATAAGAACAAAAAATGTGCAATTAAAGGCATTTCTAAAGACTTTATCCAAACAAACATGACAAAAACAATCTTTTCTAAGAACAATTTGTAGAAGCTTGGGTGGAGAAAGCCATGTGAATGTAATATATTACATCTATTTTTATTTTTACTAACATGATAAAAATACATCCCTGATTAATTATTAAAAGCAAATAATTCAATGTAGATTTTTGGAACCCCCCCCCCCAGAAATTGACTTCTATATATGTGCCTGATTACAACCTCTTGAACTACTTCTGGAAGCTTACATGCCACTCAGTTTCTGGCACTGCAACCAACACCCTTTAATATATTACATCTGTTTCTCTGGGTCCAGAAAGTTGTTGACTTAGAGGCAGTAGGGAACAGAAAGAATTGTGTTGTCCTAGGTTGGGAACCTAGGAAGGATTATAGTGCCTCTTAGTAGAAGAGAAGGGAAATGAGAAGAATTTCACCATGACTCAATAAAGTTACACATTGAATCATATTGCTAAATGTGAGACTCTTCAGTTATAGCCAGAAAAGTTGTTAATGAATATACAAATATATATGCTCCCAAATATAGATAGAATGAAATTATTTAATATCAAACAGATATGAATCACATATTGCTACTTACCTTTAACATTTTAGGGCATGAATTTTCAAACATAATAGAAGTTGAAAAGCAAATAAAATGTCATATTTAATTTTTTTTGTAGAAAACAAGCAGTGATCATTAAATATCTATTAAAACTTTTAAATAATTACCTTTTAATATATAAACACATTGTAAGTCGCCATTAATGTAGTTGTCTCATGTGTTTATGGGAGCTCCTAAGTGGTTTACTGGAAAAAAAAAAAAAACACTAATCAGTTGGAGAATTTAATGTCATGTCGGCACTTTGGGCGTAGTAGCTCAAGGGTTAGAATGGCTGGACGGCAGCCAGAAGATCTGTGGTTCCAATCTCGGCTATGGCACTGAATTTTTCAGTCTGAATCTATCTTTCCATACTTTAGCCTACACATGGCCAGTGTGAAAGAACAATTAATTTCCAGAAAAGTAAATGTTCATTGTGAAATAAGTGTTTATTGACTTATCATTTCGTATATTCCTTATGGTATACCTTTATGGCTGCAGAATTAGCTTTGCAGGGCATTTCATTGCAGTATACAGTTTTCAAAAAGTAGTTATCGTATCTACGTACCAGGCGAAATTACGCACCTTTATATTACGCAGGCAGACCCACCTCTCAAATGCTATAATTAGCTGTCGCTAGAGGGGGGCCTCAAAGCTTCTATCTGCACATCTAATATGATAGCAAGCTGCTATGGGAATCGCATATAAACTCGCTCCATCAGTGATGCTATTGATGACGTTAAATTTTGCACGGAAAAACTACAGATAAACATGAACACCGTGTAATTCTTTCAACAAGAGTGTTTTATTTTTAAATGTGATAGCTGCCATTGTTATTGAGTTACAACAGTCATTTTCTTCATGTGGTTACAGTTGCTATTGACAAATAGCCATGGAACGTTACAGTATTCAGCAAGCTGTAGATATTGTAAAAATTTATTATGAAATTGTGTCATCTGTTCACCAAACCTTTTATGTATTGCGTAACACCAGGCTCTTATATGGGACTGTTGTTGGCCTCAATTGGATGGTATTGACCTCAGAAGCATTTGGGTTCAGTATGATAGAGCCACATGTCATTCTGCTCTCCAAACAATCCATCTTTTGAAGTAGAAATTTAGAGGTTTTCATTTCCTATGGATGTGATGCTATCTGGCGCCTGTGGTCATGTGATTTTATGCTGTTGGATTACTTCCTTTTGGGTTAGTTTAAATCTTGAGTTTATGCCAACAAGCCAGATACAGTAAATGATGTTATGAATAACATCACATGTGTTATTTGTGAAGTTGGGCCTAATTTACGTTCTTCTGTCATTGAAAATTGGGTCAACCATATATGTGCAATGTAACGAAGTCACCGCGAACACTTAACTGATGTCCTCTTCCACAGGTAATGGCATTAATTATGTTGCAAAATAAATAAATAAATAAATAAACCTCTAAGATTTATAGAACATGTTTCGTTTAAGTTCAAAGATAGAACACTCTTGTAAATTATTACTTTATATTTGTATACCTAAAGGCATATTCAACATAACCTGAATGCATCAAATAAAATGATAATAAATAAACATGTCCAAAACTTGAATGCATCTTAACATAAATGTTTTATTCTTTCACCTTGATTCCTTCCATTATTACTTTTTACTTTGCTATGCTCCAGAATAGCATGAGCTTTTATGTACATCTTACTTATAAGCACAAATATTAATTAATAAAATAAATGTACTTAAGCTATATCATATATTTGTTCTTTTCATTTTAGCACATTGATCTGCAGATATATTTGATTCACATGGAAGGGCTTTTAAAAAATAACCTTTTTCAGATCTATTGTGATATCCAACAACTGCACAACCACTTATTATTAACAATTTCTAAAAACTACTATGCACAGTACTATACATCAAATACCTTCAAAAGCACCTGTTAATCTCTTGACTTTGATATGTGGTTGGTAATCTGAAACACCCAAAGTAGAACACTACTGTCGTTTCTCTTTCTTCTTTTCTATTTAGGGTAAAATTGATATGTTCATATTTTGCCAACTGTAACAATAGGTAAAGCACAGATATTTCACAACTAAAATTTTGCAGGATTTTTTGACATAGTTATTCTGGATAAACCTTTTGCATTACATTCAAATTATGAATTCCTATTTTGAAGAATTTTTTTATACATAGGTACTGGAGACAAAGGGTATTAAATACACTTATGTCACTCAAAGTATAAACACATATCACAAAAACGTTTCCAAGCTATTTCAAAGTTTGGTACTGTTATGTTGACGAAATATTTGCAATAGTACCTAAAACCTCATACAAGATGGTCTTAGACTTTTGAATATACAAAATCCAGCTATAAAATTTACATTGGAAACAGAAGAGGATGGTGTGCTCCCCTTTTTGGACATCAAGATCAAAAAAATGAACAACAAGCTCACTTTTGATATTTACAGGAAACCGACACAGACAGACAGTTATATTAAGAACAACAGTTTCAACCCAAAACAACACCAACATGTCGTTTTCAACAGTTTAATCTTTAAGATGATCAACCTTCCACTAAACAGAGAAGATTATCAAGAAGAATACCTACACATAAAAAAGTAGCTATGTCCAACGGTTTCAACCCAAATTTAGTGGACAGAACACTTAACAGACTAAATAAGGCTAAGAAAATAAAAGAAATCACCACCCTAGAACTCACAGGAGCATAAGAGAAAAACATTTTTAAAAAATTTACCTTCCATCCATCAGCCCATAATAAATTCCAAAAAATCTTCTCAACACACAACATAATTCTGGCACCTCAAAATAGATTTAATATCAGAAATTTGTTACAGCCCCCCCCCCCCCCAAAACAAATCATTTACTACCAAAGAAAAACCAGGAATCTATGAGATAAAATGTGAAACTTGCCCTAAAATTTATATAGGAAAAACAAATGGAAATGTTGACATCAGAAATAAAGCACATATAAGAAACATTAAAAATGGTGAAACAGAAAAATCAGCAGTGGATTTTCATTTTTTGAATACTAGACATTACATCAACTTGCAAACATCTTTAATAAAATACGTTAATCACCACATAGACCTTTCTATATGAGAAAAAATCTTCATTAACAAAAATCGTCATAGACTCATGAATTTTGAAACTCCACCACTGGACATCTCTGACAAGTAAATCATGCCATCTATTGATGATACGGAGAATGAGGAAACCACTACAATTTGCACTAGTCGAGTTCCAGATGATAATAAGAGCAAACGCTCTTGAAACATGTCCTGTGAAAAAGCAGTGTGAGTGAAGCAGTGTGTCAATAGCTTCTCGATTCACTTTTACACTTGTGTTACTTCACTAAACTTGTAGGTTATTCAGGGATCTTCCCCAATTATTGTTTCCTCTGTGCTTATGTTTTTCTCAGTCATTTCTGTTGTGGCTCAGCCCCCCTTGTCCTTGCCTTTAAGAGATTATCGCTCTCTCTTAAATTCTCCAAACCAGTGGAACATGGTGTCATGTTAAGCAGAAAGATCCTAGAAAGCCCTCCTCAAATGTCCAAATGACTGTTTTTCATTTAAGCCACATCTTCTATCTAAAAAACCATAGCATGATAATGTTTTGTCTGAATCTCTAATGCACCTTCCAGAATTTCTACTTAAAAAAAGGAAATGAATAATGCAAAAAAGAGCTCTGCTTGCTGCCAATAAACTTGCTTGATTTTGAAACCAAGTTTCTGTTTAATCTTGGTATCTAGTTGTAAAATAGATTATTATTAACATTTTGTATAAAAGACAAATTTGTAGATAGTACCTTTGTGAATAGGTGAAAAATTAAAAACTGAGACTTATTTTTGAAAATAGGTCAATGTTAGGTAAAAGAAATTTCTAACAAAATGTACATAAGCAACTATGCTATAAAAGAACCAACGTTTATATATATATATATATATATATATATATATATATATATATATATATATATATATATATATTTATATATATTAAATTTAAAGGGAGTCGACTAATGACATATATGATGCTCAACTTTTTTTACTGAGTTAGGTCAAATGGGACATTGAAAGTGAACTGACATCTTTAGAATAAGAGAAAAGCCTGGAAAGATCTTAACCAAGTAACTCACCCTAATCAAGAATGATACTCAACACCTTGTAGATATGTCTCAACTGCACAAGCAACACAGCATAGATAGGGGTTATATTATTTTTGGAGAGATTTTTTCCCTATAACCACACTTAAGTCTTCCTAAAAATATCAAAATTATTAAACATGAAATTCTTTATACTGGTAGTAATAATGCAAGGGCTGTTCAATAAAGAATGATCCTAATTTTTTATGGTCATAATTTTTCGCACTAACGTTCAATCTTATATTCTGTTAGCTTAATGTAAACAAAACACACCGTAGTACTTTCATTGTTGGTACTCCTGTTCCCGCCTGTGAGAACCATGAAAGCTCAGACATATTCAGTATCGCCTGCCACTGTAATGGAGGTAAAATGCAGTTAAAGTTGATGTTAGAGGTAGATCCGGAGTTTCTTTCAAAGGTAATCACTGCTGATGAAACTTGGCTACATCATTTTGATCCTGAGGGCAAACAGCAAAGCTCAGCGTGGAAATCTCCTTCATCACTAACCCCCCAAAAATCAAAAGTGGTTGCTTCTGCTGGGAAAGTTACTGTCATCTCATTCATTGATTTTCATGGAATGGTTTATCAGCATGTTGTACCTGCACACACATCAGTAACTGGACAATACTACAGGGATGTCCTGAAAACATTGCAAGACTATATCAGGCGTAAAAGACCACATTTCCATGAATCAGGCTGGATGCTGCACCACGATAATGCACGGCCCCATATTGACTAAGTTGTAGCTGAATATCTTGCAAAAATGAATGTGAAATGCATCTCTCACCCTCCCAATAGTCCAGATTTAGCCCCATGTGACTCTTTTCTATTCCCTAACTTGAAGAAACGCCTTCATGGGAGGCATTATCAATCATCAGAAGCAGTGGTGAAGGCTGCGGAGGCAGTTTTAAAGAATCTCTCACAAAATGGTTTCTAGCGTGTCTTTGAAGACTGGCAGAAATGCTGGGACAAATGCATCACATTCAGGAGAGACTATTTTGAGAAGGACCATCAAAATTATGAGGTTGAGTAAGGGTAAGTTGTCAACAACAAAATTGTGGTCATTCTTTATTGAACAGCCCTCGTATAAATTTCATCCCTACTATAGTTGGTAGAGAAAGTAAAATTGTGGGTTCTATGAGACTTTACTATCTTAACCACTGCAAAAGCTAATGTCCTCAGATCTTATGTTCACATTTAGGAATATTTATCAGGGTTTAAATTAATTGGGTTTAAACATTGTGCTGGCTTATCCTTAATGTGTATGTACAGCTGGTTAAATCATTTGCACGGTTTAATGTGCAAAACTGGATCTCTGGTTTTATTAAATTAAGCTTTATGGTTTTAGGTAAAACTGGAGAGGAAGTATATCTTAAAGTAAATTATTTTCGTGACCAGATGGCTCCAGAGTACCTAGTGCTTGTATTGCATATATTTCTCTCCTAATGAAGACCCAAAGCAGATAAAGCAACAATTGATGTGGAAACATAAAAACTTCTTTGGAAGTTAATATGTTCGATGGGACTGATCTCTCCATATCCAAGAAGATGATTAAGATGTGAGTATAAAATAACCCCAATAATGAGCATTTTCTGTAATGCTTTGGCTATATTGACAAATTATCACAACCTACAGCTGTTTGCATTATTATTTGCAATATGTAGACTGTTATCTGTCTCATTCTTTTGCTTTCTTGCTGTATCTTCTTCTATGCCTTTTTCTCGCTGCTTGCATCTTTATTTCTCCCTATTTTTCTCCACATATTTCCTTCCTCTCACCACCATCTCTCTGTGCAGCATACATGTTAATTGATATATCGAGATTTAACTGTATTGGAACACCACCGTGAAGCGAAAAATTATTAATTTTTAGATTAGTCATATTTTTTACGAAAGTGAAGCAGATGTGTAAAAAATACGACTCATCTAAAAATTAATAATGCTAGTTGATGTTTAAAATTGGTAATAAAATGTTTTCTGTTATGTTATCACTGATTAAGCACTGGTTTAAGAAGTAGAGCTCCATGTGCCTTTTGCTTCTGCTTCCAATGTAATTCTAAAATACCCTTTTGCTTGTAGTCAGGCTTATGTATGTGTATAATAGTTAAGTAGTAATATCTTCTTGAACATTCATTTCATTTGTAACTTTATAAATAACAGAGTGTTAGAAGTAAGTTCCAGAGAATTAGTTATAAGGCTTTTTGAAAAAAAATCAACCAGTAAGATCCTTTAAGCCGCTGTGTAATTAGCAAATCATCCTCAGGAACTCCCACATGACAAACCTTTCTCTTAGTAGCCATTTCAACAATTGTTACATTAGTGGTCGTATGGGCTACATATGTAGCCCAGCTGTGCGCAACTGACATTATTGCAAATAACAAAAATACTGCCTCACTAAAATATATTATAGCCAACTGACCATTTAGTACATACTGCATCAATAAGGTACCAAAACAACCATAAATGCAGAAGGAGATGCGTACTTGCAAAAACAAAATGACTGGGTTACATATGTAGCCCACACGACTACTCAAGGGTTAAGATTAATGAAGCTTGCTATACACGTTCACAGAGACACAGTGAATATTACTCTCGGTTTTATTGTAGGATACATTTAAGCACACTCTCGCTACTTAAAAACAGAAAATTTCAACTTTTTGGTCAAAAAAGCCATTTTAATACCTTTAAAAATTTCTGGAGGCTTAAGTTATTTAGACACAGAGAAACCTAGAGTAATTTCAAAAAGAGAATGAATTACAAACCTGTTCTTAAAATATAAGGCCAAAATTTAAGTTATTTTGTCACAAGGGAGTTTTTTGATGACATAACAAAAAAAATTAAATTTGACAATAATTTTCAAACTATCAAAGTGAAATTGATAAAATTTGTGTTGTATCATATTTGCACTATCTTATATCTACTCATATGGTATAAATCTTAAAAAGTTGGCCTTATTAGTATAGGATTTCAAATTTTCAGTCATACATATCCAAGGTTTGCTTTATATGGGGTAAACAATTCTTTGCACTACAGGTTTTGCAGTGTGGGACCAGCTGGCAAAGCTGACTGCTGTGGCAATATTTTGGATGATAGGAAGTTCACAGTAAGTATAGTGGAGTATGATGTGTAAGTTATTTCTAGCATACATAATGTCACCCGAACATCAGAATTCCCAAAAGAACCAGATGGCAGGTAGTGCCAGATGGTAAGCATTCAGGCCACACCTACCCATTTATCTGTAGCGCTCAAGCAGGGGATGGCTAGAAGAGCGGCACGAGCCCTGCACCGTCTCTTTCCCCTCTTTCCTATACATAATATTGATATAGCAAACTTTATTGCCTGATCTTGTGTATCCTGCATACAGTTTTTAATCCTTTTCCCGCAAGAAAAAGTTCTCGCTGCTGAAGAACTCTCTGCTTGTTCTGTGCAGATTAATTTAGTCAAATTGTAGGTTTTAGGGAACATATTGTCTAAATCTTGAGACCACAAGTACTTATAGAGGACACTCAAATTCCTACAAGACTCAGAATCTGAAAATATGGCTTTGTTTTCTTCTTCTGCTTCTTATGGCACTACAGTCCCTCTCCTCTGTCCTAAGTGTCCTCACATTAAGTGTTGCTATAGTAATTTCCTGTCACAAGTTTGTCTTTGGGTTCTTGGTTTTCTTTTACGTGGTTTGCTGCTGTGTCATGTACTGCCAGTTTATCCATTTGTAATTTATGATTAGTTTTTGGTAATCTACTTTTGCAGTGTTGCCCCTCTCTCTTTCCTCTCTAGCTCTTGCTCTGATTGTTTACTGTATTTCTGTTTCCTGTCTCTAAATAATAGATGTGAATGTAATTAATCTATAATAATCATCTATAATCACTGCAAAGCCATAAAAAACTATCATACAACAGAAAAATAATAGTAAATATAAAGGTGGACACACCAAGGTAATTTAATAGATACATTAAATAATAATTTTCATCACCCTGCACTGTGGTGAATTGTGCTGGAGAACTGTACTCTTGTTCTTTGCCATGAAATGTGCCACGGTTTGATCTCACACATGGGGGTGCAGATTTTAAGTACCAGATATAGGACCAGTTTCAACTCAGATTTGTAAGGAATTTAGAAGGCTGCAATATAAGTAGCTGGCTAGCCCATGTCAGATTCCAAGTTGTATTCTTTGGGTTACTGTTGTTTCTTTTTAAGTAATCGTCATGCAATGAACAATTTAATTTTCTGTCTTTGACCTTTCTATCTGATTTATTCCCAATTAAATCAAGCAGAAACAATAAGTCATGCAATAGGACATAACCAAAACTGAATAACTTGTGCCAGAAAAGATAATTTAAAATGTTGTAATAACCTTTGGTATCCAAAAGGCCAAAATGTGCTCTCACACAATTTTAGCTACTTTTGTTTCCACAAAGTTACTTGGCTGACACTAGAAGGTGGGCACTATGACAACTCCAAGTATGAACCAAGGCTACTAATTCTACAAATGTTATCAAATTGGTTTCTCTTATTTATCTACTTTGTGCTAATACAAACCTTTCTATGAGCACTTTATATTCTAGTAAACTATTTAGACACATTGAATGCAAAATGCAAAAAAATTATTTAAAACTAGTTGATAATTTCTGTATGTCTCCTTAAAATTGCCTCTCTTAAGGATCTTCTGAAGGAGTTTGTGTATGTTATAAAATAACTCTTTATGAAATTCAATAATAAACACATAATACATTTTAATTCCACTATACCAGTTATGTGTATTTCAGCTATAGGTTCTTGCAGCCAAGGTCTGTCAAATTGTTTTGGTTATGTTTTACTTCTGTGACTTACATGTAATAATATCATGTTAAGAATTCACACTTTTTATTCCTGATCAGTATATCATATTCTATAAAAATTATTTGTGGTTGGTTTATTGACACTCGTCACTTACTTTTTCATATATTTATGAAAGTCTCTCATAAATATATGAAAAAGTAAGTGACGAGTGTCAATAAACCAACCACAAATAATTTTTATATTAATTTTGACGTCACTGTTACTAAATTCCTCCAAACACACATCAATATCATATTCTACTTAAAGTTTCAGCAAGTCTGGTAGTTTTCAACTAGACCTACTTCAATTTATGATAGGTGTAGGGAGGAAATGGAAGATAAAGATAATTGCTTTCATTTACAAATAAAATAATTAATGCTCTTCATGTTTTATTGTAATCCTTTTCTTTGTTCACAAAAATTTATTCTTTACTGTTTTACCTTACACTACAATCATATACACTAATGCTTTTCACTGTTCCTGGCACCTGAATAAAGTGGGTGGAACATGTATTGCATTCCACCCAAAAATTCAGTTTTGAATTTTTTTCATGATATACATGTTGAGGACTAATAAAAATAAAAGTATTATTAAAAAGCCCTATATATGTAAATGTCTATCTCCAAGAGAATGACACATACCATAACTCAATTACAAGTTAGATAAATACCAATCTTCAAATCTAAATTTAGCATCTTCAAGGATGTGATGCAAATAACTTCATGAAACTTCTGATGCAAACTACCCTTAAGACATAACGTTTGTGTTTCTTAAAAATGGCTATAATGCTTTTGACTAAAATGTCATATTTATATCTAAGATAAAGAATATGCTGGGTATTCTGTTAAAAATGCTGCTCCTGGTGAATGAATTTTTGTATAACTGGTAAAGCATATCAACTAAACAAAAAGGTATTCTACAAAAAATATAGCTCTCTTTTTACTTACTATGTAGATCAAATCAATTTCATGCCTCTCATAGCAGTGTAAATGGTAGCATGTCTGCCTCACATTCAAGAGGTCCCGAGTTTGAATATCTGTCAATGTAAATTATCTAAATAAAGTTTCTTTCCCATGGTTTTCTCTTATCTTGAAAGATGAATGTCTGGTTACCCTAAGCTCTATGGATCCTGGGCTCATTTAACCATCATCTCAGGCATTTCCTTCATCATTCAATATGGCAGTGTTGGAGTAGGTAAATTAAAAAAAGAAACCAGAAAATAATTTCATTTTTGGATTTAACAGTTGCTATTGGTCTGAATCTTTGAATTCCTTCTTATATATTCTTTGAAGTGCTATTTTGTGATTCTTTTGTTTCTTAAGAGGTGTAGAGTTAATTGAATTTCAGAGCTAAGCCATAGCAACCTACAGTTTAAAAGTCTCTTGCCTCAGCCTTCCTTGTACCATAAATTAAATAGATAATTTCTACAATCACTTAATTCAAATAAAATTTAGCACAAGACAAATATAATATAGCAAAATTAATACAAGTGTAATATATCAAACACTTTAAAACATAGTGCTTTTGATTTAGGAAGTTTCCAAACATTTATTTCCATCCCAGCATTGAATTTTTGAGAAGAATACAGAATGATATGTTGAGCAAGTTCCTCAAAGCACCACCAGAGGAGACCTCGGACCATAAGTTGCCAGATCATCAATGTTCTTGTGAGGGCAAATGATAAGTTAAGCTTCTTAAAATCAGTTCATCAGATATCAAACCAGATAACTGACTATATTACTGATAATAATATATTAATAAACACCAGTTAGACAGTAGCAATGGATATACACACAATAGAAAATAAAGACTATCTAGCCCCAAAAATTCAACTGCTAAACCAGACCATTGAGAAGGTAGAAACTACCAAATTTGTGGAACTTTGGGTCCAGAACAATTTATGGTGGGAAACCCACATAAGTCACATAGTCAAAAAGTTAGGTACAGCCTGCTACATGATACAGGAACTAGCAGGTTGTACAAGGGGGAAAACTATCAGAATGACTTACTTTGCGTACGTTCACTCATTGCTACGATATGGTGTAATGTTATGGGGAGAGTCACCTGCCAGTAAAGGATACTTCATAATGCAAAAGAAAATAGTTCGAGCTATGGTAGGAGAAAGAGCAAGAGCATCATTCAAACCTTTATTTAAAAGACTAGGTATTCTTCCCTTTCCTTGTATTTATATATTTGAAATTATAATGTTTATGCATAAAACTAGTAACAATAGACTCACCTTTCACAACAAATGAATCAGTGCATAAGTATAATACAAGACAAACCACAAATCTACATGTCTATCAACATAACAGTTGCCTATGCCAAAAAGTATATTACACTCTGGTATAAAGATATACAGCTCTCTTCCAAAATTTTTAAAGGAAATAAATCAGGAAAATGCATTCAAAAGTTCATTAAAGGTACATCTAATTAACCACTGACTTTTACTCAATTCAGGACTTTCTAGCTAACAAATGTAAATAATCTGCCTTTACATATGTACATACTGTATTCTTGTAAGTTTATATAAATTTTATTTCTGTAAATTATTTTATTCTTGTAAATCCATATAAATTTTGTTTCTAGCTAAATCAATACCCAGTATTCCTTCAGTTTATTAATCTGTAAATATTTTTTATGTATCTTTTGACATGTCCAACATTGATTGTACTTCTCTGTACTAAACAACTAACTGGATTAATAAATTACTTACTTACTTACTTACTTACTTGCAGATATACCATACAGAACCAGCTGATAACCGGTTGATAATGGAAACATATCTCCAAAACATGCTCCGGGAAATTTAAAAAGTAAGTGTTGTTTAGTGTTATTAATTGAATCACCTTTAGTTTTAAGAATAGAATACTTTCTCAGTTGCTATATACAGGTATAGTACATAAAGTAAATAAGTATGTAAGGACTACAAACATGGCCAATATTGCACACTGAGTGTGGGTAAAGGGAACTACCATCCTAAATTAGAGTCCAATTTGGCTGGATTTGGGGTACTTTTGTTCTTATCATTAGAGTTTATGACTGAATATGGCTGACTACTAATATAAGCTTAGGTTTCAAGAGCACACACATTTCTGTATTGTTGTGAGACATATTACATGTGTACATCAAAGCTCAAGTGCTTTGCTGGTATAATTTTTGCAACTTCCAATTTGGATGGTGGTATTGTATGGAGACAGCTGTCACCAAGCAAGAATCTGTAACACTATATCTAAGACTATAACTTTTAAATAGGATGATTTAGAATGTCTTAATTTTATTGTGTTACAAAACAGAAAACCCAGGTATGTGCCTCCTCAGTGCCTTGGGGGCTTGGATCCATTTTGAGGTCGCATACATGATTTAGCTCGACCAGCAGTATTATTTAACTCTTCTATATAATAAAGGAGTTCACTTTAGTAAATTTTTGGCCTTCCTCAGTTCTGTTAATGACCAAATAGTGAGGACTACAATACTCTGTTACTTCATTTCTTCTAATATTAACAATTTAGTTTATTCTTTTTTTTTATTGCTGTCATAGCGATAATATCCTCAACCATTGCAAATGTTTCCAATGCTGTGCTCACATCCTGCATACCACCCTTGCTTAGGTAATAGTCCTGGCCTGGAATTGGCTCACCTCAAGGTCTGACCTACCAATGTTAAGTCAGAGGGACCCAATCGCCTTCAGGCATACATCAGATCATGCAATGGTCTCTGCACAGGTCGAAGCTGTTTTACCAACACAGGCTGCAAGATTTATTAAAGCCAATATGCTTACGAGTTATCTTGTGTGCTTTGAAATGCATAGGACCCTGAACTCCCCATGTGGTTTTTATAAACTCCAGCGTATTGGACGGTATGTCCAATGAGGAGATTCAGAAAATTTGGTGGAACAAGTAGTGACCGACCAATGTATATCGAGTTCACAACAAGGAACTGGATAAACTGGTGCCAATTTGTTCCCTGCAGGATATGAACGTATTGAAGTGTGGCCATATATACCCAATCCATTGAGGTGCTACAAATGCCAGCACTTTGGCCAACAAGTGGTTCTTGTAATGGAGTTGGTACCTGCGTTTACTGTGGCGAAGTCAAGCATGATAATGCATGTACTTCACCTGCGACATGCATTAGCTGCGAGGTAATCATTCATCAAACTCCAGAGAATAACCCATTTCATGGAGGAAAAGGCGATCCAAGGGTTCCTAGTAAGAGAGAAGATGTCCTTGCAAGCCAAAAAGCTCTTACATTTTCTTCAGCCTTCTGGTGCTAGGTTGATTACTTGTATGCACTTGCAATTAAGTTGGTATCTAGATGTGAAATCGCAACACAAGCTAGCTACTTAAATGGGACAGTAATTGCAGAAAGAAGAATCACACCAAGATCACAGCCAAAGCAACAGACACCAGCAGGTACAAGAGTGAGCACACGTACCAAGTCCAGTCTTAAGAAGAATGTTTCAGCCAAATCACCATCGAAAGTATCTACTTCAGGAATGACATTTAAACCAATAATATATAATAAATCACTAACCAAATTCCAGACCTCATATGAAATAACTGACTTCCTTAGGGACAATAATAAGACCAGTAAAAAGACAGTACACTAGCAAAAAATTCTGCGATTATCTCCTATGAAATCACAGTCTGAGGAATCATCCGGAGGAGACTCAGAATGGTGACTATCATCGTCATTGATCGAGGTTCTTGAGCCAAAATGTTCAGTTTGAAAGCCGTCCTCCATAGAGAATATGGGGTAGGAAGACTCTGCCCTCACTGCCAGAATGATAGTGAAAAAGGGCATGATAAACCTGCTGAAAGAAGTGTTGACCAACATCGGGAACGGGGGCAATTTAATTCGACCAGCAGTGTGCAGATAGCTTTAAAACAGGTTTTTCAAGCTAAGTTATAGAATTTAAGTAGGAAAATGTTTTTTTTAATTTCTTTTAGCATTTTATTTATTTTTATTTATAGTACAGGGTGACTGCAAATGATTCTTCATGTTTTGAGGTCTTATAGCTTCGAAAATATGATGCCCACCCATTTATACTAATAAACAATTGACAGAGCATATTTCAAACTTTTGTAAACTTTCCCAGGATGCAATGGAAGATGAATTTCCCCTCTGACTCATGTTGAGCGATGAGGGGAATTTCCACCTACATGGTAATGTGAATCATTACAACGTCCACATAGGGTCACGGCAAATCTCAATGTTACAACGGGAATGGAAAGAGATACTCTAAAGATTGATGTTTTCTGTGCAGTGTCACATAGCAACTTTTACGGGCCCTACTTTTTTTCTGAAAAAATGTCATGGGTATGACTTTCCCACACATGCTACAAAACTGGTTGTTTCCCAGGCTGATGGTTGATATGCTGCACTTCATATTCCAACAGTATAGAGCTCTGCGTCATTGGCATAGATAAGTACATTGCCGTCTGAATGAGGAACCTCCAAACAGATGGATTGGGTGATGTGCACAGGATGATTTGGCATTCTTTAGGCGGTCCTCTAGGTCTCCCAACCTTACAGTTTGTAACCATTTTCTGTGGGGATACGTGCAAGATAATGTGTACATACCACCCTTGCCAACAACATTGACTGAACTCCCGGATCGCATCACTTCTGTGCTGGCGAACGTTGACAGGGACATGCTAAACGTGTATGGCCTGAACTTGACTACCACATAGATGTGTGTCGTGTAACATGAGCAGAGAACATGAGCACAGAACATTTGTAATGATGTGTAAGAAACTTGGAAATGTGCTTTTTCATACAATATATCATTCCTTACTTTGTATGTAATACTTTTTGAAATACGTTTAAATAAAACCTGATGTATCATTTGTAATCGCCCTGTATATAATTGTTTTTTCACCTAACTGTGAATGTTGATTTTATTTGCAATTTTATATTTATTTTTTGTAACTTATATAATTAAATTTATCTCTGGCTATTGCCATGATTAGTTACCACCACCCCCGCCCCCGCCACCGCCGCCACCGCCACCAACCTGACCGAGATTCGAACTCGAGACCTCTTGAACATGAGGCAGGCATGCTACCATCTACGCTATCGAGGCGGGCCAGGTTTTCCCTTATCCTGAGAGACGAATGTCGGGTAACTCTAAGCTCTATGGACCCTGGGCTCATTTGAGCTCTCTTTCACCCATTCCATTCATTGTCTGATATGACTTAATGTTAGAAGATGTAAATTACAAAAGCAGAAATTATCATTATCATCATCACCCGGATGGCAGTTGTTTAGTTTAACATATTCCAGTTTGATTTTTGGTTGATGTAATTTATAATCCATCAATTCTAAGTAGGATTCCTTCAGTGCTCTCAGCTTTGGCTGCTATTTGGATTAGCTCCAGTGTTACCTGTGTTGCCCGCAAGCCTGGCAGGGAACCTTATGTCATATAAGCTAGAATTTTCTTCGGTCAATTTCCTAGAAAACTAACCAGCATGCTTTTGTGTAGCGAAATGGCATAGAATTTTGCTACTCTGTATCCAGTTTCATCACATTTGAGAGATGAAACCTCCTGAAATAGTCTCATGGGTAAGCAGTGGCCAATAGAATACATGGACATTAGACTTCTGTTTTGTGTCCATTGTCACCATAGAAGCCAGCTGTCTTGTGTCCAAGCCACATACATTACGATGGGGACTATGTGTGCCTGGAAAACCTGTATCTTAGAGCACACAGGCATTCCAGACCTCAGGATTGATTTCAGAGAGGTGCTGACAGGCTCATGTAGAGATGTTCCTGATGTTTACAAAAGTAAAACCTTATCAAATTTTGCTCCAATATTTACATTTAATTCTTTGACTTCTTAACTGCAATTTGATGTAGTCAGCAGGGATATGGTCCCTCATAAGTAGAATGACATGACTCCTGTCATGGCTAACAGACATACACAGTAATACACCAATGCAGGCAGGACTTCTATATGAGGCAGAAGTTTTTCTGCATGGAATTGAAGGCTCTTAAACAGAAAGGGACAAGGTCTCAAAACTTAACTGAACATATCTTCTGATTTTTCACCATGCTTGACAGATAACTATTCACAAAGTCATGTGAACCAGTTAGCGTCCAGCAACACTGGAGAGGCCAGGAGTCACTTGCAGCCTCACTGCAGCATACTTTCTACCCTAACAGACATACACAGTAATACACCAATGCAGGCAGGACTTCTATATGAGGCAGAAGTTTTTCTGCATGGAATTGAAGGCTCTTAAACAGAAAGGGACAAGGTCTCAAAACTTAACTGAACATATCTTCTGATTTTTCACCATGCTTGACAGATAACTATTCACAAAGTCATGTGAACCAGTTAGCGTCCAGCAACACTGGAGAGGCCAGGAGTCACTTGCAGCCTCACTGCAGCATACTTTCTACCCTAAACAAAATATTTATGAGCAGCTGATGTATAAATGGCCCTGTAGTAGCAGCCAACAAATTAGTTGTTACTGAACATTCACTCAGAAAATCCAGACTATGGCATTGACGATGTTGTTGGAAGACCACGGTTTATATGCTTGAAATAATTTATCATTGTTTAATCTTTGTTTATATAGTCAGTCATATTCACAATTTCTGACATTGTTAAAGAATATACACAAGCAACTGTTCATTTCCGAAAGAGATGTTGTTTAGTCTGAAGTTCACAGCAGTACCGGTGTAAAGAGAGAAGCAATATTTACAGTTCCTTACTGTAAATGAGTTAATACCGGATAGAGGAATGACTTCATTTCAAGCCTTAAAGTGCATAGGTTGTTTACTTTCCTTTCATGAAAATGATTATCCTTTCCTAACGCTCTTTTTTTTTCCTTCAAGCTTTACATGTAGTCCTTCGCTGAATTTTCCACAGTATTGTCAATTTTTTAAAATTTGTTTTTCTTTCATATTTTACATTGGTGCTTCAGCTCTTAGAATCTAGCCTGAATACTACACTTTGAATTGTTTTAATGATAATCTGCTTCTGTTCCAGGATTTTAGCTTGGATACTTTGAAGAAGATGCTGCTAGATGAGGCATATTATTTCTAACTTACCTCAAAATGAGCTAAAACGTCCTTGACTGCAGATTTTATTAAAACTTTTCAGTCATTCCATTAACAATGTTCTTGAGTAAAAACGATGTATAATTCTATCACAACTTAAAATTTATATTTTGTAGGAATAGTTCATGTTTTCCATTCTTCTTAGCATGTGTAACCATAGCTCATATTACTGATCAACATCAGTATATATCAGTATAATATTTGCAGAAAGACACAACTGTATCTAAGTCTTCTTCGTGGATATTGGAGAGAAGAGTATCATGAAACATATAGCTCCTAAGGACGTCTTTGTTTTTCCACATCACTAGCTGCCTTATGTGCTTTGCTCTTCAAGGGAGAGAAACCTACACCATTGATACAAGCACAATTCTGGAGCATTTTGCACACAAGAACAATTTACTTGAAGAGAAATTTCACCTTCAACTGTATATTGCTCTGAGATTGGCTTTGAATATGAAGAAATAATGCTTTTAAGTCCTTTCTGCTTCATGTTGTATGCTTGAAATGTGTAGCTGAATTTCTTGGATTGATCTAAAGCATCTTGCAATGTTTGGACACAATTCTGAGTTGGGCAGTGTGCTGTACTAGTAGTTGGATGCTTTTTCATGGATCTGCTGGTGGGCTGACCAAAGTTTTTTCCTGTGAATTAGAAGTACTAGGCAAACCTGACTGTCTGCATTGCCCTAATGGAATGAATGGTTGAACCTCACTGTGTTCTTTCATCCTCTGCAAGAGAAAATCTTTCTGTTGCTGTCCATTTGCTGTTACTTCAAATTCACAGCCAATGCAAACTGATATCAACATACGATATAGACATAAATACATGTAAAACCAAGGTCATACAATTTAGGAGAGGAGGAATTGCATCTAAAACAGACATCATTATCTGTGATAATAACATATTGGAAACTATAAACTCTACAAATGTGTGAAAATATATTTCTGCCCATGATGTAAGTTGAAAAGCTTTGGTTGTGATAACTCTACCACCCGGCTTCAGAACACTGCACCTGCATGCGCTTACACAGATGTTGGCAAAATGATCAGCTTGTCCAACCAGCAAGGATGCTCTACAGTAGGGTACAAAAACTGTACCAAACAAGCATGTATAATTTGTATTTAATAAATCATGTTTTGAAAAGTTTGTAATATTTTGCCAAAGCTTCAATGAAGGTTTTATAAAATATTAATCCATTTCTGAAATTGTAATAAAGTAGAATCTTATAAGAAATGCAAACAAAGTACCTGTAAAAAGAAATAAAAATAATACCAGAAAAGAGACCATGTTTTGTTATAGTATGTTTTAAATTTAGTTTCCCTATTACTTACATACAGCAGGTAGAACAATTATTGCATTCTACTCCACAAAACTTTATCATGAGAATTTGCCAAAAATGTCACTTGAGAATCCCTAAGTTAAAAAATATTCATATTGTCTTGTCAGTATTGTCACCCAATTATCGGAAGGCACGACCAACTGGAGCTGGGTAGGGGACAGGAGGCACTCAGTCAACGCCTACTCATTTATCTTGTAGTGCTAACCGAGGGGATGGTTAGGGAAGTATCACATACCATCTCATTCCCCTCCCCCTGACTTCTGGAACAACCGGGATGATTCAGCAAGCCGCGAAACTTCCAGACACAGAGATCTGCGTATATAAGGGATGCAGTGGACGAGTCAGTTGAGTTCTTGGCGAGCAGCCGTGAAGAGCGCAGTCATAGCGAACGAACTGGAAGACTGCGTACGTGTATCAGACGAGCTGTACATAATTATGAGTGTAGAGTGGACCTGTGACAGACGAACTGGTGGATTGTAATTGTGTGCGCTACGTAATTCTATGTAATCGGCAGGTGTTCCAACTTTAATTCGGTGGAAATAAAGAACATTTTGAGTTTGTGCAACTGGACTTTTAATTTCACGAACCCACAAAGTCACAATTGGTGTCAGAAGTGGGGGTATTGCCACCACGGACACGGTATTGGAAAATATTCTGGAGAAGATGATAAAAATGAAAGCCAAACTGATCTTGGAAATGAAAGTGGCAAGTAAAAGCCTAGCCGCGGAACTAAAAGCGAAGACGGAGGCGGCAAACAGCGACCTGGTCGCAAAGTTGGAGACGACAAATCACAATCTGACTGCAATGAAGGCTGAATTAACCACAGAAATGAGAGCATCGAACGACAGTCTGGCCACAGAAATGAAGGTGGCGAACGAGGTTCTCGCCGTCAAATTTGAGGAACAGTTGGCCGGCGTGAGGGATGACGTCGCGAAGCTGGGCAAGTGTATGGAACAAGTAGACGAGCGCATTAATTAGTTAGAGGAAAAGGCCAACAGTAACGCCAATTCCCTGAACGCCATGCTGGAAGACGTCGAAGACCTTGCGAACCGCGTAAGCAACCTGGTGGAAAGGCCGACAGCAACACAAAGTCCCTGAACGCCATTATAGACATCGTCGGCAGGAGGTTGAACGACTTGAAGACCGATGCGCCGGGACGTGACACAACATAGTTGCGCGTCAAACCTCCTAAATACGACGGCACGTCAACGTTCGAGGTCTTCCGCCGCCAGTTCGACACGGTGGCCAGGCACAAAAAGTGGTCACCAGAGGAAAAGGCCGCACAGCTAATAACCAGCCTCCAGGGACTGGCCGCGGAAGTCCTAAACGTGGTCCAGACAACGGCGGGTCCCAAGGATGTCTGGGAGGCCCTGGAGAACCGTTTCGGGAACCACTGCCTAGCCGCAACTTACCACAGTCATCTGAAGACGAGGTCGCAACAGCAAGGAGAGACGCTACAGGAGTTCACCTGGCGATAGAACAACAGGTTAGCAAGCCCTTGGTTGACCTTCCACCGGAGTTCGTATCCCGGGAAGCTGCCTACGCCTTTGTCGACGGGGTACGAGACACCGAGATACGTCAGCGTCTAATGCTCGGCGACTACACAACCATCCACGAGGCGCTGACGGCTGCATTGAGGATGGAGGCGACCAAGGTGACGGCTACTCCGACGTCGAGAACGAGGAGTGTCCGCTACACTGGAGACAGAAGGCCAGCCGAAGGATGCCGGCGAAGTCCTAGTGGCGTGTGTTGGGACTATGGACAGCCGGAACACCTAGAGAGAGACTGCCGACACCAGGAAGAGCAGCCGGAAGAACGAGTAAGGCCCGGCGTGGCGAGGAGCACGTCGGCATCGTCTACACCATCTCCTCGAGTGACAATGCGCACCGTCAGCTGGCGGATGGATGACAGCCTCATCGCGGACGGTAGGGTGAGAGGGAAGCCGTGCCGCGTGCTGGTGGACACCAGGGCAGCCGTGGCCGTCATCAGACCTGACATAGCCAAGTGTTTGCCGTCGAGGAAGCCGAGCTGACCATACCAGCTGATGACGGCATCGGGCGACACCTTGCCTGTGGAGAAGGAGGCTCTGCTGAAGCTGACCTTGGGACGGAGTGCCGTGCGTCTGTAGGTGTTCGTGGCGAAGGTGGCTGAGGAGGTGATTCTGGGACTGGATGCCCTCAGGAACCACGAGGCGACGGTCGACGTTGGCAGGAAAGTCATCCGGCTCAACTGAGAAGAGGTTATACTCCGTCAACCCCAAGAGCGCCTTGGAATCTGCAGGGTCGTTTTGAACGAACACGTGGTTGTCCCCGCGAGGAGCGATTTTACGCTATTTTCCCGGTGTTCTTAGAGTTCCGGATTCTTGCTATTCCATTCTAACACAATGTACACTGATTGCGGAAACATCAAGGAGATCACCAGTTTCTTTCTCAATGTTTTTTTATAGACGATTCCGGGTTTCTTTCTTTAAGCACGGCGAAACAATGGTCGATCACTCGCCTCTCGGAGATTTTTAAAGGTTTGCCTCGATTGTGTTTTATTTCGGCTGAAGCACCGGCCTGCCCCATGATGAAAAGCTTACCGATTTTAAATTGCATATACATAAATGTTATTGAGGTTGTGAGACACGCGAGATGTACAAGAAATACAGTGTTAAATATCAGAAGCAGCTCCTCACTATAAACAATAACATCTTAATCAACATTCAGCTCGATACAGACTTTGTTGCGACAGAGCTGCCTGGTAGAAGAATGCAAAAATGTTATATAATAACAGTGTTCTGTAGTAATTGTGAAATAAAATGCAGCTTAATTTAACAGAATAATTTGAAGGTGTGTATAATTTCACCTGTGTTCTGCCTAATCTGTATATAGCATATTACTTTGTATATATCTGTTGTAAATACTCCTTTCAGGACTCACGAGCCCAGAACACATCTTTGTGGAATGTGAAGCAGTAAGATTAAATGTGGGGCTATTACGTTTATAATAGGAATCAAAATATTTGCATATTCTTTTCCCTCCGAAATTAGCTCGCACAGAGCAGTGATCAGTAAACTACTTACAGTACTGTACTTAAAGGAGGGGTTTATTACGCATGCAAATAAAAGAAAACGCCCATTAACTTCGCTAAACCAATCAACAGCTTAACCGTTTTCTCTCCCAATATCTCTGTCTCTGTCTCTCTTCGCCCCAGATGTTTACAGCAGGTTTAAACTAGGTTGAGACAGATTACTCAGTATTACGTAATTAGGTAAATTTAAAACGAGGTGCGAGGGACAAGTGACAAGTGACTTGAACGTTTCAAGACGGGAGACGGACAGTGTATTATCCACATAATTCAGTGAATTATAAAATCGCAAAGTTATTAATACTTGAAGCAAAGGCGATATCGGCATATTCCTTTCGATGTATGTTCTAACCTCTTGTACTTCCGCAGTAACCTTCATAGCAACCTGTTTCGACAATCTTCCCGTAGGGGAGGGGATCCGTCCCCTTCAGCTGCCGAGCTAAGGGCGCTGCGGACCCTTAGCACTCGTGGTACCTCTGACGTTACTAGAGGAACCTCGGGCTGAACATTCGAGCTCCTCCCGTAGGGGAGTGGTTCGAATTGGGTTGGACTCGAGGGCGCAGTGTGTTCCCGACACCCACGGGTAAATTGGTACTTCCAGCAGGCTACGGCCGCCCGGAGGGGGTAGATGGTTTCCCAAAAAGTCCCGGGTACTAGCCTGCAAAGCTAGTAGAAGGTATGCTAGATCACCAGGCGGCGCCACAAAGGTTTTCGGTAGTCTTCCCTGCGGGGTTGACGCGCGTAAGTGGCATATCCAACTTCCATCCCGTCTTGACGTTGTGTCTAGCGGGGTGGGGGGATTTTTAGACTCAGGTATTGCCCTATGGAAAGAGCCTCGGAGTATCCATCGCTCCCGGGTAGAAGGAGGCCCGGGTCCTTGGTCCTACGGGTCCAGGACTAATGGGAGTAGATCCTCTGCACTTAGCTATACCTCTGTAGAACATTTTCTTCGGATAGCTCTTCAAAATCATGTTTCCTCATAGGCCGTTCTCTATTACAAATGCTATTTAGACGGTCTTAAATAAAGCAAATCGACACCAACAGTCCACGCCCGCCATGTTGACTATTTACAATTGTTAAGTCCTATGAACAAAAATTTGACTTGCTAGTTTAACAGGAGATTTAACACGAGATTAAGCTAACACTTTTGGTGAAATGCAGTTTTTGTTATAACTATTGTTAAACTCGTATTAAGTCTTAACATCTCTTGGCGAATTCGGGCATAAATGTTTAAATGGCAAGTGAAGATCAGTACGCATTTTTATATGTAACTGTGTATTTTAGTATTTTCTGTGATATATTTATCAGCTGATAAGCGTGCGTACCGATAGAAGATGAATTATTAGACAAAAGAGCACAACGGTAATGAACACAGTTCAAGTGTTACACTATAATGACATAAATCAAAATATTTATATTAATTATAATACATGCAGTAGTGTTTCAGCGAAAAAAAGAAGTGTCCGTCCCATTTTTATGGAGCACTTATACCTTATGTATGAGTACTTGTCATTTTCAGAAACAAAGCACAACATATTTGGACAAGAAATGGCGAATTCCTAGAAGAATGCTCTTAGTGGGTGGTTTAGTTCCGTATGGTGTGTTAGTTTTAGGGGTTTCAAGTGTTTGGTCTTTATTAAAGTGAAGTAGGTAGTAGTAGTAGAATTGAGTTTAGGACGCACAGCTGCGGCGGTTATCAGCACCCTTACAAAGGTAAAAGGTCTACACAGTTAAAATCAACATATTAAAATCGGAAAATCGTGTAAAACTGTGTCAATAAAAGGCTAAAAACTATACCATAAAAATACTAAAACCCGGTGTCGCGCTAAATGCGGCTGCCCACACCGCTAAGGCGGATGAAAGCTACAATAAAACTTGCTCCACTGCATTAAGGATGTAAGCTAACACCTGTTACAGGGTAGCCGGAATATGGAGGGAGTTACGCATGGGCGCTAAAAACTGGCATTCCGTTAAAATATGTCGGACAGTCAAGGGCTTCCGACAGTGCACACAAAAAGGTGCAGGGTCAGCAGATAAAAAATGTCGGTTGCTAAAAAAGCCGTGTCCAAAACGGAGACGGGCTAAAAGGACTTCGTCACGACGACAGCGAAGTAGCATAACGGAACAACCAAAGAGTAAATAATACTGTCAGTGCTCAGTTAGAGTATGACCTTGACCCTGGGGAACCTACGAGCGCCCTAGGTTTGTATTAGTCCCATCTTAAGAAAATGACGATACATTGATAGAAGGCTATATATATACTAAAAAGAAAAGAAGACCATAACCGCAAATGGGCCACCCTTTACCCACCGTCATTTATAAATTACACTTTATGTCAATAAGGGAAAATGTTCCGGCATGGCTATAGTCGAAGGTTTTTTCTACCTTCAACGACCTCTGAGCTGATGTAAGAGGGGTAGGAGTAGAATATTTATTGACAAATAAGCATGGGTGTGCCGGACTAAAAAGTATTGAGGGGAGGGGGGTTACGATTTCAAGTTAAATGTGGAGAAAATTCATTTTCTTATTTAACATTTCATTTTTTCCACTGATAAAATTATAATTAAGGCCCGGATTCCTAAGTGGAATAAAATAGCAGAGTTAGTTCAAGATATCTACCAAGTTAAAAAGAATAAAAAAAATTTCATCGTGTTATTCCTTTCAAACCATGTAATTATCGTCCGTGAGTGCATTAATCTTATTTTGATACGTCACTAATTTATTTTATACCTAGTTGAAACATCTGACTTATTTATTATATAGAAAAAAAGTTAGTAACAAATACTGTCACCACACACACACACACACACACACACACACACACACACACACACACACACACACACACACACACACACACACACATACACACACACAAAGGCAAAAAAAAATGTCAAAGAACACTTGGTTTTCAAAAGGCGCGCCTTTCCGGTAAGGGCACATGAATCAAACTAAGTCTAAAGAAAAATGAAATGTAGTGTAAGTATTGCAAAAACTTTATGGTAAGGAATAGGGGAGGTTCAAATCACGCGTGCTCATTAAAGTTCCTTTGACTATCCAAAGTTTGCAATCCCAATTCAGTTTATAACGTTGCTATGTGCATCAAACTTTGGAAACAACTGATTCATACTCACACTATTGCGAAATTGATTCATTTTACCTTTAAAGTTAGTGTTGTTGTTCCCGAGTGTACTTTATACACTCATGCGTATTTGCTTTGGTCAAAAAGAATAAGGCGAAAAACTTATAAATATGCAGTAGGATATAAAAATAGAAAACAAAAATGAAGGACTTGAGCGTTCCATCGTACACATGTAGGAAAATGATAGAAAAGGAGGGACAATCACGTTACAATTTTTACAGTTGGCAACCCTACTTAAGCATAACGGCTGTGAAGAATCAAACAAGGTTGACTCAGTTTGCAGTGGCCGTGAATTTGAAGGTAGGTACAATTGCACAGATATATCTTTAAATCCTTTAGATTAGAGATATGAACCCAGCGAATATTAACAATTTGAGTTTGTCGCGCTTGCATAAAGTGATTTGAAACCCATTAATGTAGCTTTATATATTCAAATAGCTAAAGATGCAGTTTCATGTGCAAAGAAAATTATGCCTAACGGTAACTACATATATTTTGACTTATATATCTATTCTTCAGCATCAAGTAATTATCAATAGTAGTTCTAGTTTATGGGTGACCATTGTTCTTTTTTTCTTTGTTTAAAAGCTTAAGCGCTTTCCTCCTTTTGGCGAATGGTCATCATCCATAATGTGTTTTATTTTGCTGTCAGCTTTCGACAACGTGATTGAAATTTTGCAATCAAGAATCGCTTTCCATTGTTAGGCTCGTAAATATTAAGCAAATACTTAAGTGTTTTAAAAGACACCAAGACTTTTCAAAAATAATATAGTGGCGGTCTCCTGTAATCAAGGAATCAACAGCAAGATTATCGGCAGCCACTATGTATTTTCGTAGAAGTGTATCTTTGAGTGTAAAAACGAAAGCTTGGGGCATCTGTAAGGCAGTAGATATTTATTTACTGTTTCCAATCAGAAAATTATTCTGGTGCAATGCTGCTGTTCGAATTTTCTTATTTATTTATTATCCATTTGATTTTGAATCGAAATAGGTAAGCTGAAAATTTGCCATGTCCAGTTAAGACTTGAGTGAGAACATAGTTAGCATTAACGAATTTACATTTATGGCTGTCAGAACTGTTGAGAAATATAAATCCTTAGTCAAAGCACCACAATCACTTTTTAACCAGTATTCATTCCAGTCGCTGATGATAATCTCCTTTAATGTTTGCCTCACATAAGGAATAGGGTATAGAGTGTAAGTCTCTGGAAGATTTGAAGTCGCAGCTCTCTTTGCAAGCTCATCTGCACGTTCATTTCCGGCAATCCCTACGTGCCCTCTGACCGATTTAATACACAGATGAGAACTACATAATAATTGACTTCTTATTTCAGCTGCATAATTTTCGAATTTTCATAGAAAACTAATTTACACAACAATCACCATTGTTTAAACTTGAGGAAATAAATTACGAGCATCATTCATTTTTCATTGGTACATCCAAATTTGAGCAACCAACAAATGAATCAAATTCATTTATGGCTCGGGTTCGATCCCAAGCGATCGCAGTCACATTTGTGGTGGACAACGGCGCTGGGGCGGACTTTCTCTGAGATCTCCGGTTTCCACCTCCATCTAATTCTACCGCTGCACCATCGTAGCCCGCCTCGGTAGTGTAGATGGTAGCGTGTCTGCCTCACGTTCAAGAGGTCCCGAGTTTGAATCTCGGTCAGAGTGGGTTACCTGGATAAGGTTCTCCCAGAGTTTTCCCTTATCCTGGAAGACGAATGTCGGGTAACTCTAAGCTCTATGGACCCCGGGCTCATTTGAGCATCATTTCAGTCATTTCATTCATCGTCCGATATGACTTAACGTTGGAGGACGTAAATTACAACAACAAAAGAAAAAAAAGTCATCTAATGTATCATCAGTGTCATCCCCTGCAGTGCTGTGTGTAGGTACTGAAGGCGGGCGTTAAACAATGCCTACAGGTGAGCTCACTTTCTATCTTTATATATTGACCATCCAGTATTTTCATCATAGCATTCTTCCCTCTTTAACTTCTAATATGCCAGTATCTCAATCTAACACGATATTTTATTTTATTTTTCTGAGATATTTCACCGTCACATTTTTAAGTTTGCCTTCATTGTGTTTTACTATAGCTCAAACACCAGCCTGTGTCATCATGAAAACGCTTTCGTTTAATGCGGTTTCTTAAGTGCTTATGACGCCCGGAGCTGGGGTTAGGTATGCGAAACGCACAAGAAATACAACCGTAAATATCAGCTTACAGCAAAACCACTCTGGCACAAACTGTTGTAGTTTGTTTTAATGAATCTGAACACTAAATGACAGATAATTTCAAACAATATCTTGCAATTTTTTGTTTCTCTGTGAAGATATATAACTTAATATAATTTATAAAAGGAATAACAAATTAATAACAGTATTAATTTCAAAAACATTTAATAAAGAATGATATAAAGAATGAATGAATTTAATATAGAATAATATTCCAAAGGAGAATGTCTGCCTATATGATCATTGCAGCTAAAGGTGGCGTATAAATGGAACAAAAAGAAATGAGCAGAGCTCTAGGATATTGAATACATTATAAAAAAAACACCTCCCCGGATCAACTTAAGTCATTTTTACTACCACAGCAATACAGAATGATATGCTATCCTTTTTAAATCTTGTGTTTCCTTTTTATCAGCACCACCTAATATAAAACTTCTGTGGTACTCAACTGAAAGTGGAAAACACATTTGGATGACTCAATATATCTTATTTAAGCTTCTATGTATAAATTTAAAACTGCAGTACTGGGTTTCTAATATATTTACTGTATTCATACAGTTAACACAAATGGACAGCAACAGAAAGGCATTCTCCTGAATTGGAGAAGGAGTATAGTGAGGATCGGCTGATCACGTCCTTTAAGACAATAAGACAAGACTGTATGCCTAGTACTTCTCAGTCCCAGGGACAAAATTTTGTAAGTAAATTTTCTAATTGTTATTCTGCTATGTTTACTAATAAAATTACCATTAACCTCAAAGTAGAACAAACTCTTATGAAGTAACACTTAACAAAACAATATTTCTTCTGGCACTGCTACATGATGTAAACTGGAGAACATAAGTTAACATTAAATTTAAAGGGAAGTTGATTAATGACACTAAACAACACTTGCTTTTAAATTTTTCCAGAACATGTTACAGAGACTTTGCCGCCATCCTCAACCGGCCATTGACTGGTTCTCATTGGTGTAGTTGACGACATTTTGGCATAGGTCCCCTCTGGTGGTTGTTCAAGGAACTTGCTGAATAAATCTTTCTGGGGGATGTCAAAATTGAATACTTTGTTGCTATTTTTTGAAATGAAGATTTGTCCCCATGTGGATAGTTCTTGTTTTCCTGACGTGTGTTTTAGTAATTTTGGTTCTGGATTTATGTTAAGTTTTTTTTCCCAAAAATGCGTGGCAACTGCTGATTTTTCTAATTGTTTATATTCTATGTTCCTTAAGTGTTCCTTTGCTCTTGTTTATAAATTTCTTTTGGTTATTCCAATATAAATTTGACTACAAACACAACATCAATTTCACATATACCATATTTTTTGTTAGATGGAATGGCATCTTTGATGTTTGAGCAAATTAGGTTTTTTAAGGAGTAATGGTTGACTGGTGCTAGTTGAATGTTTTGTTTTTTGAAGACTTTTTTGAATTTATCAAAGGCCCATGGATGGTAGGTGAATTTTTGGAGATCATATTAATTTTTGTAGCTGAGAGGGTTATGGTTTCCTTTATTAGCTTCTTTTTTGCTAAGTTCACTTTTTTGTCTACTAATGATTTGGGAAAATCATTTTTTGTGCTATTTCAATAATTTTGTTGTATTCTGTTTTGTATTCTTCTGCTGTGAGAGGGATGTTTACCAGTCTGTGTGCTAGACTATTGAAGATTGCCTGTTTGTGGGATCATGGGTTGTAGCCATTAGCTTTTATATAGTTGTCTGTGTTGGTTATCTATAAATGCCAAGATTAGTCTGTTTTTATTCCTCATTATTTTTAGATCCAAAAATGGTAAATACTCGACTTTTTCTATTTCTACAGTGAACTTGATGCCTTTTTCTTGGATATTTAAAAGTTTTAGTGCATCACTGACGTGTTTTTTTGGTACTATTCCAAATATGTCATCTACATATCGTTGCTAGAGTTTGAACATCCAAGGGAAACCTTTGGTGATTCTTATTTCTCATGCACTCATGTACAGATCGGCCAGGAAGGGTGATAGGGGGTTGCCCATTGCTAAACCTGAAGTTTGGCACAAATATTTTGTTTGAAACTGGAAGAAATTTTGTTCTATGAATATTTTTGTTAGTTTGATGTAATCTGAAATTTTAGGTGATGGCATTCCAAGTGATTTGAGCCATTTTCTATCAACGGTGGGAGTTGATTTACTGGTATGCTGGGAAACAGCATTTTAACATCAAACGAGACTAATCTTTCCTCTTCTTTTAGTTCTCTATCCTTAATGTTAACATCCCCACTATATTGTTCTATGTGGGATATTATATTTTAAACAGCTTAAGAGCTCCAGTTACTTCTGCACATTGCACATACGAGATATATTGAGTTTGCAGCTGCTCTGCCTAGATGTCTTGAACTGTTATCTATATATATACGTAATATAATCTTATTACAGTTACATTTATACTGCTTGCTATTATGTCACTTCCAAAAGTATGGGCTTGCTGATAATTTGCCGGATTATTGCAGCCTGAAATGACCTATATGTTTTACTTTATTGTATCAATTTTAAGATCAAGGAGAATTAATAACACTGGTTAAAGTATTAAAGACAATGGAGTCTATAAATTACTAATAATGCACTTATGCTTTACTTTTAAGATCAATATTATAATATAGTCTTCTTCAGTACCCCATTTTGTTGCCATTCCCTTGTTTCTTAATTTAATTACAAATGTGTACATCCTGCTGTTGCCTGAAATTGGTGCTACCTCTGAACTCTTACTGATTGGTTTTACATCTTACCTTTGGTTTTTATGCTTACTAGCACTGTTATGGCATATTACATTTATTTAGTACTTGTACCTGTACACATATATTTATTATCCTTGTCAATTAAATAGTTACTAGTAGCTTTTCTATACATTACTGTCAGTTAGGTATTTCAAAGTAAAGTACTTTTTATACTCCATCATTACCAGCATATATATTAATCATGTTACACAGTATTATATGTTACTTTAGTATAACCTTTCTCTGAGGTTTTGCTTTGTAAGAGTGGTTAATTCAATTTCGGTGTATCATCAAGAATACACCTTGTTTCCCAAAATCTATTCACAAGCTAACAAACTCTTTCTCTGCGATGCATGCAAGCAACAGAGAACCAGTCTGTAAATTACTGTTTCACTTTTCTATAAGAATTTACTGTCATATAGGAATGATTAATAAAGACTCTGTATTTTAGTTAATTGATGGAAATTAATCATTTCTCCACACTAGCCGTATATAGGCTAAGATATTTGATGGATAGAGTCAACATGAAAAATTCAATGCCATGGCCGGGATTTGAACCACGGATCTACTGGTTTCCGTCCAGTCGCTCTTAACCTTTGAGCTACCATGGCCAACGTGCCTTCCTGACATTAAATTTTCCAGTTGACTCATATATTTCCCCGGTAGACCACTAGGGGCTCTCGCATCCGAGATACACCGTTTGTGGCGACTTACTGTTGTAAGTACTTAAGTCCCAGGCTTCATCATTTAACTCTTATTATTTTAGTTAATTGATGGAAATTAATCATTTCTCCACACTAGCCGATTATAGGCTAAGATATTTGATGGATAGAGTCAACATGAAAAATTCAATGCCATGGCCGGGATTTGAACCACGGATCTACTGGTTTCCGTCCAGTCGCTCTTAACCTTTGAGCTACCATGGCCAACGTGCCTTCCTGACATTAAATTTTCCAGTTGACTCATATATTTCCCCGGTAGACCACTAGGGGCTCTCGCATCCGAGATACACCGTTTGTGGCGACTTACTGTTGTAAGTACTTAAGTCCCAGGCTTCATCATTTATCTCTTATTATTTTAGTTAATTGATGGAAATTAATCATTTCTCCACACTAGCCGTATATAGGCTAAGATATTTGATGGATAGAGTCAACATGAAAAATTCAATGCCATGGCCGGGATTTGAACCACGGATCTACTGGTTTCCGTCCAGTCGCTCTTAACCTTTGAGCTACCATGGCCAACGTGCCTTCCTGACATTAAATTTTCCAGTTGACTCATATATTTCCCCGGTAGACCACTAGGGGCTCTCGCATCCGAGATACACCGTTTGTGGCGACTTACTGTTGTAAGTACTTAAGTCCCAGGCTTCATCATTTAACTCTTATTATTTTAGTTAATTGATGGAAATTAATCATTTCTCCACACTATCCATCAAAGACTCTGTATGCTAAAATAATAAATATTTGGTATTATAACAGCACCAACCATAGGACTGAAACATACAGACTCACAATATAATCTACCTTTGTACAGCACAAATTTAATCAACTGTTGAGCCAGCACATTGAAACAGGGGAAAATGAAAGGAGAACAGGACTAGTAAGAATCAGTGCAATGTAGGGCAAGTAATTTCCAATAATATGATATTATATGGTTTATTCAGAACTAAACCAAATACATGTGCTACTACTGAGCTGGGCCCTGGCCTTTTTTCTAATAGGCCAGTCCTTCAATATACAGGGTGAGTCACCTAAAACTTGCACCGTAAATATTTCTGAAATGGTATGTGCTATTGATATGCGGTTTTCACGGAATTGATCTATAGGCAGGGGCTCGCATTTTCAAATGATACACAGATTTTTATAATTTTTAGAAAGTGTATTTATGTACAAAAGTTACATTTTTTTAAATGGAACAATGCGTATTGACATTAAGAAAATAAAAGTAGAATAAATTAGAATGTCAATGGTGTTTTTTTGCACGATTCTAATGTAAGTAGTTTACGAGAAATCGTCATTTGTACAAAACGGGACAATGGCTAGGACAAACTAAAGAAAAACAAGTGAATGAAGAAAAATGAGGATTCTGACAAGTAAACAAAACTGTACCCTCAAAGCCTGTGTTCAAAATGAGCACCACCAGCTTCAATACAAGCTTCCAGTCTAGTATGTAAAGATTGCTGTACACGTTCTAGAATTTCAGTGGAAATTTCAGCGCATGCAGCAGTAATACACCGTTTCATATCTTCTGGTGTAGTTGGTATGTCCTTGTAGACAGTGTCTTTCAGCTTCCCCCACAGAAAAAAATCTAAAGGAGTCAAATCTGGTGAACGGGCCGGCCAAGGTACAGGTCCCCTTCGTCCAATCCACCGATTTTGAAACAATCCTTGAAGATAAGCTGTAGTAATTCGTGCACTATGGGCCGGACAGCCATCATGTTGATACCACAGATTCCTCCTAGTCTGAAGGGGAACGTCTTCTAACATCTGTGGAAGATCGTCTGTTAGGAGGTTGAGATACTTCTGTGAATTCAGTGTTCCTTCTATGAAAAAAGGGCCATTGATGTGATGGTTCACTATTCCACACCACACGTTCACACTCCATGGATGCTGACGTTCTACCTGACGCAGCCAACGAGGATTGTCAACAGACCAATAGTGCATATTTTTTAGATTTACTTGGCCATGATTAGTAAATGTTGCTTCATCAGTGAACAAGATACATGACAAATTTGGAGTATCATGTCTCAATGCCCATGTACAAAAGTTCACACGATTCTCAAAATCATTGCCATGCAGCACTTGATGGAGAGAGATGTGATACGGATGGAACTTATGACGATGGAGGATGCGGATTACACTTCTTTGACTGATGCCGCTTCCTCGTGCGATTGCACGAGAACTAATGTGGGGATCTACTGCAACAGCAGCTAGAACATTAATTTCTCCTTGCTCTCCAGTTGCTCGTTTGTTTCTGGTGCGTTTTCTAGACGTTATACTACCACTTTCACGTAATTGGTTGAAGAGGTTCACAAATAATTGACGAGATGGTTGACGTCTATTCGGATATGTTTCCAAGTACACTGTACAAGAAAGAACTGCATTCTTTCTACATTCACCATAAACTATGAGCATATCTGCTTTTTCTGCATTGGTAAATACCATCTTCCAAGCACGTCCTACTGCTTCAACTATCACAAAATAACTGCCAGTGTAGACAAAACACATTGTAAACAAACATAACAACATCCTAGCCTAGCAACTAAGCAATTGAATGGAACAAAAAACTGCCGGTGCGTTCAATTTTCAAATGGCGATTTCTCGTAAACTACTTACATTAGAATCGTGCAAAAAACACCATTGACATTCTAATTTATTCTACTTTTATTTTCTTAATGTCAATACGCATTGTTCCATTTAAAAAAAATGTAACTTTTGTACATAAATACACTTTCTAAAAATTATAAAAACCTGTGTATCATTTGAAAATGCGAGCCCCTGCCTATAGTTCAATTCCGTGAAAACCGCATATCAATAGCACATACCATTTCAGAAATATTTACGGTGCAAGTTTTAGGTGACTCACCCTGTATTTACCCACTTGGTACATTTTGCCTCCTTTCTAATAGTTAATGATTTTCACAAATGTCCCCTATTACATCTTCATTGTATTTACTATTCAAAACATCTAGGCCATTCACTTCACAGAATTAATAGTACTTTTCATTTTTGTTATCTATGTAATTGACAGTGCTATGTCTAAATATGACTGTTTTTATTTCATTTCCAAATATATTCTTAATCTCTATATTCACATCTCCCTTCTCTTTACTAATGTTTTAAATCCACCATTGTTATCAGTTCTGTATTACTGTGTTTCTTAATCAACCTTTCACTGCCCCTTTCTAAAATCTTCATCAAGAAGGCATTATATATTTCACCTCTTCCAACATTTAAATATGTTCAAACTTATTTAAGCATTTTTTGTAATATCATCTTCCTTGAACCATGTTTCTACCACTACTTAAATGCCCAAAGACCTTAATATGTGCTGTAAATTTCCTGTGCTGGTTTTATTTTTTGTGCCTTCACATTTCCAGAACTCCAGCCTTGTAACTGTCTGGTATTGTGAACCTGTTCTGCTCCTTGACCAATAATATTTATCTCATGACCTTTTACTTTTCAGATAAATGCCTGTTTTTGAAGGGCTCCCCAATAATGTAGCCATGCAATGAAATTGTATAGTTAATAATTATAAAGTTTATTTAAACTTCTAACACATAGCACAGCTAATAAGTATGTGTCTTGGAAGATAATTAAGTTTGTAGGATCACCAGTGACATCTTTTTATTGGAGTGTTTAGATGTTTTTATACTTTAATATGTTCAAATTATATTACCCTTTATCATTTTATATTTTATCATTATATATATACAGGCAGTATAGCTCTGGTATTTTAAGGTTCTGTAGCTAGGGTTACAAAAAATTAATGTTTCACATAAGGCAAAAGTATAATTTCATGTTCATATGTTGTGTTGATATACATTTTACCTCCCTCTGAATGTGTTATATTTTGAACTTTCTTTCAATTTTCCACGTAAATACAGTCAAACTGTCCCACTAAATATTTTCATTGATAATGTACAGAAATAAGCTTGGCCTAAGAGTGCTAATACCATTTCTATTACAAATTTACAGGTTTCATTAGGATTCGGGAAGTGCACTTGCTCTTTTACTGTTGATCCTTCACTAATTGGAGCTGCCTGACAAACAGCTTTACAGTGCATACCATCTTTAATTTTAATCATATTGTGTTCCCTACTCAGCAACAGGAGTTCTTAAAACATGCTTAGGTAAAAGTACAGGTGCTACATCACAGGCCACCATTGTATGTTGTAGGTTGTAAGAGGCAATTGTATTTTAGTGAGCCAAAATGTGTCATGTTCATCTTAAAGTGCGGTGCATATGTACTAATGTAACTGCATATTTTTTAATGTTTTAATCCATACATTACAGTGAGTGAGAGGATTAAGAGAAACTTTTTGCAGATGAATGTAAGACTAGACAAAGGATTAACACTAAACAAAACTTGCTGCCTAGCACGGAATGACAGTTGCAGATTGATATACAGATAACAACAAAACTGAGAAGTTTTCATTTAAAAACTGTTCTATTACATCATTTAAATGGAAGTTAATGAAGAAACCTAAGTATAAAAAAAGCTAGTGAAGCTTTATTTGGCTTAACCAACATGGAGAAAAGCAAGGCCAATTTCAGGGCCTGCATTGCACAAAAAATAATGAGATAAAGGAAAGCGACAAAGTTTATCCTGCAAGTTCAGGATTTTGAATACATAAAAGGAGGGATACAGCATAAGGTAGCTTGAAACTCTGGTGAAAAACCTTTGCAGATTTTGAGAGTTTTGCAAGATTTTATAAGAAATTAAGAAAAATTATAGGAGAAGACGATCTTTTACCTGATAATACTTATATTTTGATAAGGCAGAGCTAAAGAATAGAATGTTTCCATCTAAAACTCTAGTAATCTCAAAAGGAAAAAGAAAGATGTCTAGGGCTGGAAAAATTTTAATGAGAGATTAACAGATTCTGTTGCATTGAATTCAAGCTGAAGCTGCTGCTACTAGGAATATCGCTGCTTATGCATTGCCTTTTGCATATGACCACCAAAAGTTTGCTTGGATGGCAAAGTATTTTTTGGAAGTGGTTATAGGAGATATTGTTCTAGAGACCAATATATACCTGAAGAGAAGCTGCTTGCCATCTAAATCTATATGTATGTTTGATAATGTTGGTTTACACTCTGATAACGAAGAATTACAGTTTGATTGTATTTTTGCATTTTTCTAAACCCATAAAAGTATGACTTTCATACTAACTGAACAAAGCATTTTACAAAGCTTGTAAAAAAACTAACGTAGTTGTTTGCTTCTAACGCTTCTATAAACAGCAAAAGATAAAGCACGAATCAAAGAATATCTAAAGAGAAAAGCTATGATAAGACACATAGTTAAGTGGATAGTGACCCATGTTTTGAAATACAGGCAGAGACACTGAAAAGCTGTTGGGAGAAGATTTTATTGAATGAAATGCATAACAACAATACACACAAAGATGGTCTACCATTGGCAGCACCGATAGAAAAGTTTACCGCATGTGAAAAGGAGAATGCATGTGAGGGTTCAGAATGGATGAACAATTTGAAATGACCAATTTAGCATTTATTGAAATGGTTAATGTAATCGCTGAAGACAGCGATGAGGAGGAACTGCCTGAAGAAATTGTACCACTGATCACACCCACCAAGTATTTGGCAGTGCTAGATGGGCATTACATAATCATGAGCAGCAAGCACACATCACTTTTACTATGTAGAAAATGGCCTGAATTGCTGCTAAAAACAAGACTATATTTTAAAGCATACAACTTTGGTTAATTCATTGAAATACATAATATATGTATATCAGTTGATTGCTGAAAATTAATCATTTCTTCACACTAGCCGTTTATAGGTTAAGGTTTTGGATAGGACTGGACTAGACTGGACAGAAACCAGGAGATCTGTGCTTCAAATCCCGGACGTGCCATTGAATTTTTCAAGTTAACTCTATCTATACATAATATGTTTTTGAAACTTGGAAATGTATCCCAAAATACATACACATAACACTATGTACAGGTATGTACTATATTGCATTTTATATGTATCTTTTAACTCATTAATGTACATAAACATCTGTTTATGCTTTACCCATTGATTTAATTATACTTCTATATAATCCAAGCTTTTGTAATTTAAAGTATCCTGAACTCCAGTTAGCTTGAATTACCAGGGCTCTACTGTATATATACCTTAAAATATACCTTCTTTTGTGTCTATTATTCTGTTAAGGCTATGTGTATGACATTATAGGGAAATCTCACAGGTAATTAAGTAATGTTAATTTATTTTAGGTCAACCCATCAGCAGATCGATGTCAAAGGATCCAATACTTAGTACATGCCATTGCAAAGCTCAGAGTCGTTTCCAAGGATTGCAAGATGCATTAGATGGTAATTAATTTATATCTTTATTTCCAAGTGCTCTGTCTTCCTTTATTTCTTCCTTCCTCTCTGCTTTCTTATATCCATCCCTCCCTTCCATCCATCCCAGTGTTCCATTCTTCCTTCCTTTCCTATGTTCTTGCATTATGAGATCTAAACTTTTTATGAAGTAAAATTTTGTCTCTCTCTTACGATATACTGGTAATGCAAAGGAAATTCAGGATGAAAAGGACTTCAGAGGCTTATTCCAAGAAAAATGAAGATAAACATTTATATATCAAAAACACTTTTTAAACCAATTCTCGAACTGTATAAACACTTAAGCTCCACTTACTTTTTAAATTAGGACAAGTTTCAAGGACACCGCGTCCCCATCCTCAGCTGATGTTCTACTGGTTCTTCAGGTGACCGCCTCCCTCTCCTGGCGCTGTTCAATGAGTTGAATGACGTCATCTACTACTGGAATTTCGAAGTTCTATTATAGTTTTATTATATATTGGTTAACGAGCCAAAGAAGTGAAGACGGATTCAGGTTACAAGTGAGTGAAAATGGCGGAAATCGAGGTAAGAAATTCTAATTCGGATTTTAACAGAATGTTAGGTGGACACAAAGGAGATTTAAAACAATTTACAAAATTGCATATAAAAAAGAGAGACATCTTTGCCAACATCAAATTTATCAATATTTGTATAAAACAACAACTTTCACCAAAATTTGTAAGACAGGTGGTTAAACAAAATAGTAATAGCACATACCAAAAAGCGGTAGAGAAAAAAGTATTACTATTAGAAAGATCGGAACAATACGCCTCTTTAGCTAAAACAGAATTGATGCTGTACAACTTGCACTTGAAACTAACAAAAGATTTAAATAACAGTATGTGGATGCATTTCGAGACAAGATTGTATGATAAACTCAACCTAATTATGAACGTCAAAACTAACAAACTTAAAAAGAAGGCAGAATTTTTACGAAAACAGAGAGATGATAACCAACACAAAATGAAATTAGAAATAATACAATCTGAAAATCATGTAGTTAATCTGTCAGCACAAACCTTTACCGGAAAAGAAATTGATTTCTTAAATAAAGGTCTTAAGACATGCATAAATTACTCACAAAATTTAGATCAGTATATTGCTGACGTCGAAATTGCATCACATCTGATGACTAACGAGCAAGACAAAGTAATTGCGAAAACAAAATGCAAAACAATACTCCAACAATTATCATCTCCAAAGTATAAAAAAGCCGATCCAAATCAAAAACAATTAATACACCAATTGAATGCAAAACCAGTACTATATTTGAAAGCAGATAAAGGTAATAAAACTGTTATCATGGATAAAGATGATTACACATGCAGAGTTAATAAACTTTTAGAACATCAAGAATATGAAGAAATAAAAAAGAATCCTCTGCGAGCTTTGGTTGTTTCGGCAAATAAGACAATAAAAGAAAGTACAATAATACCGGAAAAAGCAAAAGCAAAATTAGTCCCCAGCAACCCAGTTTTACCAAAACTGTATTGTCTACCAAAACTTCATAAAAAAGATAACAGTGTTAGACCGATTATCAGCAATATAGATGCACCTACATATCATTTAGCAAAGTGGTTAGTATGCGAAATGGATTTCATACAAAGATATGCTTCTCTCGGAATAAAAAACAGCTTAGAATTGATTGACAAATTAAATAAAGTAAATATAAACACTAATGAAATTTTAGTCTCCTTTGATGTTAGCTCATTATTTACGAGCGTACCTACAGAAAAGCTACCAAATTTGATTAAGCTATGGCTCTCAGATCAAGGTTTTACTGAAACCCAAATTGAAGAATACAACAAACTCTTTAATTTATGCATCAACCAAAACAGCTTCATGTTCAACCAAAGATATTACAAACAAACTTCAGGTTTAGCCATGGGCAACCCCATCTCACCGTTATTAGCGGATTTGTATATGAGTTATTTGGAAACACGGGTAACAGCAGCATATCCACATATTTTTAAAGTGTGGTTTCGTTATGTGGATGACATATTTGCCATAATACCAAAGAAGTTAGCACAGGATGCGCTAAAATTATTGAACCTGCAAGACCAATCCATAAAGTTCACCATTGAAACAGAACAAGATGGATGGTTACCGTTTTTGGATTTAAAAATTATTAAAAAAGGAGACAAATTAGAGTTTGGCATATATAGAAAATCAACACATGTGGATAACTACATTAAAAACAACAACTCCAACCCAAAAGAACACCAATATGCAGTATTTCACAGTTTAATCCATAGGCTAGTGAACATCCCATTGACTATAGAAGAATATACCAAAGAAGTAGATCACATTAATTATGTTGCAATTGTGAATGGCTTTGATCCAAAATTTATTAAAAAAATGATAAACAAGCATAAAAGACGGAAAACCATCAAGGACGTTAGCACTTTAAAAGCTGACGACCCAAAGAAAGCATATTGCAAATTTACGTATCACCCTAAGGCATTTAATAAATTCAAAAACATTTTCCGTCAATTTCAGATACAACTAGTACCACACAACAAATATAACATGAGAAACATGCTGAATCACCCGCTAAAAAACACAAGTCCAACCAACAAACTATCCGGAATTTATAGCGTAAGATGTGAGGATTGCCACGAAATTTATATCGGAAAAACAAAGAGAAACCTAGAAACAAGGATGAAAGAACACATGCGATGTATTAAATACAAACAGACAGATAAATCGGCCATAGCCCATCACTTCTGGTCAAAAAATCACAACATTTCCAAAGACATAAAACTTTTGGTACCGGCAAAAAAGTATTGGGAATTAACAGTTTGGGAAAATATACACATTTTGAAGAACAAAAAGAGAGCAATGAACTTCGAAATTCCAGTAGTAGATGACGTCATTCAACTCATTGAACAGCGCCAGGAGAGGGAGGCGGTCACCTGAAGAACCAGTAGAACATCAGCTGAGGATGGGGACGCGGTGTCCTTGAAACTTGTCCTAATTTAAAAAGTAAGTGGAGCTTAAGTGTTTATACAGTTCGAGAATTGGTTTAAAAAGTGTTTTTGATTGATGAAGCTCCACTGTTTATAAATACTTCTATTATAGTTTTATAACATTTATATAGCTTATAAATATGTCATATTTTAATATTATTTTAATATAATCACTGTGAGAAAATCAAAATTTTGGAAGAAGTGTTCACTGTTAATAACTTATTTCAGCTTCGAGTAAAGTTTCACTAACTCACATTTTCACTTCAATAATGGCAACTATTTCTAATTGTCAGTATCACATCACTAGTGCAAAGTAGTTATAATTATCACCATCAATTAGGATTCCGCAAAGGTGAATGACATGAGCTTAATACAACTCTACTTCCAGATGGTTCTCTTTTTGGAGAATTGGACGTAAGACATCTTCAAACCATTGCAGTATCAGTGCTCAATTCATGGCATGACAGTTTTCCCAGTCCCTCTCGGAGAAATTTACAAGTACCAAATGTCTAAAAATAATTCAGTACAATCAGAATCAACTTTATCCCACAATAATTTTTTACTTTTGGCCAACTTGGAAAATGTATTTGTAGATACTACAAATCACTGCTTTTATGATATAATTAAGAAATAGCTGCATAAAAGACCTGAAAGATCCTTTTATTACATTTGAGAACAATGCCATCCAGCCTTTGTGATCTAGCGGTTAACATGCTAGCTCTGCTGCTGACATAGTAGGTTCAAATCCAGCAAAGAGCAACAATTTTTTCTGCCATAAAAGTCCCTAGTAAGTGATCCTTTGGAAAGGAAGTAAAGTCAGTGGTTATCTGCTCTAGATTTACAGCACATAAAAGAAATACAAGCCAGATAAAGAGGACTGTAAGTAAAATTAAATAGTCCTTCTTGCAGAATACAGAATTGGTTGCTGAGAAACAAAGCAGTAAATAGTGTCCATAAATAAAAGCTCAGCTTTGTATGAGAATTTGAGATTAAGTACAACTACAAATAGTACAACGCCCATTCCACAATTCTGATTGGCTGATAACCTACACCAAAGCCGCTAGCTCTCTTGTATCCGGTAGAGAAAGTAAAACAAATCAGAGCATGCAGCTTCCTTAACAAGGAGTTTGGGACAACCTTTTTAACATGTTTTAATATAAGCACTTGTAGATCCTTGTTCATTCCAAAGTCATGTCTCACTACCAGTTTCTTAATAATATGTTGGAGTAAGCTTGAAATGTTCCACTACATTTGTGTTTTGTTTACACTAACATTTTTTGTTGGAAACATTTTTATGCTCTGAATAATTCTATGCATTACAGAATCCAAGAAATTCAGCTACACATCCCAAGCAGACAACAAAAAGCAGCAAGAACTTAAAGGCATTGCTTCCTCATATTCAAAGCCAATCTCATCAAAAGGTATTTATAAAAAACTTATAGCTTTTTCTATGAGAGTGCCAATAGAAAACAGAAGTTAAAGGAACAGTTTTGACAGAATTAAGAATTAATATCAATCTCCACTTTTCTTTTGGATATACTCATTTAACTTATATAGAGTGATTAATGTTGAACTGACGCATTTCTTTCCTTAATTATTTGGTTGGAAATGCACCTATAGAGTTTTTAAAGTAAAATCAAGTAGAAAGTTAGAGAGGTTTGTTTTGCTATAGAACTGATGTAATTGAAGGTTGCCAACGAAGGCTGTGGCACAGTTTGCTATTATTGGGATAAGTTGCTATAACTATGCTCTCAATTGAAGGCTCAATGATTTAGCAATCCAAAATTTTGGCTTTTAATATGATACTTTTACAGGTAATTGGAGCTTCATCACATTCCATTTAATAGGTGAACTTCGAACTGAATAATTAAGGAAAGAAGAGTCTCAGTTCTACATAAACTGCTCTGAATAAATATAGTTAAAGTATATGGTTTTTACATAAGAATATTACTACTTCATTCAAAAGTTATGCTCTACCAAGCACAAATTTTATTTAATAATTAACTGCCTGAATAATTACTGTTTATTGGTGCTGAAACCTACAACTTGATATATTTGGACATTATATTGCATACTGCTTTTAGATTTAGATTTATTTTTTAATGCAGTGATTCTGCAGATAAGAATATATACCCTTGGTTTACGAGTAGGTAACATCTACTTATTCACATTGTAAAAAGTATTACATTTATTTACTGAAAAGAAGAAGGTATAAGAATAGTAATAACTAGAGTAGTAATAATATTAAAAGTTAAGAAAACAATAATAGCTGTAATGTTAGTAAACTTCATTCAGCTTAATTACCTAGATTTAAGTACTGATTAAAAACAATAAGTGAAAGAAATATTTATAAATTGATTGAGTAAACTGACTTTATGAGATTCAAAATTCATACTTATCCTGCCTACAAGTGTGTGAAGATGATCACAAAGCATTCATTAATATCGCAGATGATGATGTGATGGAGATAATAAAAAGCCAATGCTCTGAATAATTCGTAAATTTGACTAAAATTAAATGGCTGATGGGTTCGGTTTCCAATCAGGATGGGAAAAGCAACTGTTCCTCTGTTTTCTACTAGCCAGTTCTTGGTGTCCTGCACCTGAGCAGTAATCGCTTATGCAGAGTAATATAAAGTGTGGTGCTTATAGCAGATCCAGTATAAATGTGTACTCAGTCAACAAACAATGAATCATCATAGAAATGTTCTATTTTTAACAGTTTCTCAAAATATTTCTCCTGGAACTGTATGGAGCATTAAAACCAGGGACGTATTTAAGAACATAAGAGTTACCCGACATTCATCTTCTTAAGATAAAGGAAGGTCCTGAGAAAACTATCTTGATCTCGATTGGAACTCGTTTCTGCGGTGCCCAACATTCGCTCATATGAGCGAAGGTTGCACTTTGTCACTTCACCCCACCTCTTCATGAAGTCATTTCCCTTTCACTCGCTCGCTCTAAATAATGGAATGTTGCATCCTTCGCAGACGGCGGGTGGAAGTAAACACTCCTTCCCCTTATGCGGCAAGGTTGGCCACTTCCTTTTCACTGGGAGTCAGACAGGCTGTAACCAAACTATGGAGGCGGGCTCCAGTTGAAGTCCTTTATAACCAAACAGTTTATCTGATGGCAATATGGAATGGAGCAATCGTGCTTTATATGACTTGTGAAATTGTGAGAAACAGAGAGACTCATCCCAGTGTATGGCATCGATGTTTAGTGCCTCTACCACGTGCTTAGTAATCACAAATGCATTATATTCCATTTAAAAATATGATATTGAGATGTCATCAGGAATGCAAGTTTTGAGGACACCAGAACAGAAAACAAAATGACCGCACGCTTGCTCTAGTGTGTAATTTTTTTCTGCTATTAGCATACTACAGAACCCAAATATTGGAGGAATATCAAATGTAGGAATTAACTTTGTTATATTTCAAGGATGCGAAACAAAGACTTACAAGAAAATCATTCAAAAGTGGCTTCAATAATCTTAATTTAAACACTACATATTTAAGATAGCTACATAACAAATAAAATGCCTATTGTGAATTATCTGAAAGTAAATCCTGTAGTCCGCTTTGCTGGAAGTGAAGTCTGTATAGCTATTCTAAACCTAAGAGATAAACGAAAAGTTACTGCACAGCAGCTGTAGAACTCGTTAAAATACACAAATAATGTCAATTATAATAATGTATTGCAAAGTTAACCAATTCTGATATATTATTTGTGGTGATCAGAATTCTCAGATACTGACTTAAAGGTATGTAAGTTTTTACTTCTAAGTTCCTATTCCCATTTTCATTTAAGGAGAACTAATACTTCAAATGCATCAATCAGTGGTTCCCTTGATTATTGCTTATATTACTTTATCCCAGGTATAAGAACAAAAAATGTGCAATTAAAGGCATTTCTAAAGACTTTATCCAAACAAACATGACAAAAACAATCTTTTCTAAGAACAATTTGTAGAAGCTTGGGTGGAGAAAGCCATGTGAATGTAATATATTACATCTGTTTTTATTTTTACTAACATGATAAAAATACATCCCTGATTAATTATTAAAAGCAAATAATTCAATGTAGATTTTTGGAAACCCCCCCCCCCCCCCCCCCCAGAAATTGACTTCTAAATATGTGCCTGATTACAACCTCTTGAACTACTTCTGGAAGCTAACATGCCACTCAGTTTCTGGCACTGCAGCCAACACCCTTTAATATATTACATCTGTTTCTCTGGGTCCAGAAAGTTGTTGACTTAGAGGCAGTAGGGAACAGAAAGAATTGTGTTGTACTAGGTTGGGAACCTAGGAAGGATTATAGTGCCTCTTAGTAGAAGAGAAGAGAAATGAGAAGAATTTCACCATGACTCAATAAAGTTACACAATGAATCATATTGGTAAATGTGAGACTCTTCAGTTATAGCCAGAAAAGTTGTTAATGAATATACAAATATATATGCTCCCAAATATAGATATAATGAAATTATTTAATATCAAACAGATATGAATCACATATTTCTACATACCTTTAACCTTTTAGGGCATGAATTTTCAAACATAATAGAAGTTGAAAAGCAAATAAAATGTCATATTTAATTTTTTTTGTAGAAAACAAGCAGTGATCATTAAATATCTATTAAAACTTTTAAATAATTACCTTTTAATATATAAACACATTGTAAGTCGCCATTAATGTAGTTGTCTCATGTGTTTATGGGAGCTCCTAAGTGGTTTACTGGAAAATAAACACTAGTCAGTTGGAGAATTTAATGTCATGTCGGCACTTTGGGCGTAGTAGCTCAAGGGTTAGAATGGCTGGACGGCAGCCAGAAGATCTGTGGTTCCAATCTCGGCTATGGCACTGAATTTTTCAGTCTGAATCTATCTTTCCATACTTTAGCCTACACATGGCCAGTGTGAAAGAACAATTAATTTCCAGAAAAGTAAATGTTCATTGTGAAATAAGTGTTCATTGACTTATCATTTCATATATTCCTTATGGTATACCTTTATGGCTGCAGAATTAGCTTTGCAGGGCATTTCATTGCAGTATACAGTTTTCAAAAAATAGTTATCGTATCTACGTATCAGGCGAAATTACGCACCTTTATATTACGCAGGCAGACCCACCTCTCAAATGCTATAATTAGCTGTCGCTAGAGGGGGGCCTCAAAGCTTCTATCTGCACATCTAATATGATCGCAAGCTGCTATGGGAATCGCATATAAACTCGCTCCATCAGTGATGCTATTGAAGACGTTAAATTTTGCACGGAAAAACTACAGATAAAAATGAACACCGTGTAATTCTTTCAACAAGAGTGTCCTATTTTTAAATGTGATAGCTGCTATTGTTATTGAGTTACAACAGTCATTTTTTTCATGTGGTTACAGTTGCTATTCACAAATAGCCATGGAACGTTACAGTATTCAGCAAGCTGTAGATATTGTAAAAATTTATTATGAAATTGTGTCATCTGTTCACCAAACCTTTTATGTATTGCGTAATACCAGGCTCTTATATGGGACTGTTGTTGGCCTCAATTGGATGGTATTGACCTCAGAAGCATTTGGGTTCAGTATGGTAGAGCCACATGTCATTCCGCTCTCCAAACAATCCATCTTTTGAAGTAGAAATTTAGAGGTTTTATCATTTCCTATGGATGTGATGTTATCTGGCGCCCGAGGTCATGTGATTTTATGCTGTTGGATTGCTTCCTTTTGGGTTAGTTTAAATCTTGAGTTTATGCCAACAAGCCAGAAATAGTAAATGATGTTATGAATAACATCACATGTGTTATTTGTGAAGTTGGGCCTAATTTACGTTCTTCTATCATTGAAAATTGGGTCAACCATATATGTGCAATGTAACGAAGTCACCGCGAACACTTAACTGATGTCTTCTTCCACAGGTAATGGCATTAATTATGTTGCAAAATAAATAAATAAATAAATAAATAAACCTCTAAGATTTATAGAACATGTTTCGTTTAAGTTCAAAGATAGAACACTCTTGTAAATTATTACTTTATATTTGTATACCTAAAGGCATATTCAACATAACTTGAATGCATCAAATAAAATGATAATAAATAAACATGTCCAAAACTTGAATGCATCTTAACATAAATGTTTTATTCTTTCACCTTGATTCCTTCCATTATTACTTTTTACTTTGCTATGCTCCAGAATAGCATGAGCTTTTATGTACACCTTACTTATAAGCACAAGTATTAATTAATAAAATAAATATACTTAAGCTATATCATATATTTGTTCTTTTCATTTTAGCACATTGATTTGCAGATATATTTGATTCACATGGAACGGCTTTTAAAAAATAACCTTTTTCAGATCTATTGTGATATCCAACAACTGCACAACCACTTATTATTAACAATTTCTAAAAAATACTATGCACAGTACTATACATCAAATATCTTCAAAAGCACCTGTTGATCTCTTGACTTTGATAAGTGGTTGGTAATCTGAAATACCCAAAGTAGAACACTACTGTCATTTCTCTTTCTTCTTTTCTATTTTGGGTAAAATTGATATGTTCATATTTTGCCAACTGTAACAAAAGGTAAAGCACAGATATTTCACAATTAAAATTTTGCAGGATTTTTTGACATAGTTATTCTGGATAAACCTTTTGCGTTACATTCAAATTATGAAATCCTATTCTGAAGAATGTTTTATACATAGGTACTGGAGACAAAGGGTATTAAATACACTTATGTAATCAAAGTATAAACACATATCACAAAAACTTTTCCAGGCTATTTCAAAGTTTGGTATTGTTATGTTGACGACATTTTTGCAATAGTACCTAAAACCTCATACAAGATGGTCTTAGACTTTTGAATATACAAAATCCAGCTATAAAATTTACATTGGAAACAGAAGAGGATGGTGTGCTCCCCTTTTTGGACATCAAGATCAAAAAAATGAACAACAAGCTCACTTTTGGTATTTACAGGAAACCGACACATACAGACAGTTATATTAAGAACAACATTTTCAACCCAAAACAACACCAACATGCCGTTTTCAACAGTTTAATCTTTAAGATGATCAACCTTCCACTAAACAGAGAAGATTATCAAGAAGAATACCTAAACATAAAAAAGTAGCTATGTCCAACGGTTTCAACCCAAATTTAGTGGACAGAACACTTAACAGACTCAATAAGGCTAAGAAAATAAAAGAAACCACCACCCTAGAACTCACAGGAGCAAAAGAGAAAAACATTTTTAAACAATTTACCTTCCATCCATCAGCCCATAATAAATTCCAAAAAATCTTCTCAACACACAACATAATTCTGGCACCTCAAAATAGATTTAATATCAGAAATTTGTTAAAGCCCCCCCCCCCCACACAAAAAATCAATTACTACCAAAGAAAAACCAGGAATCTATGAGATAAAATGTGAAACTTGCCCTAAAATTTATATAGGAAAAACAAATGGAAATGTTGACATCAGAAATAAAGCACATATAAGAAACATTAAAAATGGTGAAACAGAAAAATCAGCAGTGGATTTTCATTTTTTGAATACTAGACATTACATCAACTTGCAAACATCTTTAATAAAATACGTTAATCACCACATAGACCTTTCTATATGGGAAAAAATCTTCATTAACAAAAATCGTCATAGACTCATGAATTCTGAAACTCCACCACTGGACATCTCTGACAAGTAAAGCATGCCATATATTGATGATACGGAGAATGAGGAAACCACTACAATTTGCACTAGTCGAGTTCCAGATGATAATAAGAGAAAAAGCTCTTGAAACATGTCCTGTGAAAAAGCAGTGTGAGTGAAGCAGTGTGTCAATAGCTTCTCGATTCACTTTTACACTTGTGTTACTTCACTAAGCTTGTAGGTTATTCAGGGATCTTCCCCAATTATTGTTTCTTCTGTGCTTATGTTTTCTCAGTCATTTTTGTTGTGGCTCTGCCCCCCTTGTCCTTGCCTTTAAGAGATTATCGCTCTCTCTTAAATTCTCCAAACCAGTGGAACATGGTGTCATGTTAAGCAGAAAGATCCTAGAAAGCCCTCCTCAAATGTCCAAATTACTGTTTTTCATTTAAGCCACATCTTCTATCTAAAAAACCATAGCATGATAATGTTTTGTCTGAATCTCTAATGCACCTGCAAGAATATTCACACCTTCCAGAATTTCTACTTAAAAAAAAAGAAATGAATAATGCAAAAAAGAGCTCTGCTTGCTGCCAATAAACTTGCTTGATTTTGAAACCAAGTTTCTGTTTAATCTTGGTATCTAGTTGTATAATAGATTATGATTAACATTTTGTATAAAAGACAAATTTGTAGGCAGTACCTTTGTGAATAGGTGAAAAATTAAAAACTGAGACTTATTTTTGAAAATAGGCCAATGTTAGGTAAATGAAATTTCTAACAAAATGTACATAAGCAACTATGCTATAAAAGAACCAACGTTTATATATATATATATATTAAATTTAAAGGGAGTCGACTAATGACATATATGATACTCAACTTTTTTTACAGAGTTAGGTCAAATGGGACATTGAAAGTGAACTGACATCTTTAGAATAAGAGAAAAGCCTGGAAAGATCTTAACCAAGTAATTCACCCTAATCAAGAATGATACTCAACACCTTGTAGACATGTCTCAACTGCACAAGCAACACAGCATAGTGAGGGGTTATATTATTTTTGGAGAGATTTTTTCCCTATAACCACACTTAAGTCTTCCTAAAGATATCAAAATTATTAAAAATGAAATTCTTTATACTGGTAGTAATAATGCAAGGGCTGTTCAATAAAGAATGATCCTAATTTTTTTATAGTCATAATTTTTCGCACTAACATTCAATCTTATATTCTGTTAGCTTAATGTGAAACAAAACACACCGTAGTACTTTCATTGTTGGTACTCCTGTTCCCGCCTGTGAGAACCATGAAAGCTCAGACATATTCAGTATCGCCTACCGCTGTAATGGAGGTAAAATGCAGTTAAAGTTGATGTTAGAGGTAGATCCGGAGTTTCTTTCAAAGGTAATCACTGCTGATGAAACTTGGCTACATCATTTTGATCCTGAGAGCAAACAGCAAAGCTCAGCGTGGAAATCTCCTTCATCACTAACCCCACAAAAAGCAAAAGTGGTTGCTTCTGCTGGGAAAGTTATGGTCATCTCATTCTTTGATTTTCATGGAATGGTTTATCAGCATGTTGTACCTGCACACACATCAGTAACTGGACAACACTACAGGGATGTCCTGAAAGCATTGCAAGTCCATATCAGGCGTAAAAGACCACATTTCCATGAATCAGGCTGGATGCTGCACCACGATAATGCACGGCCCCATATTGACTAAGTTGTAGCTGAATATCTTGCAAAAATGAATGTGAAATGCATCTCTCACCCTCCCAATAATCCAGATTTAGCCCCATGTGACTCTTTTCTATTCCCTAACTTGAAGAAACGCCTTCGTGGGAGGCATTATCCATCATCAGAAGCAGTGGTGAAGGCTGCGGAGGCAATTTTAAAGAATCTCTCACACAATGGTTTCTAGCGTGTCTTTGAAGACTGGCAGAAATGCTGGGACAAATGCATCGCATTCAGGAGAGACTATTTTGAGAAGGACCATCAAAATTATGAGGTTGAGTAAGGGTAAGTTGTCAACAACAAAATTGTGGTCATTCTTTATTGAACAGCCCTCGTATAAATTTCATCCCTACTATAGTTGGTAGAGAAAGTAAAAATGTGGGTTCTATGAGACTTTACTATCTTAACCACTGCAAAAGCTAATGTCCTCAGAACTTATGTTCACATATAGGAATATTTATCAGGGTTTAAATTAATTGGGTTTAAACATAATGCTGGCTTATCCTTAATGTGTATGCACAGCTGGGTAAATCATTTGCACGGTTTAATGTGCAAAACTGGATCTCTGGTTTTATTAAATTAAGCTTTATGGTTTTAGGTAAAACTGGAGAGGAAGTATATCTTAAAGTAAATTATTTTCGTGACCAGATGGCTCCAGAGTACCTAGTGCTTGTATTGCATATATTTCTCTCCTAATGAAGACCCAAAGCAGATAAAGCAACAATTGATGTGGAAACATAAAAACTTCTTTGGAAGTTAATATGTTCGATGGAACTGATCTCTCCATATCCAAGAAGATGATTAAGATGTAAGTATAAAATATCCCCAATAATGAGCATTTTCTGTAATGCTTTGGCTATATTGACAAATTATCACAACCTACAGCTGTTTGCATTATTATTTGCAATATGCAGACTGTTATCTGTCTCATTCTTTTGCTTTCTTGCTGTATCTTCCTCTATGCCTTTTTCTCGCTGCTTGCATCTTTATTTCTCCCTATTTTTCTCCACATTTTTCCTTCCTCTCACCACCATCTCTCTGTGTAGCATACATGTTAATTTATGTTTAAAATTAGTAAAAAAATGTTTTCTGTTATGTTATCACTGATTAAGCACTGGTTTAAGAAGTAGAGCTCCATGTGCCTTTTGCTTCTGCTTCCAATGTAATTCTTAAATACCCTTTTGCTTGTAGTCAGGCTTATGTATGTGTATAATAGTTAAGTAGAAATATCTTCTTGAACATTCATTTCATTTGTAACTTTATAAATAACAGAGTGTTAGAAGTAAGTTCCAGAGAATTAGTTATAAGGCTTTTTGAAAAAAAATCAACCAGTATGATCCTTTAAGCCGCTGTGTAATTAGCAAATCATCCTCAGGAACTCCCACATGACAAACCTTTCTCTTAGTAACCATTTCAACAATTGTTACATTAAAGGGTTGTATGGGCTACATATGTAGCCCAGCTGTGCGCAACTGACATTATTGCAAATAACAAAATTACTGCCTCACTAAAATATATTATAGCCAACTGACCATTTAGTACATACTGCATCAATAAGGTACCAAAACAACCATAAATGCAGAAGGAGATGCGTACTTGCAAAAACAAAATGACTGGGTTACATATGTAGCCCACACGACTACTCAAGGGTTAAGATTAATGAAGCTTGCTATACACGTTCACAGAGACAGTGAATATTACTCTCGGTTTTATTGTAGGATGCATTTAAGCACACTCTCGCTACTTCAAAACAGAAAATTTCAACTTTTTGGTCAAAAAAGCCATTTTAATACCTTTAAAACTTTCTGGAGGCTAAAGTTATTTAGACACAGAGAAACCTAGAGTAATTTCAAAAAGAGAATGAATTACAAACCTGTTCTTAAAATATAAGGCCAAAATTTAAGTTATTTTGTCACAAGGGAGTTTTTTGATGACATAACAAAAAAAATTAAATTTGACAATAATTTTCAAACTATCAAATTGAAATTGATAAAATTTGTGTTGTATCATATTTGCACTATCTTATATCTACTCGTATGGTATAAATCTTAAAAAGTTGGCCTTATTAGTTTAGGATTTCAAATTTTCAGTCATACATATCCAAGGTTTGCTTTATATGGGGTAAACAATTCTTTGCACTACAGGTTTCGCAGTGTGGGACCAGCTGGCAAAGCTGACTGCTGTGGCAATATTTTGGATGATAGGAAGTTCACAGTAAGTATAGTAGAGTATGTTGTGTAAGTTATTTCTAACATACATAATGTCACCCGAACATCAGAATTCCCAAAAGAACCAGCTGGCAGGTAGTGCCAGATGGTAAGCATTCAGGCCACACCTACCCATTTATCTGTGTAGCGCTCATGCAGGGGATGGCTAGAAGAGCGGCACAAGCCCTGCACCGTCTCTTTCCCCTCTTTCCTATACATAATATTGATATAGCAAACTTTATTGCCTGATCTTGTGTATCCTGCATACAGTTTTTAATCCTTTTCCCGCAAGAAAAAGTTCTCGCTGTTGAAGAACTCTCTGCTTGTTCTGTGCAGATTAATTTAGTCAAATTGTAGGTTTTAGGGAACATATTGTCTAAATCATGAGACCACAAGTACTCATAGAGGACACTCAAATTCTTACAAGGCTCAGAATCTGAAAATATGGCTTTGTTTTCTTCTTCTGCTTATGGCACTACAGTCCCTCTCCTCTGTCCTAAGTGTCCTCACATTAAGTGTTGCTATAGTAATTTCCTGTCACAAGTTTGTCTTTGGGTTCTTGGTTTTGTTTTACGTGGTTTGCTGCTGTGTCATGTACTGCCAGTTTATCCATTTGTAATTTATGATTAGTTTTTGGTAATCTACTTTTGCAGTGTTGCCCCTCTCTCTTTCCTCTCTAGCTCTTGCTCTGATTTTTTACTGTATTTCTGTTTCCTGTCTCTAAATAATAGATGTGAATGTAATTAATCTATAATAATGATCTATAATCACTGCAAAGCCATAAAAAATATCATACAACAGAACAATAATAGTAAATATAAAGGTGGACACACCAAGGTAATGTAATAGATACATTAAATAATAATTTTCATCACCCTGCACTGTGGTGAATTGTGCTGGAGAACTGTACTCGTGTTCTTTACCATGAAATGTGCCACGGTTTGATCTCACACATGGGGGTGCAGATTTTAAGTACCAGATATAGGACCAGTTTCAACTCAGATTTGTAAGGAATTTAGAAAGCTGCAATATAAGTAGCTGGCTAGCCCATGTCAGATTCCAAGTTGTATTCTTTGGGTTACTGTTGTTTCTTTTTAAGTAATCGTCATGCAAAGAACAATTTAATTTTCTGTCTTTGACCTTTCTATCTCATTTATTCCCAATTAAATCAAGCAGAAACAATAAGTCATGCAATAGGACATACCCAAAACTGAATAACTTGTGCCAGAAAAGACAATTTAAAATGTTGTAATAACCTTTGGTATTCAAAAGGCCAAAATGTGCTCTCACACAATTTTAGCTACTTTTGTTTCCACAAATTTACTTGGCTGACACTAGAAGGTGGGCACTATGACAACTCCAAGTATGAACCAAGGCTACTAATGTTATCAAATTGGTTTCTCTTATATATCCACTTCGTGCTAATATAAACCTTTCTATGAGCACTTTATATTCTAGTAAACTATTTTGACACACGGAATGCAAAATGCAAAAAAATTATTTAAAACTAGTTCATAATTTCTGTATGGCTCCTTAAAATGGCCCCTCTTAAGGATCTTCTGAAGGAGTTTGTGTATGTTATAAAATAACTCTTTATAAAATTCAATAATAAGCACATTTATAATACATTTTAATTCCACTATACCAGTTATGTGTATTTCAGCTATAGGTTCTTGTAGTCAAGGTCTGTCAAATTGTTTTGGTTATGTTTTACTTATGTGACTTACATATAATAATATCATGTTAAGAATTCACACTTTTTATTCCTTATTAGTATATCATATTCTACTTAAAGTTTCAGCAAGTCTGGTAGTTTTCAAATAGACCTACTTCAATTTATGATAGGTGTAGGGAGGAAATGGAAGATAAAGATAATTGCTTTCATTTACAAGTAAAATAATTAATGCTCTTCATGTTTTATTGTAAAACCTTTCTTTGTTTACAAAAATTTATTCTTTACAGTTTTACCTTACACTACAATCATATACACTAATGCTTTTCACTGTTCCTGGCACCTGAACAAAGTGGGTGGAACATGTATTGCATTCCATCCAAAAATTCAGTTTTGAGTTTTTTTCATGATATACATGTTGAGGACTACTGAAAATAAAAGTATTATTAAAAAGCCCTATATATGTAAATGTATATCTCCAAGAGAATGACACATACCATAACTCAATTACAAGCTAGATAAATACCAATCTTCATATCTAAATTTAGCATCTTCAAGGATGTGATGCAAAGAACTTCATGAAACTTCTGATGCAAACTACCCTTAAGACATAACGTTTGTGTTTCTTAAAAATGGATATAATGCTTTTGACTAAAATGTCATATTTATATCTAAGATAAAGAATATGCTGGGTATTCTGTTAAAAATGCTGCTCCTGGTGAATGAATTTTTGTATAACTGGTAAAGCATATCAACTAAACAAAAAGGTATTCTACAAAAAATATAGCTCTCTTTTTACTTACTATGTAGATCAAATCAATTTCATACCTCTCTCAGCAGTGTAAATGGTAGCATGTCTGCCTCACATTCAAGAGGTCCCGAGTTTGAATATCTGTCAGGGTAAATTATCTAAATAAAGTTTCTTTCCTATGGTTTTCTCTTATCTTGAAAGATGAATGTCTGGTTACCCTAAGCTCTATGGATCCTGGGCTCATTTAACCATCATGTCAGGCATTTCCTTCATCATTCAATATGGCAGTGTTGGAGGAGGTAAATTAAAAAAAGAAACAAGAAAATAATTTCATTCTAGGAGTTAACAGTTGCTAAGGTATTCATTGCTATTGGTCTGAATCCTTGAATTCCTTCTTATATATTTTTTGAAGTGCTATGTTGTGATTCTTTTGTTTCTTATGAGGTGTAGAGTTAATTGAATTTCAGAGCTAAGCCATAGCAACCTACAGTTTAAAAGTCTCTTGCCTCAGCCTTCCTTGTACCATAAATTAAATAGATAATTTCTACAATCACTTAATTCAAATAAAATTTAGCACAAGGCAAATATAATATAGCAAAATTAATACAAATGTAATATATCAGACACTTTAAAACATAGTGCTTTTGATTTAGGAAGTTTCCAAACATTTATTTCCATCCCAGCATTGAATTTTTGAGAAGAATACAGAATGATATGTTGAGCAAGTTCCTCAAACCACCACCAGAGGAGACCTCGGACCATAAGTTGCCAGATCATCAATGTTCTTGTGAGGGCAAATGATAAGTTAAGCTTCTTAAAATCAGTTCATCAGATATCAAACCAGATAACTGACTATATTACTGATAATAATATATTAATAAACACCAGTTAGACAGTAGCAATGGATATACACACAATAGAAAATAAAGACTATCTAGCCCCAAAAATTCAACTGCTAAACCAGACTACTGAGAAGGTAGAAACTACCAAATTTCTGGAACTTTGGGTCCAGAACAATTTAAAGTGGGATACCCACATAAGTCACATAGTCAAAAACTTAGGTACAGCCTGCTACATGATACAGGAACTTGCAGGTTGTACAAGGGGGAAAACTGTCAGAATGACTTACTTTGCGTACGTTCACTCATTGCTACGATATGGTGTAATGTTATGGGGAGAGTCACCTGCCAGTAAAGGATACTTCATAATGCAAAAGAAAATAGTTCGAGCTATGGTAGGAGAAAGAGCAAGAGCATCATTCAAACCTTTATTTAAAAGACTAGGTATTCTTCCCTTTCCTTGTATTTATATATTTGAAATTATGTTTATGCATAAAACTAGTAACAATAGACTCACACACAGCAGCACAGCACATGAATCAGTGCATAAGTATAATACAAGACAAACCACAAATCTACATGTCTATCAACATAAGAGTTGCCTATGCCAAAAAGTATATTACACTCTGGTATAAAGATATACAGCTCTCTTCCAAAATTTTTAAAGGAAATAAAACAGGAAAATGCATTCAAAAGTTCATTAAAGGTATATCTAATTATCCACTGACTTTTACTCAATTCAGTACTTTCTAGCTAACAAATGTAAATAATCTGCCTTTACATATGTACATACTGTATTCTTATAAGTTTATATAAATTTTATTTCTGTAAATTATTTTATTCTTGTAAATCCATATAAATTTTATTTCTAGTTAAATCAATACCCAGTATTTCTTCAGTTTATTAATCTGTAAATATTTTTTATTTATCTTTTGACATGTTCAACATTGATTGCACTTCTCTGTACTAAACAATTAACTGGATTAATACATTACTTAATTACTTAATTACTTACTTACTTACTTACTTACTTACAGATATACCACACAGAACCAGTTGATAACCGGTTGATAATGGAAACATATCTCCAAAACATGCTCCGGGAAATATAAAAAGTAAGTGTTGTTTAGTGTTATTAATTGAATCACCTTTAGATTTAAGAATAGAATACTTTCTCAGTTGCTATATATAGGTATAGTACATAAAGTAAATAAGTATGTAAGGACTACAAACATGGCCAATATTGCACACTGAGTATGGGTAAAGGGAACTACCATCCTAAATTAGAGTCCAATTTGGCTGGATTTGGGGTACTTTTGTTCTTATCATTAGAGTTTATGAATGAATATGGCTGACTACTAATATAAGCTTAGGTTTCTAGAGCACACACATTTCTGTATTGTTATGAGACATATTACATGTGTACATCAAAGCTCAAGTGCTTTGCTGGTATAATTTTTGCAACTTCCAATTTGGATGGTGGTATTGTATGGAGACAGCTGTCACCAAGCAAGAATCTGTAACACTATATCTAAGGCTATAACTTTTACATAGGAAGATTTAGAATGTCTTAATTTTATTGTGTTACAAAACAGAAAACCCAGGTATGTGCCTCCTCAGTGCCTTGTGGGCTTGGATCCATTTTGAGGTCGTATACATGATTTAACTCGACCAGCAATATTATTTAACTCTTCTATATAATAAAGGAGTACACTTTAGTAAATTTTTGGCCTTCCTCAGTTCTGTTAATGACCAAATAGCGAGGACTACAATACTCTGTTACTTCATTTCTTCTAATATGAACAATTTAATAAAACTATAATAGAAGTATTTATAAACAGTGGAGCTTCATCAATCAAAAACACTTTTTAAACCAATTCTCGAACTGTATAAACACTTAAGCTCCACTTACTTTTTAAATTAGGACAAGTTTCAAGGACACCGCGTCCCCATCCTCAGCTGATGTTCTACTGGTTCTTCAGGTGACCGCCTCCCTCTCCTGGCGCTGTTCAATGAGTTGAATGACGTCATCTACTACTCTTGTCCTAATTTAAAAAGTAAGTGGAGCTTAAGTGTTTATACAGTTCGAGAATTGGTTTAAAAAGTGTTTTTGATTGAATGAACAATTTAGTTTATTCTTTTTTTTTATTGCTGTCATAGCGATAATATCCTCAACCATTGCAAATGTTTCCAATGCCGTGCTCACATCCTGCATACCACCCTTGCTTAGGTAATAGTCCTGGCCTGGAATTGGCTCACCTCAAGGTCTCACCTACCAATGTTAAGTCAGAGGGACCCAATCGCCTTCAGGCATACATCAGATCATGCAATGGTCTCTGCACAGGTCGAAGCTGTTTTACCAACACAGGCTGCAAGATTTATTAAAGCCAATATGCTTACGAGTTATCTGGTGTGCTTTGAAATAGGACCCTGAACTCCCCATGTGGTTTTTATAAACTCCAGTGTATTGGACGGTATGTCCAATGAGGAGATTCAGAGAATTTGGTGGAACAAGTTGTGACCGACCAATGTATATCGAGTTCACAACAAGGAACTGGATAAACTGGTGCCAATTTGTTCCCTGCAGGATATGAACGTATTGAAGTGTGGCCATATATACCCAATCCATTGAGGTGCTACAAATGCCAGCACTTTGGCCAACAAGTGGTTCTTGTAATGGAGTTGGTACCTGCGTTTACTGTGGCGAAGTCAAGCATGATAATGCATGTACTTCACCTGCGACATGCATTAGCGGCGAGGTAATCATTCATCAAAATCCAGAGAATAACCCATTTCATGGAGGAAAAGGCGATCCAAGGGTTCCTAGTAAGAGAGAAGATGTCCTTGCAAGCCCAAAAGCTCTTACATATTCTTCAGCCTTCTGTTGCTAGGTTGATTACTTGTATGCACTTGCAATTAAGTTGGTATCTAGACGTGAAATCGCAACACAAACTAGCGACTTAAATGGGACAGTAATTGCAGAAAGAAGAATCACACCAAGATCCCAGCCAAAGCAACAGACACCAGCAGGTACAAGAGTGAGCACACCTACCAAGTCCAGTCTTAAGAAGAATGTTTCAGCCAAATCACCATTGAAAGTATCTACCTCAGGAATGACATTTAAACCAATAATATATCATAAATCACTAACCAAATTCCAGACCTCATATGAAATAACTGACTTCCTTAGGGACAACAATAAGACCAGTAAAAAGACAGTACACTAGCATAAAATTCTGCGATTATCTCCTATGAAATCACAGTCTGAGAAATCATCCGGAGGAGACTCAGAATGGTGACTATCATCGTCATTGATCGAGGTTCTTGAGCCAAAATGTTCAGTTTGAAAGCCGTCCTCCATAGAGAATATGGAGTAGGAAGACTCTGCCCTCACTGCCAGAATGATAGTGAAAAAGGGCATGATAAACCTGCTGAAAGAAGTGTTGGCCAACATCGGGAACGGGGGCAATTTGATTCGACCAGCACTGTGCAGATAGCTTTAAAACAGGTTTTTCAAGCTAAGTTATAGAATTTAAGTAGGAAAATGTTTTTTTTAATTTCTTTTAGCATTTTATTTATTGTTATTTATAGTACAGGGTGATTGCAAATGATTCTTCATGTTTTGAGGTCTTATAGCTTCAAAAATATGATGCCCACCCATTTATGCTAATAAACAATTGACAGAGCATATTTCAAACTTTTTTAAACTTTTCCAGGAAGCAATGGAAGATGAATTTCCCCTCTGACTCATGTTGAGCGATGAGGGGAATTTCCACCTACATGGTAATGTGAATCATTACAACATCCACATTTGGTCACGGCAAATCTCAATGTTACAATGGGAATGGAAAGAGATACTCTAAAGATTGATGTTTTCTGTGCAGTGTCACATAGCAACTTTTACGGGCCCTACTTTTTTTCTGAAAAAATGTCATGGGTATGACTTTCCCACACATGCTACAAAACTGGTTGTTTCCCAGGCTGATGGTTGATATGCTGCACTTCATATTCCAACAGTATAGAGCTCTGCGTCATTGGCATAGATAAGTACATTGCTGTCTGAATGAGGAACCTCCAAACAGATGGATTGGGTGATGTGCGCAGGATGATTTGGCATTCTTTAGGCGGTCCTCTAGGTCTCCCAACCTTATAGTTTGTGACCATTTTCTGTGGCGATACGTGCAAGATAATGTGTACATACCACCCTTGCCAGCAACATTGACTGAACTCCCGGATCGCATCACTTCTGTGCTGGCGAACGTTGACAGGGACATGCTAAACGTGTATGGCCTGAACTTGACTACCACATAGATGTGTGTCGTGTAACATGAGCAGAGCTCACAGAACATTTGTTATGATGTGTAAGAAACTTGGAAATGTGCTTTTTCATACAATATATCATTCCTTATTTTGTATGTAATACTTTTTGAAATACGTTTACATAAAACCTGACGTATCATTTGTAATCGCCCTGTATATAATTGTTTTTTCTCCTAACTGTGAATGTTGATTTTATTTGCAATTTTATATTTATTTTCTGTAACTTATATAATTAAATTTACCTCTGGCTATTGCCATGATAGTTTTAAAAGGATGCTGATGATCTCATAGTTAAGTGCCCTTATATACAACTCCTCCTCCTCCTCCTCCACACCACCACCACCGCCACCACCGCCACCCCCGCCGCCGCCGCCACCGCCACCACCACCACCACCCTGACCGAGATTCGAACTCGGGACCTCTTGAACATGAGGCAGGCATGCTACCATCTACGCTATCGAGGCGGGCCAGGTTTTCCCTTATCCTGAGAGACGAATGTCGGATAACTCTAAGCTCTATGGACCCTGGGCTCATTTGAGCTCTCTTTCACCCATTCCACTCATTGTCCAATATGACTTAATGTTAGAAGATGTAAATTACAAAAGCAGAAATTATCATTATCATCATCACCGGGATGGCAGTTGTTTAGTTTAACATATTCCAGTTTGATTTTTGGTTGATGTAATTTATAATCCATCAATTCTAAGTAGGATTCCTTCAGTGCTCTCAGCTTTGGCTGCTATTTGGATTAGCTCCAGTGTTACCTGTGTTGCCCGCAAGCCTGGCAGGGAACCTTATGTCATATAAGCTAGAATTTTCTTCGTCAATTTCCTAGAAAACTAACCAGCATGCTTTTGTGTAGCGAAATGGCATAGAATTTTGCTACTCTGTATCCAGTTTCATCACATTTGAGAGATGAAACCTCCTGAAATAGTCTCATGGGTAAGCAGTGGCCAATAGAATACATGGACATTAGACTTCTGTTTTGTGTCCATTGTCACCATAGAAGCCAGCTGTCTTGTGTCCAAGCCACATACATTACGATGGGGACTATGTGTGCCTGGAAAACCTGTATCTTAGAGCACACAGGCATTCCAGACCTCAGGATTGATTTCAGAGAGGTGCTGACAGGCTCATGTAGAGATGTTCCTGATGTTTACAAAAGTAAAACCTTATCAAATTTTGCTCCAATTTTTACATTTAATTCTTTGACTTCTTAACTGCAATTTGATGTAGTCAGCAGGGATATGGTCCCTCATAAGTAGAATGACATGACTCCTGTCATGGCTAACAGACATACACAGTAATACACCAATGCAGGCAGGACTTCTATATGAGGCAGAAGTTTTTCTGCATGGAATTGAAGGCTCTTAAACAGAAAGGGACAAGGTCTCAAAACTTAACTGAACATATCTTCTGATTTTTCACCATGCTTGACAGATAACTATTCACGAAGTCATGTGAACCAGTTAGCGTCCAGCAACACTGGAGAGGCCAGGAGTCACTTGCAGCCTCACTGCAGCATACTTTCTACCCTAAACAAAATATTTATGAGCAGCTGGTGTATAAATGGCCCTGTAGTTGCAGCCAACAAATTAGTTGTTACAGAACATTCACTCAGAAGATCCAGACTATGGCATTGACGATGTTGTTGGAAGACCATGGTTTATATGCTTGAAATAATTTATCATTGCTTAATCTTTGTTTATATAGTCAGTCATATTCACAATTTCTGACATTGTTAAAGAATATACACAAGCAACTGTTCATTACAGAAAGGGATGTTGTTTAGTCTGAAGTTCACAGCAGTACCGGTGTAAAGAGAGAAGCAATACTTACAGTTCCTTACTGTAAATGAGTTAATACCGGATAGAGGAATGACTTCATGTCAAGCCTTAAAGTGCATAGGTTGTTTACTTTCCTTTCATGAAAATGATTATCCTTTCCTAACGCTCTTTTTTTTCCTTCAAGCTTTACATGTAGTCCTTCGCTGAATTTTCCACAGTATTGTCAATTTTTTAAAATTTGTTTTTCTTTCATATTTTACATTGGTGCTTCAGCTCTTAGAATCTAGCCTGAATACTACACTTTGAATTGTTTTAATGATAATCTGCTTCTGTTCCAGGATTTTAGCTTGGATACTTTAAGGAGATGCTGCTAGATGAGGCATATTCTTTCTAACTTACCTCAAAATGAGCTAAAACGTCCTTGACTGCAGATTTTATTAAAACATTCAGTCATTCCATTAACAATGTTCTTGAGTAAAAACTATGTATAATTCTATCACAACTTAAAATTTATATTTTATAGGAATAGTTCATGTTTTCCATTCTTCAGAGCATGTGTAACCATAGCTCATATTACTGATGAACATCAGTATATATCAGTATAATATTTGCAGAAACACACAACTGTATCTAAGTCTTCTTCGTGGATATTGGAGAGAAGAGTATCATGAAACATATAGCTCCTAAGGACGTCTTTGTTTTTCCACATCACTAGCTGCCTCATGTGTTTTGCTCTTCAAGGGAGAGAAACCTACACCATTGATACAAGCACAATTCTGGAGCATTTTGCACACAAGAACAATTTACTTGAAGAGAAATTTCACCTTCAACTGTATATTGCTCTGAGATTGGCTTTGAATATGAAGAAATAATGCTTTTAAGTCCTTCCTGCTTCATGTTGTATGCTTGAAATGTGTAGCTGAATTTCTTGGATTGATCTAAAGCATCTTGCAATGTTTGGACACAATTCTGAGTTGGGAAGTGTGCTGTACTAGTAGTTGGATGCTTTTTCATGGATCTGCTGGTGGGCTGACCAAAATTTTTTCCTGTGAATTAGAAGTACTAGGCAAACCTGACTGTCTGCATTGCCCTAATGGAATGAATGGTTGAACCTCACTGTGTTCTTTCATCCTCTGCAAGAGAAAATCTTTCTGTTGCTGTCCATTTGCTGTTACTTCAAATTCACAGCCAATGCAAACTGATATCAACATATGATATAGACATAAATACATGTAAAACCAAGGTCATACAATTTAGGAGAGGAGGAATTGCATCTAAAACAGACATCATTATCTGTGATAATAACATATTGGAAACTGTAAACTCGACAAATGTGTGAAAATATCTTTCTGCCCATGATGTAAGTTGAAAAGCTTTGGTTGTGATAACTCTACCACCCGGCTTCAGAACACTGTACCTGCATGCGCTTACACAGAAGTTGGCAAAATGATCAGCTTGTCCAACCAGCAAGGATGCTCTACAGTAGGGTACAAAAACTGTACCAAACAAGCATGTATAATTTGTATTTAATAAATCATGTTTTGAAAAGTTTGTAATATTTTGCCAAAGCTTCAATGAAGGTTTTATAAAATATTAATCCATTTCTGAAATTGTAATAAAGTAGAATCTTATAAGAAATGCAAACAAAGTACCTGTAAAAAGAAATAAAAATAATACCAGAAAAGAGACCAGGTTTTGTTATAGTATGTTTTAAATTTAGTTTCCCTATTACTTACATACAGCAGGTAGAACAATTATTGCATTCTACTCCACAAAACTTTATCATGAGAATTTGCCAAAAATGTCACTTGAGAATCCCTAAGTTAAAAAATATTCATATTGTCTTGTCAGTATTGTCACCCAATTATCGGAAGGCACGACCAACTGGAGCTGGGTAGGGGACAGGAGGCACTCAGTCAACGCCTACCCATTTATCTTGTAGTGCTAACCGAGGGAATGGTTAGGGAAGTATCATATACCATCTCATTCCCCTCCCCCTGACTTCTGGAACAACCGGGATGATTCAGCAAGCCGCGAAACTTCCAGACACAGAGATCTGCGTATATAAGGGATGCAGTGGACGAGTCAGATGAGTTCTTGGCGAGCAGCCGTGAAGAGCGCAGTGATAGCGAACGAACTGGAAGACTGCGTACGTGTATCAGACGAGTTGTACATAATTATGAGTGTAGAGTGGCCCTGTGACAGACGAACTGGTGGATTGTAATTGTGCGCGCTACGTAATTCTATGTCGTCGGCAGGTGTTCCAACTTTAATTCGGTGGAAATAAAGAACATTTTGAGTTTGTGCAACTGGACTTTTAATTTCACGAATCCACAAAGTCACAATTGGTGTCAGAAGTGGGGTATTGCCACCACGGACACGAACCCACAAAGTCACAATTGGTGTCAGAAGTGGGGTATTGCCACCAAGGACACGGTATTGGAAAATATTCTGGAGAAGATGATAAAAATGAAAGCCGAACTGATCTTGGAAATGAAAGTGGCAAGTAATAGCCTAGCCGCGGAACTAAAAGCGAAGACGGAGGCGGCAAACAGCGACCTGGTCGCAAAGTTGGAGACGACAAATCACAATCTGACTGCAATGAAGGCTGAATTAACCACAAATGAGAGCATCGAACGACAGTCTGGCCACGGAAATGAAGGTGGCGAACGAGGTTCTCGCCGTCAAATTTGAGGAACAGTTGGCCGGCGTGAGGGATGACGTCGCGAAGCTGGGCAAGTGTATGGAACAAGTAGACGAGCGCATTAATTAGTTAGAGGAAAAGGCCAACAGTAACGCCAATTCCCTGAACGCCATGCTGGAAGACGTCGAAGACCTTGCGAACCGCGTAAGCAACCTGGTGGAAAGGCCGACAGCAACACAAAGTCCCTGAACGCCATTATAGACATCGTCGGCAGGAGGTTGAACGACTTGAAGACCGATGCGCCGGGACGTGACACAACATAGTTGCGCGTCAAACCTCCTAAATACGACGGCACGTCAACGTTCGAGGTCTTCCGCCGCCAGTTCGACACGGTGGCCAGGCACAAAAAGTGGTCACCAGAGGAAAAGGCCGCACAGCTAATAACCAGCCTCCAGGGACGGGCCGCGGAAGTCCTAAACGTGGTCCAGACAACGGCGGGTCCCAAGGATGTCTGGGAGGCCCTGGAGAACCGTTTCGGGAACCACTGCCTAGCCGCAACTTACCACAGTCATCTGAAGACGAGGTCGCAACAGCAAGGAGAGACGCTACAGGAGTTCACCTGGCGATAGAACAACAGGTTAGCAAGCCCTTGGTTGACCTTCCACCGGAGTTCGTATCCCGGGAAGCTGCCTACGCCTTTGTCGACGGGGTACGAGACACCGAGATACGTCAGCGTCTAATGCTCGGCGACTACACAACCATCCACGAGGCGCTGACGGCTGCATTGAGGATGGAGGCGACCAAGGTGACGGCTACTCCGACGTCGAGAACGAGGAGTGTCCGCTACACTGGAGACAGAAGGCCAGCCGAAGGATGCCGGCGAAGTCCTAGTGGCGTGTGTTGGGACTATGGACAGCCGGAACACCTAGAGAGAGACTGCCGACACCAGGAAGAGCAGCCGGAGGAACGAGTAAGGCCCGGCGTGGCGAGGAGCACGTCGGCATCGTCTACACCATCTCCTCGAGTGACACTGCGCGCCGTCAGCTGGCGGATGGATGACAGCCTCATCGCGGACGGTAGGGTGAAAGGGAAGCCGTGCCGCCTGCTGGTGGACACCAGGGCAGCCGTGACCGTCATCAGACCTGACATAGCCAAGTGTTTGCCGTCGAGGAAGCCGAGCTGACCATACCAGCTGATGACGGCATCGGGCGACACCTTGCCTGTGGAGAAGGAGGCTCTGCTGAAGCTGACCTTGGGACGGAGTGCCGTGCGTCTGTAGGTGTTCGTGGCGAAGGTGGCTGAGGAGGTGATTCTGGGACTGGATGCCCTCAGGAACCACGAGGCGACGGTCGACGTTGGCAGGAAAGTCATGCGGCTCAACTGAGAAGAGGTTATACTCCGTCAACACCAAGAGCGCCTTGGAATCTGCAGGGTCGTTTTGAACGAAGACGTTGTTGTCCCCGCGAGGAGCGATTTTACGCTATTTTCCCGGTGTTCTTAGAGTTCCGGATTCTTGCTATTCTATTCTAACACAATGTACACTGATTGCGGAAACATCAAGGAGATCACCAGTTTCTTTCTCAATGTTTTTTTATAGACGATTCCGGGTTTCTATCTTTAAGCACGGCGAAACAATGGTCGATCACTCGCCTCTCGGAGATTTTTAAAGGTTTGCCTCGATTGTGTTTTATTTCGGCTGAAGCACCGGCCTGCCCCATGATGAAAAGCTTACCGATTTTAAATTGCATATACATAAATGTTATTGAGGTTGTGAGACACGCGAGATGTACAAGAAATACAGTGTTAAATATCAGAAGCAGCTCCTCACTATAAACAATAACATCTTAATCAACATTCAACTCGATACAGACGTCGTTCCGACAGAGCTGCCTGGTAGAAGAATGCAAAAATGTTATATAATAACAGTGTTCTGTAGTAATTGTTAAATAAAATGCAGCTTAATTTAACAGAATAATTTGAAGGTGTGTATAATTTCACCTGTGTTCTGCCTAATCTGTATATAGCATATTACTATGTATATATCTGTTGTAAATACTCCTTTCAGGACTCACGAGCCCAGAACACATCTTTGTGGTATGTGAAGCAGTAAGATTAAATGTGGGGCTATTACGTTTATAATAGGAATCAAAATATTTGCATATTCTTTTCCCTCCGAAATTAGCTTGCACAGAGCAGTGATCAGTAAACTACTTACAGTACTGTACTTAAAGGAGGGGTTTATTACGCATGCAAATAAAAGAAAACGCCCATTAACTTCGCTAAACCAATCAACAGCTTAACCGTTTTCTCTCCCAATATCTCTGTCTCTGTCTCTCTTCGCCCCAGATGTTTACAGCAGGATTAAACTAGGTTGAGACAGATTACTCAGTATTACGTAATTAGGTAAATTTAAAACGAGGTGCGAAGGACAAGCGACAAGTGACTTGAACGTTTCAAGACGGGAGACGGACAGTGTATTATCCACATAATTCAGTGAATTATAAAATCGCAAAGTTATTAATACTTGAAGCAAAGGCGATATCGGCATCTTCCTTTCGATGTATGTTCTAACCTCTTGTACTTCCGCAGTAACCTTCACAGCAACCTGTTTCGACAGTCTTCCCCTAGGGGAGGGGATCCGTCCCCTTCAGCTGCCGAGCTAAGGGCGCTGCGGACCCTTAGCACTCGTGGTACCTCTGACGTTACTAGAGGAACCTCGGGCTGAACATTCGAGCTCCTCCCGTACGGGAGTGGTTCGAATTGGGTTGGACTCGAGGGCGCAGTGTGTTCCCGAAACCGACGGGTAAATTGGTACTTCCAGCAGGCTACGGCCGCCCGGAGGGGGTAGAGGGTTTCCCAAAAAGTCCCGGGTACTAGCCTGCAAAGTTAGTAGACGGTATGCTAGATCACCAGGCGGCGCCACCAAGGTTTTCGGTAGTCTTCCCTGCGGGGTTGACGCGCGTAAGTGGCATATCCACTTCCATCCCGTCTTGACGTTGTGCTCAGCGGGGGGGGGGGGATTTTTAGACTCAGGTATTGCCCTATGGAAAGAGCCCCGGAGTATCCATCGCTCCCGGGTAGAAGGAGGCCCGGGTCCTTGGTCCTACGGGTCCAGGACTAAAGGGAGTAGAACCTCTGCACTTAGCTATACCTCTGTAGAACATTTTCTTCGGATAGCTCTTCAAAATCATGTTTCCTCATAGGCCGTTCTCTATTACAAATGCTATTTAGACGGTCTTAAATAAAGCAAATCGACACCAACAGTCCACGCCCGCCATGTTGACTATTTACAATTGTTAAGTCCTATGAACAAAAATTTGACTTGCTAGTTTAACAGGAGATTTAACACGAGATTAAGCTAACACTTTTGGTGAAATGCAATTTTTGTTATAACTATTGTTAAACTCGTATTAAGTCTTAACATCTCTTGGCGAATTTGGGCATACATGTTTAAATGGCAAGTGAAGATCACTACGCATTTTTATATGTAACTGTGTATTTTAGTATTTTCTGTGATATATTTATCAGCTGATAAGTGTGCGTACCGATAGAAGATGAATTAGTAGAGAGAAGAGCACAATGCTAATGAACATAGTTCAAGTGTTACACAATAATGACATAAATAAAAATATTTATATTAATTATAATACACGCAGTAGTGTTTCAACGAAACAAAGAAGTGTCCGTCCCATTTTTTTTATGGAGCACTTATACCTTATGTATGAGTACTTGTCATTTTCAGAAACAAAGCACAACATATTTCGACAAGAAACGGCGAATTCCTAGAAGAATGCTCTTAGTGGGTGGTTTAGTTCCGTATGGTGTGTTAGTTTTAGGGGTTTCAAGTGTTTGGTCTTCATTAAAGTGAAGTAGGTAGTAGTAGTAGAATTGAGTTTAGGACGCACAGCTGCGGCGGTTATCAGCACCCTTACAAAGGTAAAAGGTCTACACAGTTAAAATCAACACATTAAAATCGGAAAATCGTGTAAAACTGTGTCAATAAAAGGCTAAAAACTATACCATAAAAATACTAAAAGCCGATGGCGCGCTAAATGCGGCTGCCCACACCGCTAAGGCGGATGAAAGCTACAATAAAACTCGCTCTACTGCATTAAGGATGTAAGCTAACACCTGTTACAGGGTACCTGGAATATGGAGGGAGTTACGCATGGGCGCTAAAAACTGGCATTCCGTTAAAATATGTCGGACAGTCAAGGGCTTCCGACAGTGCACACAAAAAGGTGCAGGGTCAGCAGATAAAAAATGTCGGTTGCTAAAAAAGCCGTGTCCAAAACGGAGACGGGCTAAAAGGACTTCGTCGCGACGACAGCGAAGTAGCATAACCGAACAACCAAAGAGTAAATAATACTGTCAGTGCTCAGAGTATGACCTCGACCCTGGGGAACCTACGAGCGCCCTAGGTTTGTATTAGTCCCATCTTAAGAAAATGACGATACATTGATAGAAGGCTATATTTATACTAAAAAGAAAAGAGGACCATAACCGCAAATGGGCCACCCTCTACCCACCGTCATTTATAAATTACACTTTATGTCAATAAGGGAAAATGTTCCGGCATGGCTATAGTCGAAGGTTTTTTCTACCTTCAACGACCTCTGAGCTGATGTAAGAGGGGTAGGAGTAGAATATTTATTGACAAATAAGCATGGGTGTGCCGGACTAAAAAGTATTGAGGGGAGGGGGGTTACGATTTCAAGTTAAATGTGGAGAAAATTCATTTTCTTATTTAACATTTCATTTTTTCCACTGATAAAATTATAATTAAGGCCCGGATTCCTAAGTGGAATAAAATAGCAGAGTTAGTTCAAGATATCTACCAAGTTAAAAAGAATAAAAAAAAATTCATCGTGTAAATCCTTTCAAACCATGTAGTTATCGTCCGTGAGTGCACTAATCTTATTTTGATACGTCACTGATTTATTTTATACCTAGTTGAAACATCTGACTTATTTATGATATAGAAAAAAAAGTTAGCTGTCACCACACACACACATACACACACAAACGCAAAAAAAAGTCAAAGAACACTTAGTTTTCAAAAGGCGCGCCTTTCCGGTAAGGGCACATGAATCAAACTAAGTCTAAAAAATAGAAATGTAGTGTAGGTATTGCAAAAACTTTATGGTAAGGAATAGGGGAGGTTCAAATCACGCGTGCTCATTAAAGTTCCTTTGACTATCCAAAGTTTGCAATCAGGGACGTATTTAAGGTGGGGGTCCAGGGGGTCCGGACCCCCCCCCCAAATGAATTGTCATTCCGAACCTTTAATAAATAAGTAGTTGAAATAAAACTAAGTTTAAAATGAATTGAAAAAGTTTATTTAAGTTTCTCTTCTTAACGTCTCTATTCACTGTACAAAACATGGCCGCCTAGTGCAAAGAAAACTCTTAATAAGTAGATAGAGTCAACATGAAAAATTCAATGCCACGGCCGGGATTTGAACCACGGATCTCCTGGTTTTCGTCCACTCGCTGTTACTCCATTTGACTCGTATATTTCCCCGGTAAAACACTAGAGACTCTCGCATCCGAGATACACCGTTTGTGGCGACTTACCATTGTTAGTACTTGCATTGTAAGTATTACTGTGATGAACCTTGATGAAGCGACGCTTCATCACAGTAGTACTTACAATGCAAGTACTTACAATTGTAAGTCGCCACAAACGGTGTATCTGGAATGCGAGAGCCCTTAGTGGTTTACCGGGGAAATATACGAGTCAAATGAAGAATTGAATGTCATGACAGCAAGTTGGCCATGGTAGCTCAATGGGTAAGAGCGACTGGACGGAAATCAGGAGCTCCGTGGTTCAAATCCCGACCGTGGCATTGAATTTTTCATGTTGACTCTATCTATGATAAACCTTAGCTTATGTACGGCTAGTGTGAAGAAATGATTAATTTCCATTAATTAACTCAAATCTTAATAAGTAATTTTATAAAAAAATAATAATAAATAGTTTCACAAGAAATAAACATTTCTGAGAAAAATACTAGCAACAAATGACTAAATGATCAAATAAATTTGAAACTGTAACTTTTTGTTCCCGACTGTGCACCTCTTGCTTGCCCTCGGGACTGTCTTCAGAACTGAGTTATTTAAACTGAAACAAGGGTCATTGACTAAAGTGAGTGAATTTCTTCTTTTGGATGGAAGAACTTTCGTCAATTTTCTGTTCTCAGAAACATGTCTATTGATTACGATTAAAATGCTGCATGTTTGAGACACGACAATTTTGAATTTTTGGGGAAAAGGCGATAAACACCTCTTTAATTTCCATGATTATTTAACTAAGAAACCAGGTTATCATAGATAAAAACATTAGGTTAAAAGAGAACGTGGAGCTCATAAAATACGCAACTCCCGCCATTTCTACTTCCCTCGTATCAGCTATTTTCGAAACATCTCATCCTATATAACAATTGTTATGCACATTTAACAGTGTCAAAATTGCTCGTTGCATAATTTCATAAGAAACCTAGTATTTTATTTATTTATTTTTAATACTTTAACGTCCTTTAACTGGATAATCATATTGGGCAGTAAATGAAACGGGTGATACCATCACATCAGTCTAGAGCGACTAGAACATAAGATTTACCCGACAATCGTCTTATTAGGATAAGGGAATAACCCTGTAAAAAGTCCTATTGAGAAAACTATCTTGATCTCGATTGGAAATCGCTTTTGCGGTGCCCAACTTGCGCTCTTATGAGCAAAGGTGGATTTTTTTTTTTCTCTTCACCCCACCTCCTCATGAAAGCATTTCCCTTTTTCTCGCTCTCTCTACATAATGGAACGTTGCGTCTTATATTCGCAGACAGTGGGTGGAGATAAACCCTCCTTCCCCTTACGCGGCAAGGTTGACCAAGATCTCTTCACTGGGAGCCAGACATGCTACCACCAAACTATGGAGGCGGGCTCCAGTTGAAATCATTTATAACCAAACAGTTTGCCTAATGACGATACGCAATGGAGCAATCGTGCTTTACATGAGCTGCGAAATTGTGAGAACCAGAGAGACTCATGTCAGTGTACGGGAGTACGGGATCAATGTTTATTGCCTCTACCACGTGCTTAGTAAGCACAAACGTGTTACATTCCATTTAAAAAGATGATATTGAGATGTCATCAGGAATGCAAGTTTTGAGGACAGGGGGGAAAACTTAAAAATAAATGTCTGCGCGCGCGCTCCAGAACCCAAATATTGGAGGAATATAAAATGTAGGATTTAATTTCGTTATCTTTCAAGGATGCGAAAAGAAGACTTTCAATAAAATCGTCCGAAAATGGCTTCAGTAATTTGAATTTAAACACTACATATTTAAGATAGCTGCATGACAAATAGAATGCCTATTGTGAATTTTCTGAGGATAAACCCTGAAGTTTGCTTTACTGGAAGTGAAGTCTGTATAACTATTCTAAACCTAACAGATAAATGAAAAGTTACTGCACAAGTAACTCGTTAAAATACACAAATAATGTCAATTATAATAATGTATTACAAAGTTAACTAATTCCGATATATTATTTGTTAGTGATAAAAATTCTCCGATACTTACTTAAAGGTATGTAATTTTTAACTTCTAAGATCCTATCACTTTTTCATTCAAGGAGAACTAATACTTCAAATGCATCAATTAGTGGTTCGTTTTTAAATATCTGATTGCTGCTTATATCACTTTATCCCAGGTATAAGAACAAAAGTGTGCAATTAAAGGTCTTTCTATAGACTTTATCCAAAGAAACAAGACAAAAGCAAGCTTTTCTGAGAACAATTTCTAGAAGATAGGGTGGAGAAAGTAATGTGAATGTAATATATTACATATTTATTTAGTTTTAGCAATATGATAAAAATACATCCCTGATTAATTATTAAAAGCAAATAATTCAACGTAGTATTTTGGACCCCCCCCCCGGAAATTGACTTCTGAATACGTGCCTGTTTGCAATCCCAAATCAGTTTATCACGTTGCTATGTGCATCAAACTTTGGAAACAACTGATTCATACTCACACTATTGCGAAATTGATTCATTTTACCTTTAAAGTTAGTGTTGTTGTTCCCGAGTGTACTTTATACACATATGCGTATTTGCTTTGGTCAAAAAGAATAAGGCGAAAAACTTATAAATATGCAGTAGGATATAAAAATAGAAAACAAAAAATGAAGGACTTGAGCGTTCCATCGTACACATGTAGGAAAATGATAGAAAAGGAGGGACAATCACCTTACAATTTTTACAGTTGGCAACCCTACTTAAGCATAACGGCTGTGAAGAATCAAACAAGGTTGACTCAGTTTGCAGTGGCCGTGAATTTGAAGGTAGGTACAATTGCAAAGATATATCTTTAAATCCTTTAGATTAGAGATATGAACCCAGCGAATATTAACAATTTGAGTTTGTCGCGCTTGCATAAAGTGATTTGAAACCCATTAATGTAGCTTTATATATTCAAATAGCTAAAGATGCAGTTTCATGTGCAAAGAAAATTATGCCTAACGGTAACTACATATATTTTGACTTATATATCTATTCTTCAGCATCAAGTAATTATCAATAGTAGTTCTAGTTTATGGGTGAACATTGTTCTTTTTTTCTTTGTTTAAAAGCTTAAGCGCTTTCCTCCTTTTGGCGAATGGTCATCATCCATAATGTGTTTTATTTTGCTGTCAGCTTTCGACAACGTGATTGAAATTTTGCAATCAAGAATCGCTTTCCATTGTTAGGCTAGTAAATATTAAGCAAATACTTAAGTGTCTTAAAAGACACCAAGACTTTTCAAAAATAATATAGTGGCGGTCTCCTGTAATCAAGGAATCAACAGCAAGATTATCGGCAGCCACTATGTATTTTCGTAGAAGTGTATCTTTGAGTGTAAAGACGAAAGCTTGGGGCATTTCTAAGGCAGTAGATATTTATTTACTGTTTCCAATCAGAAAATTATTCTGGTGCAATGCTGCTGTTCGAATTTTCTTATTTATTTATTATCCATTTGATTTTGAATCGAAATAGGTAAGCTGAAAATTTGCCATGTCCAGTTAAGACTTGAGTGAGAACATAGTTAGCATTAACGAATTTCCATTCATGTCTGTTAGAAACGGTAGAGAAATATAAATCCTTAGTCAAAGCACCACAATCACTTTTTAACCAGTATTCATTCCAGTCGCTGATGATAATCTCCTTTAATGTTTGCCTCACATAAGGAATAGGGTATAGAGTGTAAGTCTCTGGAAGATTTGAAGTCGCAGCTCTCTTTGCAAGCTCATCTGCACGTTCATTTCCGGCAATCCCTACGTGCCCTCTGACCGATTTAATACACAGATGAGAACTACATAATAATTGACTTCTTATTTCAGCTGCATAATTTTCGAATTTTCATAGAAAACTAATTTACACAACAATCACCATTGTTTAAACTTGAGGAAATAAATTACGAGCATCATTCATTTTTCATTGGTACATCCAAATTTGAGCAACCAACAAATGAATCAAATTCATTTATGGCTCGGGTTCGATCCCAAGCGATCGCAGTCACAGTTGTGGTGGACAACGGCGCTGGGGTGGACTTTCTCTGAGATCTCCGGTTTCCACCTCCATCTAATTCTACCGCTGCACCATCGTAGCCCGCCTCGGTAGTGTAGATGGTAGCGTGTCTGCGTCACGTTCAAGAGGTCCCGAGTTTGAATCTCGGTCAGAGTGGGTTACCTGGATAAGGTTTTCCCAGAGTTTTCCCTTATCCTGGAAGACGAATGTCGGGTAACTCTAAGCTCTATGGACCCCGGGCTCATTTGAGCATCATTTCAGTCATTTCATTCATCGTCCGATATGACTTAACGTTGGAGGACGTAAATTACAACAACAAAAGAAAAAAAAGTCATCTAATGTATCATCAGTGTCATCCCCTGCAGTGCTGTGTGTAGGTACTGAAGGCGGGCGTTAAACAATGCCTACAGGTGAGCTCACTTTCTATCTTTATATATTGACCATCCAGTATTGTCATCATAGCATTCTTCCCTCTTTAACTTCTAATATGCCAGTATCTCAATCTAACACGATATTTTATTTTATTTTTCTGAGATATTTCACCGTCACATTTTTAAGTTTGCCTTCATTGTGTTTTACTATAGCTCAAACACCAGCGTGTATCATGATGAAAACGCTATCGTTTAATGCGGTTTCTTAAGTGCTTATGACGCCCGGAGCTGGGGTTAGGTATGCGAAACGCACAAGAAATACAACCGTAAATATCAGCTTACAGCAAAACCACTCTGGCACAAACTGTTGTAGTTTGTTTTAATGAATCTGAACACTAAATGACGGATAATTTCAAACAATATCTTGCAATTTTTTGTTTCTCTGTGAAGATATATAACTTAATATAATTTATAAAAGGAATAACAAATTAATAACAGTATTAATTTCAAAAACATTTAATAAAGAATGATATAAAGAATGAATGAATTTAATAAAGAATAATATTCCAAAGGAGAATGTCTGCCTATATGATCATTGCAGCTAAAGGTGGCGTATAAATGGAACAAAAAGAAATGAGCAGAGCTCTAGGATATTGAATACATCATAAAAAAAACACCTCCCCGCATCAACTTAAGTCATTTTTACTACCACAGCAATACAGAATGATATGCTATCCTTTTTAAATCTTGTGTTTCCTTTTTATCAGCACCACCTAATATAAAACTTCTGTGGCACTCAACTGAAAGTGGAAAACACATTTGGATGACTCAATATATCTTATTTAAGCTTCTATGTATAAATTTAAAACTGCAGTACTGGGTTTCTAATATATTTATTGTATTCATACAGTTAACACAAATGGACAGCAACAGAAAGGCATTCTCCTGAATTGGAGAAGGAGTATAGTGAGGATCGGCTGATCACGTCCTTTAAGACAATAAGACAAGACTGTATGCCTAGTACTTCTCAGTCCCAGGGACAAAATTTTGTAAGTAAATTTTCTAATTGTTATTCTGCTATGTTTACTAATAAAATTACCATTAACCTCAAAGTAGAACAAACTCTTATGAAGTAACACTTAACAAAACAATATTTCTTCTGGCACTGCTACATGATGTAAACTGGAGAACATAAGTTAACATTAAATTTAAAGGGAAGTTGATTAATGACACTAAACAACACTTGCTTTTAAATTTTTCTAGAACATGTTACAGAGACTTTGCCCCCATCCTCAACCGGCCATTGACTGGTTCTCATTGGTGTAGTTGACGACATTTTGGCATAGGTCCCCTCTGGTGGTTGTTCAAGGAACTTGCTGAATAAATCTTTCTGGGGGATGTCAAAATTGAATACTTTGTTGCTATTTTTTGAAATGAAGATTTGTCCCCATGTGGATAGTTCTTGTTTTCCTGACGTGTGTTTTAGTAATTTTGGTTCTGGATTTATGTTAAGTTTTTTTTCCCAAAAATGCGTGGCAACTGCTGATTTTTCTAATTGTTTATATTCTATGTTCCTTAAGTGTTCCTTTGCTCTAGTTTATAAATTTCTTTTGGTTATTCCAATATAAATTTGACTACAAACACAACATCAATTTCACATATACCATATTTTTTGTTAGATGGAATGGCATCTTTGATGTTTGAGCAAATTAGGTTTTTTAAGGAGTAATGGTTGACTGGTGCTAGTTGAATGTTTTGTTTTTTGAAGACTTTTTTGAATTTATCAAAGGCCCATGGATGGTAGGTGAATTTTTGGAGATCATATTAATTTTTGTAGCTGAGAGGGTTATGGTTTCCTTTATTAGCTTCTTTTTTGCTAAGTTCACTTTTTTGTCTACTAATGATTTGGGAAAATCATTTTTTGTGCTATTTCAATAATTTTGTTGTATTCTGTTTTGTATTCTTCTGCTGTGAGAGGGATGTTTACCAGTCTGTGTGCTAGACTATTGAAGATTGCCTGTTTGTGGGATCATGGGTTGTAGCCATTAGCTTTTATATAGTTGTCTGTGTTGGTTATCTATAAATGCCAAGATTAGTCTGTTTTTATTCCTCATTATTTTTAGATCCAAAAATGGTAAATACTCGACTTTTTCTATTTCTACAGTGAACTTGATGCTTTTTTCTTGGATATTTAAAAGTTTTAGTGCATCACTGACGTGTTTTTTTGGTACTATTCCAAATATGTCATCTACATATCGTTGCTAGAGTTTGAACATCCAAGGGAAACCTTTGGTGATTCTTATTTCTCATGCACTCATGTACAGATCGGCCAGGAAGGGTGATAGGAGGTTGCCCATTGCTAAACCTGAAGTTTGGCACAAATATTTTGTTTGAAACTGGAAGAAATTTTGTTCTATGAATATTTTTGTTAGTTTGATGTAATCTGAAATTTTAGGTGATGGCATTCCAAGTGATTTGAGCCATTTTCTATCAACGGTGGGAGTTGATTTACTGGTATGCTGGGAAACAGCATTTTAACATCAAACGAGACTAATCTTTCCTCTTCTTTTAGTTCTCTATCCTTAATGTTAACATCCCCACTATATTGTTCTATGTGGGATATTATATTTTAAACAGCTTAAGAGCTCCAGTTACTTCTGCACATTGCACATACGAGATATATTGAGTTTGCAGCTGCTCTGCCTAGATGTCTTAAACTGTTATCTATATATATACGTAATATAATCTTATTACAGTTACATTTATACTGCTTGCTATTATGTCACTTCCAAAAGTATGGGCTTGCTGATAATTTGCCGGATTATTGCAGCCTGAAATGACCTATATGTTTTACTTTATTGTATCAATTTTAAGATCAAGGAGAATTAATAACACTGGTTAAAGTATTAAAGACAATGGAGTCTATAAATTACTAATAATGCACTTATACTTTACTTTTAAGATCAATATTATAATATAGTCTTCTTCAGTACCCCATTTTGTTGCCATTCCCTTGTTTCTTAATTTAATTACAAATGTGTACATCCTGCTGTTGCCTGAAATTGGTGCTACCTCTGAACTATTACTGATTGGCTTTACATCTTACCTTTGGTTTTTATGCTTACTAGCACTGTTATGGCGTATTAAATTTATTTAGTACTTGTACCTGTACACATATATTTGTTATCCTTGTCAATTAAATAGTTGCTAGTAGCTTTTCTATACATTACTGTCAGTTAGGTATTTCAAAGTAAAGTACTTTTTATACTCCATCATTACCAGCATATATATTAATCATGTTACACAGTATTATATGTTACTTTAGTATAACCTTTCTCTGAGGTTTTGCTTTGTAAGAGTGGTTAATTCAATTTCGGTGTATCATCAAGAATACACCTTGTTTCCCAAAATCTATTCACAAGCTAACAAACTCTTTCTCTGCGATGCATGCAAGCAACAGAGAACCAGTCTGTAAATTACTGTTTCACTTTTCTATAAGAATTTACTGTCATATAGGAATGATTAATAAAGACTCTGTATGCTAAAATAATAAATATTTGGTATTATAACAGCACCAACCATAGGACTGAAACATACAGACTCACAATATAATCTACCTTTGTACAGCACAAATTTAATCAACTGTTGAGCCAGCACATTGAAACAGGGGAAAATGAAAGGAGAACAGGACTAGTAAGAATCAGTGCAATGTAGGGCAAGTAATTTCCAATAATATGATATTATATGGTTTATTCAGAACTAAACCAAATACATGTGCTACTACTGAGCTGGGCCCTGGCCTTTTTTCTAATAGGCCAGTCCTTCAATATACAGGGTGAGTCACCTAAAACTTGCACCGTAAATATTTCTGAAATGGTATGTGCTATTGATATGCGGTTTTCACGGAATTGAACTATAGGCAGGGGCTCGCATTTTCAAATGATACACAGATTTTTATAATTTTTAGAAAGTGTATTTATGTACAAAAGTTACATTTTTTTAAATGGAACAATGCGTATTGACATTAAGAAAATAAAAGTAGAATAAATTAGAATGTCAATGGTGTTTTTTTGCACGATTCTAATGTAAGTAGTTTACGAGAAATCGTCATTTGTACAAAACGGGACAATGGCTAGGACAAACTAAAGAAAAACAAGTGAATGAAGAAAAATGAGGATTCTGACAAGTAAACAAAACTGTACCCTCAAAGCCTGTGTTCAAAATGAGCACCACCAGCTTCAATACAAGCTTCCAGTCTAGTATGTAAAGATTGCTGTACACGTTCTAGAATTTCAGTGGAAATTTCAGCGCATGCAGCAGTAATACACCGTTTCATATCTTCTGGTGTAGTTGGTATGTCCTTGTAGACAGTGTCTTTCAGCTTCCCCCACAGAAAAAAATCTAAAGGAGTCAAATCTGGTGAACGGGCCGGCCAAGGTACAGGTCCCCTTCGTCCAATCCACCGATTTTGAAACAATCCTTGAAGATAAGCTGTAGTAATTCGTGCACTATGGGCCGGACAGCCATCATGTTGATACCACAGATTCCTTCTAGTCTGAAGGGGAACGTCTTCTAACATCTGTGGAAGATCGTCTGTTAGGAGGTTGAGATACTTCTGTGAATTCAGTGTTCCTTCTATGAAAAAAGGGCCATTGATGTGATGGTTCACTATTCCACACCACACGTTCACACTCCATGGATGCTGACGTTCTACCTGACGCAGCCAACGAGGATTGTCAACAGACCAATAGTGCATATTTTTTAGATTTACTTGGCCATGATTAGTAAATGTTGCTTCATCAGTGAACAAGATACATGACAAATTTGGAGTATCATGTCTCAATGCCCATGTACAAAAGTTCACACGATTCTCAAAATCATTGCCATGCAGCACTTGATGGAGAGAGATGTGATACGGATGGAACTTATGACGATGGAGGATGCGGATTACACTTCTTTGACTGATGCCGCTTCCTCGTGCGATTGCACGAGAACTAATGTGGGGATCTACTGCAACAGCAGCTAGAACATTAATTTCTCCTTGCTCTCCAGTTGCTCGTTTGTTTCTGGTGCGTTTTCTAGACGTTATACTACCACTTTCACGTAATTGGTTGAAGAGGTTCACAAATAATTGACGAGATGGTTGACGTCTATTCGGATATGTTTCCAAGTACACTGTACAAGAAAGAACTGCATTCTTTCTACATTCACCATAAACTATGAGCATATCTGCTTTTTCTGCATTGGTAAATACCATCTTCCAAGCACGTCCTACTGCTTCAACTATCACAAAATAACTGCCAGTGTAGACAAAACACATTGTAAACAAACATAACAACATCCTAGCCTAGCAACTAAGCAATTGAATGGAACAAAAAACTGCCGGTGCGTTCAATTTTCAAATGACGATTTCTCGTAAACTACTTACATTAGAATCGTGCAAAAAACACCGTTGACATTCTAATTTATTCTACTTTTATTTTCTTAATGTCAATACGCATTGTTCCATTTAAAAAAATGTAACTTTTGTACATAAATACACTTTCTAAAAATTATAAAAATCTGTGTATCATTTGAAAATGCGAGCCCCTGCCTATAGTTCAATTCCGTGAAAACCGCATATCAATAGCACATACCATTTCAGAAATATTTACGGTGCAAGTTTTAGGTGACTCACCCTGTATTTACCCACTTGGTACATTTTGCCTCCTTTCTAATAGTTAATGATTTTCACAAATGTCCCCTATTACATCTTCATTGTATTTACCATTCAAAACATCTAGGCCATTCACTTCACAGAATTAATAGTACTTTTCATTTTTGTTATCTATGTAATTGACAGTGCTATGTCTAAATATGACTGTTTTTATTTCATTTCCAAATATATTCTTAATCTCTATATTCACATCTCCCTTCTCTTTACTAATGTTTTAAATCCACCATTGTTATCAGTTCTGTATTACTGTGTTTCTTAATCAACCTTTCACTGCCCCTTTCTAAAATCTTCATCAAGAAGGCATTATATATTTCACCTCTTCCAACATTTAAATATGTTCAAACTTATTTAAGCATTTTTTGTAATATCATCTTCCTTGAACCATGTTTCTACCACTACTTAAATGCCCAAAGACCTTAATATGTGCTGTAAATTTCCTGTGCTGGTTTTATTTTTTGTGCCTTCACATTTCCAGAACTCCAGCCTTGTAACTGTCTGCTATTGTGAACCTGTTCTGCTCCTTGACCAATAATATTTATCTCATGACCTTTTACTTTTCAGATAAATGCCTGTTTTTGAAGGGCTCCCCAATAATGTAGCCATGCAATGAAATTGTATAGTTAATAATTATAAAGTTTATTTAAACTTCTAACACATAGCACAGCTAATAAGTATGTGTCTTGGAAGATAATTAAGTTTGTAGGATCACCAGTGACATCTTTTTATTGGAGTGTTTAGATGTTTTTATACTTTAATATGTTCAAATTATATTACCCTTTATCATTTTATATTTTATCATTATATATATACAGGCAGTATAGCTCTGGTATTTTAAGGTTCTGTAGCTAGGGTTACAAAAAGTTAATGTTTCACATAAGGCAAAAGTATAATTTCATGTTCATATGTTGTGTTGATATACATTTTACCTCCCTCTGGATGTGTTATATTTTGAACTTTCTTTCAATTTTCCACGTAAATACAGTCAAACTGTCCCACTAAATATTTTCATTGATAATGTACAGAAATAAGCTTGGCCTAAGAGTGCTAATACCATTTCTATTACAAATTTACAGGTTTCATTAGGATTCGGGAAGTGCACTTGCTCTTTTACTGTTGATCCTTCACTAATTGGAGCTGCCTGACAAACAGCTTTACAGTGCATACCATCTTTAATTTTAATCATATTGTGTTCCCTACTCAGCAACAGGAGTTCTTAAAACATGCTTAGGTAAAAGTACAGGTGCTACATCACAGGCCACCATTGTATGTTGTAGGTTGTAAGAGGCAATTGTATTTTAGTGAGCCAAAATGTGTCATGTTCATCTTAAAGTGCGGTGCATATGTACTAATGTAACTGCATATTTTTTAATGTTTTAATCCATACATTACAGTGAGTGAGAGGATTAAGAGAAACTTTTTGCAGATGAATGTAAGACTAGACAAAGGATTAACACTAAACAAAACTTGCTGCCTAGCACGGAATGACAGTTGCAGATTGATATACAGATAACAACAAAACTGAGAAGTTTTCATTTAAAAACTGTTCTATTACATCATTTAAATGGAAGTTAATGAAGAAACCTAAGTATAAAAAAAGCTAGTGAAGCTTTATTTGGCTTAACCAACATGGAGAAAAGCAAGGCCAATTTCAGGGCCTGCATTGCACAAAAAATAATGAGATAAAGGAAAGCGACAAAGTTTATCCTGCAAGTTCAGGATTTTGAATACATAAAAGGAGGGATACAGCATAAGGTAGCTTGAAACTCTGGTGAAAAACCTTTGCAGATTTTGAGAGTTTTGCAAGATTTTATAAGAAATTAAGAAAAATTATAGGAGAAGACGATCTTTTACCTGATAATACTTATATTTTGATAAGGCAGAGCTAAAGAATAGAATGTTTACATCTAAAACTCTAGTAATCTCAAAAGGAAAAAGAAAGATGTCTAGGGCTGGAAAAACTTTAATGAGAGATTAACAGATTCTGTTGCATTGAATTCAAGCTGAAGCTGCTGCTACTAGGAATATCGCTGCTTATGCATTGCCTTTTGCATATGACCACCAAAAGTTTGCTTGGATGGCAAAGTAGTTTTTGGAAGTGGTTATAGGAGATATTGTTCTAGAGACCAATATATACCTGAAGAGAAGCTGCTTGCCATCTAAATCTATATGTATGTTTGATAATGTTGGTTTACACTCTGATAACGAAGAATTACAGTTTGATTGTATTTTTGCATTTTTCTAAACCCATAAAATTATGACTTTCATACTAACTGAACAAAGCATTTTACAAAGCTTGTAAAAAAACTAACGTAGTTGTTTGCTTCTAACGCTTCTATAAACAGCAAAAGATAAAGCACGAATCAAAGAATATCTAAAGAGAAAAGCTATGATAAGACACATAGTTAAGTGGATAGTGACCCATGTTTTGAAATACAGGCAGAGACACTGAAAAGCTGTTGGGAGAAGATTTTATTGAATGAAATGCATAACAACAATACACACAAAGATGGTCTACCATTGGCAGCACCGATAGAAAAGTTTACCGCATGTGAAAAGGAGAATGCATGTGAGGGTTCAGAATGGATGAACAATTTGAAATGACCAATTTAGCATTTATTGAAATGGTTAATGTAATCGCTGAAGACAGCGATGAGGAGGAACTGCCTGAAGAAATTGTACCACTGATCACACACACCAAGTATTTGGCAGTGCTAGATGGGCATTACATAATCATGAGCAGCAAGCACACATCACTTTTACTATGTAGAAAATGGCCTGAATTGCTGCTAAAAACAAGACTATATTTTAAAGCATACAACTTTGGTTAATTCATTGAAATACATAATATATGTATATCAGTTGATTGCTGAAAATTAATCATTTCTTCACACTAGCCGTTTATAGGTTAAGGTTTTGGATAGGACTGGACTAGACTGGACAGAAACCAGGAGATCTGTGCTTCAAATCCCGGACGTGCCATTGAATTTTTCAAGTTGACTCTATCTATACATAATATGTTTTTGAAACTTGGAAATGTATCCCAAAATACGTACACATAACACTATGTACAGGTATGTACTATATTGCATTTTATATGTATCTTTTAACTCATTATTGTACATAAACATCTGTTTATGCTTTACCCATTGATTTAATTATACTTCTATATAATCCAAGCTTTTGTAATTTAAAGTATCCTGAACTCCAGTTAGCTTGAATTACCAGGGCTCTACTGTATATATACCTTAAAATATACCTTCTTTTGTGTCTATTATTCTGTTAAGGCTATGTGTGTGACATTATAGGGAAATCTCACAGGTAATTAAGTAATGTTAATTTATTTTAGGTCAACCCATCAGCAGATCGATGTCAGAGGATCCAATACTTAGTACATGCCATTGCAAAGCTCAGAGTCGTTTCCAAGGATTGCAAGATGCATTAGATGGTAATTAATTTATATCTTTATTTCCAAGTGCTCTGTCTTCCTTTATTTCTTCCTTCCTCTCTGCTTTCTTATATCCATCCCTCCCTTCCATCCATCCCAGTGTTCCATTCTTCCTTCCTTTCCTATGTTCTTGCATTATGAGATCTAAACTTTTTATGAAGTAAAATTTTGTCTCTCTCTTACGATATACTGGTAATGCAAAGGAAATTCAGGATGAAAAGGACTTCAGAGGCTTATTCCAAGAAAAATGAAGATAAACATTTATATAGCTTATAAATATGTCATATTTTAATATTATTTTAATATAATCACTGTGAGAAAATAAAAATTTTGGAAGAAGTGTTCACTGTTAATAACTTATTTCAGCTTCGAGTAAAGTTTCACTAACTCACATTTTCACTTCAATAATGGCAACTATTTCTAATTGTCAGTATCACATCACTAGTGCAAAGTAGTTATAATTATCACCATCAATTAGGATTCGGCAAAGGTGAATGACATGAGCTTAATACAACTCTACTTCCAGATGGTTCTCTTTTTGGAGAATTGGACGTAAGACATCTTCAAACCATTGCAGTATCAGTGCTCAATTCATGGCATGACAGTTTTCCCAGTCCCTCTCGGAGAAATTTACAAGTACCAAATGTCTAAAAATGATTCAGTACAATCAGAATCAACTTTATCCCACAATAATTTTTTACTTTTGGCCAACTTGGAAAATGTATTTGTAGATACTACAAATCACTGTTTTTATGATATAATTAAGAAATAGCTGCATAAAAGACCTGAAAGATCCTTTTATTACATTTGAGAACAATGCCATCCAGCCTTTGTGATCTAGCGGTTAACATGCTAGCTCTGCTGCTGACATAGTAGGTTCAAATCCAGCAAAGAGCAACAATTTTTTCTGCCATAAAAGTCCCTAGTAAGTGATCCTTTGGAAAGGAAGTAAAGTCAGTGGTTGTCTGCTCTAGATTTACAGCACATAAAAGAAATACAAGCCAGATAAAGAGGACTGTAAGTAAAATTAAATAGTCCTTCTTGCAGAATACAGAATTGGTTGCTGAGAAACAAAGCAGTAAATAGTGTCCATAAATAAAAGCTCAGCTTTGTATGAGAATTTGAGATTAAGTACAACTACAAATAGTACAACGCCCATTCCACAATTCTGATTGGCTGATAACCTACACCAAAGCCGCTAGCTCTCCTGTATCCGGTAGAGAAAGTAAAACAAATCAGAGCATGCAGCTTCCTTAACAAGGAGTTTGGGACAACCTTTTTAACATGTTTTAATATAAGCACTTGTAGATCCTTGTTCATTCCAAAGTCATGTCTCACTACCAGTTTCTTAATAATATGTAGGAGTAAGCTTGAAATGTTCCACTACATTTGTGTTTTGTTTACACTAACATTTTTTGTTGGAAACATTTTTATGCTCTGAATAATTCTATGCATTACAGAATCCAAGAAATTCAGCTACACATCCCAAGCAGACAACAAAAAGCAGCAAGAACTTAAAGGCATTGCTTCCTCATATTCAAAGCCAATCTCATCAAAAGGTATTTATAAAAAACTTATAGCTTTTTCTATGAGAGTGCCAATAGAAAACAGAAGTTAAAGGAACAGTTTTGACAGAATTAAGAATTAATATCAATCTCCACTTTTCTTTTGGATATACTCATTTAACTTATATAGAGTGATTAATGTTGAACTGACGCATTTCTTTCCTTAATTATTTGGTTGGAAATGCACCTATAGAGTTTTTAAAGTAAAATTAAGTAGAAAGTTAGAGAGGTTTGTTTTGCTATAGAACTGATGTAATTGAAGGTTGCCAACGAAGGCTGTGGCACAGTTTGCTATTATTGGGATAAGTTGCTATAACTATGCTCTCAATTGAAGGCTCAATGATTTAGCAATCCAAAATTTTGGCTTTTAATACGATACTTTTACAGGTAATTGGAGCTTCATCACATTCCATTTAATAGGTGAACTTCGAACTGAATAATTAAGGAAAGAAGAGTCTCAGTTCTACATAAACTGCTCTGAATAAATATAGTTAAAGTATATGGTTTTTACATAAGAATATTACTACTTCATTCAAAAGTTATGCTCTACCAAGCACAAATTTTATTTAATAATTAACTGCCTGAATAATTACTGTTTATTGGTGCTGAAACCTACAACTTGATATATTTGGACATTATATTGCATACTGCTTTTAGATTTAGATTTATTTTGTAATGCAGTGATTCTGCACATAAGAATATATATGCCCTTGGTTTACGAGTAAGTAACATCTACTTATTCACATTGTACAAAATATTACCGCTTCGCCGATGGCCATTTAAACCCTTCAGGGGCCGGAAACGGATACCCAATAAACAGAACAAGACATTTAAATTGTTAAATGCTGTAAAAATGCATCACAGATACAATTCCGTATCTTCCGTATTTATTAGGTTATTTAAACAAAACAAAAACTGATTTAAAACTCATTAAAGGCAGTATAAATCTACAGTAACAATAAAGTAGAGACTACATTAATAAATTGTTGAAATTTCACTACTTTGTTTCACTGTAGCAAAAGCCATTCTTTGTGCCGAATGCGCCTAATATTTGAATCATTTTGTTTTGTGTGTATACGAGCCAATGTATGTATGTATAGCTACACAAGCAACTTCTCCGGTTCAACTTTAGTTTATTTATGCTATACTAAGTGATAGTCATACCAGAATATATTGTGTTACACACTCACACACTGGAAAGAAAACTCTCTGTCAGCATCTGTTATTACAGTGTTTCTCAACCAAGATTTCTAGTAGCCTTATGCAGCTGTTTTCGCTCTCTATTTTAGTTATTTATAATCTCTTTGTGTTCAGAGTGATTTCTTGTAGCTATCAAGAGCTAAATGAATGACACATTTGAAATTGTTAAATTTCAATGTTAACCATGGCTTATCCCTGTAATGTAGCAAATAAATTAGCTTGGGTATGATGTGTACAGGCTTCTGATATTACTGTAGAAAATCTGGAAGATTTGTTGTACGATTATGAAGGACATCTTTAGTACTTACGTAGCAGTGACATGTGCTGGTCTACAGATGGCATGTTAGCTACTCCATTGTTTGGGGAAATGGCGGGTCAAATATGGGTGATGCGGATCAGCTATTACTAGCTATCCCTCTTTACGGAAAACAGTTAAATGGTAAAAAAAAAAAAAAAAGTATTTTTATACCACTGGATGTAACTATGCACAGTTGTTTAGTAATTTTCAGAACTGTAAATTCATGCAAGATATTTATCTACCTGTACTTGCACGTATAAAGAGCTCGTAACCTAATTGAGTATTATAATACTCAGAGGCCTCTTTATACTAGGGTGTAGGAATTTCACCACGACATCACCCCTCATACTTGAGAGAAAACACTTTCCTAAAAGGATACCACCCACAACCAAAAAAGTCGCAACCACTTCGACAACGTGTAGTGTGTTGCAAAAAAGAAGATCGCAAGGAAACCAATATTATTTGGTGTGAATCTGCAGATGTGCCCTTGGGTGTTTATCTAGTTTTGGAGGTTACAATTCAAAAAGAAACCTTTAAGGGCACGTTTACATTCCTTATAGAACTAATTTAAATTTATTGTAAAATAGCAAGATTAAAATAATTGTCGTTAAATGAGCATTAAATGCATGTATGCGCAGGACGTCTATACACGTCCATATCGGTTTGGGGCATTTTAACTTGGACCTCATATGACGTCCATATCGGTGAAAGGGGTTACTTCATTCAAAAGTTAGGCTCTACCAAGCACAAATTTTATCTAATAATTAACTGCCTGAATAATTACTGTTTATTGGTGCTGAAACCTACAACTTGATATATTTGGACATTATATTGCATACTGCTTTTAGATTTAGATTTATTTTTTAATGCAGTGATTCTGCAGATAAGAATATATACCCTTGGTTTACGAGTAGGTAACATCTACTTATTCACATTGTAAAAAGTATTACATTTATTTACTGAAAAGAAGAAGGTATAAGAATAGTAATAACTAGAGTAGTAATAATATTAAAAGTTAAGAAAACAATAATAGCTGTAATGTTAGTAAACTTCATTCAGCTTAATTACCTAGATTTAAGTACTGATTAAAAACAATAAGTGAAAGAAATATTTATAAATTGATTGAGTAAACTGACTTTATGAGATTCAAAATTCATACTTATCCTGCCTACAAGTGTGTGAAGATGATCACAAAGCATTCATTAATATCGCAGATGATGATGTGATGGAGAAAATAAAAAGCCAATGCTCTGAATAATTTGTAAATTTGACTAAAATTAAATGGCTGATGGGTTCGGTTTCCAATCAGGATGGGAAAAGCAACTGTTCCTCTGTTTTCTACTAGCCAGTTCTTGGTGTCCTGCACCTGAGCAGTAATCGCTTATGCAGAGTAATATAAAGTGTGGTGCTTATAGCAGATCCAGTATAAATGTGTACTCAGTCAACAAACAATGAATCATCATAGAAATGTTCTATTTTTAACAGTTTCTCAAAATATTTCTCCTGGAACTGTATGGAGCATTAAAACCAGGGACGTATTTAAGAACATAAGAGTTACCCGACATTCATCTTCTTAAGATAAAGGAAGGTCCTGAGAAAACTATCTTGATCTCGATTGGAACTCGTTTCTGCGGTGCCCAACATTCGCTCATATGAGCGAAGGTTGCACTTTGTCACTTCACCCCACCTCTTCATGAAGTCATTTCCCTTTCACTCGCTCGCTCTAAATAATGGAATGTTGCATCCTTCGCAGACGGCGGGTGGAAGTAAACACTCCTTCCCCTTATGCGGCAAGGTTGGCCACTTCCTTTTCACTGGGAGTCAGACAGGCTGTAACCAAACTATGGAGGCGGGCTCCAGTTGAAGTCCTTTATAACCAAACAGTTTATCTGATGGCAATATGGAATGGAGCAATCGTGCTTTATATGACTTGTGAAATTGTGAGAAACAGAGAGACTCATCCCAGTGTATGGCATCGATGTTTAGTGCCTCTACCACGTGCTTAGTAATCACAAATGCATTATATTCCATTTAAAAATATGATATTGAGATGTCATCAGGAATGCAAGTTTTGAGGACACCAGAACAGAAAACAAAATGACCGCACGCTTGCTCTAGTGTGTAATTTTTTTCTGCTATTAGCATACTACAGAACCCAAATATTGGAGGAATATCAAATGTAGGAATTAACTTTGTTATATTTCAAGGATGCGAAACAAAGACTTACAAGAAAATCATTCAAAAGTGGCTTCAATAATCTTAATTTAAACACTACATATTTAAGATAGCTACATAACAAATAAAATGCCTATTGTGAATTATCTGAAAGTAAATCCTGTAGTCCGCTTTGCTGGAAGTGAAGTCTGTATAGCTATTCTAAACCTAAGAGATAAACGAAAAGTTACTGCACAGCAGCTGTAGAACTCGTTAAAATACACAAATAATGTCAATTATAATAATGTATTGCAAAGTTAACCAATTCTGATATATTATTTGTGGTGATCAGAATTCTCAGATACTGACTTAAAGGTATGTAAGTTTTTACTTCTAAGTTCCTATTCCCATTTTCATTTAAGGAGAACTAATACTTCAAATGCATCAATCAGTGGTTCCCTTGATTATTGCTTATATTACTTTATCCCAGGTATAAGAACAAAAAATGTGCAATTAAAGGCATTTCTAAAGACTTTATCCAAACAAACATGACAAAAACAATCTTTTCTAAGAACAATTTGTAGAAGCTTGGGTGGAGAAAGCCATGTGAATGTAATATATTACATCTGTTTTTATTTTTACTAACATGATAAAAATACATCCCTGATTAATTATTAAAAGCAAATAATTCAATGTAGATTTTTGGAAACCCCCCCCCCCCCCCCCCAGAAATTGACTTCTAAATATGTGCCTGATTACAACCTCTTGAACTACTTCTGGAAGCTAACATGCCACTCAGTTTCTGGCACTGCAGCCAACACCCTTTAATATATTACATCTGTTTCTCTGGGTCCAGAAAGTTGTTGACTTAGAGGCAGTAGGGAACAGAAAGAATTGTGTTGTACTAGGTTGGGAACCTAGGAAGGATTATAGTGCCTCTTAGTAGAAGAGAAGAGAAATGAGAAGAATTTCACCATGACTCAATAAAGTTACACAATGAATCATATTGGTAAATGTGAGACTCTTCAGTTATAGCCAGAAAAGTTGTTAATGAATATACAAATATATATGCTCCCAAATATAGATATAATGAAATTATTTAATATCAAACAGATATGAATCACATATTTCTACATACCTTTAACCTTTTAGGGCATGAATTTTCAAACATAATAGAAGTTGAAAAGCAAATAAAATGTCATATTTAATTTTTTTTGTAGAAAACAAGCAGTGATCATTAAATATCTATTAAAACTTTTAAATAATTACCTTTTAATAAATAAATAAACCTCTAAGATTTATAGAACATGTTTCGTTTAAGTTCAAAGATAGAACACTCTTGTAAATTATTACTTTATATTTGTATACCTAAAGGCATATTCAACATAACTTGAATGCATCAAATAAAATGATAATAAATAAACATGTCCAAAACTTGAATGCATCTTAACATAAATGTTTTATTCTTTCACCTTGATTCCTTCCATTATTACTTTTTACTTTGCTATGCTCCAGAATAGCATGAGCTTTTATGTACACCTTACTTATAAGCACAAGTATTAATTAATAAAATAAATATACTTAAGCTATATCATATATTTGTTCTTTTCATTTTAGCACATTGATTTGCAGATATATTTGATTCACATGGAACGGCTTTTAAAAAATAGCCTTTTTCAGATCTATTGTGATATCCAACAACTGCACAACCACTTATTATTAACAATTTCTAAAAAATACTATGCACAGTACTATACATCAAATATCTTCAAAAGCACCTGTTGATCTCTTGACTTTGATAAGTGGTTGGTAATCTGAAATACCCAAAGTAGAACACTACTGTCATTTCTCTTTCTTCTTTTCTATTTAGGGTAAAATTGATATGTTCATATTTTGCCAACTGTAACAAAAGGTAAAGCACAGATATTTCACAATTAAAATTTTGCAGGATTTTTTGACATAGTTATTCTGGATAAACCTTTTGCGTTACATTCAAATTATGAAATCCTATTCTGAAGAATGTTTTATACATAGGTACTGGAGACAAAGGGTATTAAATACACTTATGTAATCAAAGTATAAACACATATCACAAAAACTTTTCCAGGCTATTTCAAAGTTTGGTATTGTTATGTTGACGACATTTTTGCAATAGTACCTAAAACCTCATACAAGATGGTCTTAGACTTTTGAATATACAAAATCCAGCTATAAAATTTACATTGGAAACAGAAGAGGATGGTGTGCTCCCCTTTTTGGACATCAAGATCAAAAAAATGAACAACAAGCTCACTTTTGGTATTTACAGGAAACCGACACATACAGACAGTTATATTAAGAACAACATTTTCAACCCAAAACAACACCAACATGCCGTTTTCAACAGTTTAATCTTTAAGATGATCAACCTTCCACTAAACAGAGAAGATTATCAAGAAGAATACCTAAACATAAAAAAGTAGCTATGTCCAACGGTTTCAACCCAAATTTAGTGGACAGAACACTTAACAGACTCAATAAGGCTAAGAAAATAAAAGAAACCACCACCCTAGAACTCACAGGAGCAAAAGAGAAAAACATTTTTAAAAAATTTACCTTCCATCCATCAGCCCATAATAAATTCCAAAAAATCTTCTCAACACACAACATAATTCTGGCACCTCAAAATAGATTTAATATCAGAAATTTGTTACAGCCCCCCCCCCCCCCAAAACAAATCATTTACTACCAAAGAAAAACCAGGAATCTATGAGATAAAATGTGAAACTTGCCCTAAAATTTATATAGGAAAAACAAATGGAAATGTTGACATCAGAAATAAAGCACATATAAGAAACATTAAAAATGGTGAAACAGAAAAATCAGCAGTGGATTTTCATTTTTTGAATACTAGACATTACATCAACTTGCAAACATCTTTAATAAAATACGTTAATCACCACATAGACCTTTCTATATGGGAAAAAATCTTCATTAACAAAAATCGTCATAGACTCATGAATTCTGAAACTCCACCACTGGACATCTCTGACAAGTAAAGCATGCCATATATTGATGATACGGAGAATGAGGAAACCACTACAATTTGCACTAGTCGAGTTCCAGATGATAAGAGAAAAAGCTCTTGAAACATGTCCTGTGAAAAAGCAGTGTGAGTGAAGCAGTGTGTCAATAGCTTCTCGATTCACTTTTACACTTGTGTTACTTCACTAAGCTTGTAGGTTATTCAGGGATCTTCCCCAATTATTGTTTCTTCTGTGCTTATGTTTTCTCAGTCATTTTTGTTGTGGCTCTGCCCCCCTTGTCCTTGCCTTTAAGAGATTATCGCTCTCTCTTAAATTCTCCAAACCAGTGGAACATGGTGTCATGTTAAGCAGAAAGATCCTAGAAAGCCCTCCTCAAATGTCCAAATTACTGTTTTTCATTTAAGCCACATCTTCTATCTAAAAAACCATAGCATGATAATGTTTTGTCTGAATCTCTAATGCACCTGCAAGAATATTCACACCTTCCAGAATTTCTACTTAAAAAAAAGAAATGAATAATGCAAAAAAGAGCTCTGCTTGCTGCCAATAAACTTGCTTGATTTTGAAACCAAGTTTCTGTTTAATCTTGGTAACTAGTTGTATAATAGATTATTATTAACATTTTGTATAAAAGACAAATTTGTAGACAGTACCTTTGTGAATAGGTGAAAAATTAAAAACTGAGACTTATTTTTGAAAATAGGCCAATGTTAGGTAAATGAAATTTCTAACAAAATGTACATAAGCAACTATGCTATAAAAGAACCATATATATATATATATATATATATATATATATATATATATATATATATATATATTAAATTTAAAGGGAGTCGACTAATGACATATATGATACTCAACTTTTTTTACAGAGTTAGGTCAAATGGGACATTGAAAGTGAACTGACATCTTTAGAATAAGAGAAAAGCCTGGAAAGATCTTAACCAAGTAATTCACCCTAATCAAGAATGATACTCAACACCTTGTAGACATGTCTCAACTGCACAAGCAACACAGCATAGTGAGGGGTTATATTATTTTTGGAGAGATTTCTTCCCTATAACCACACTTAAGTCTTCCTAAAGATATCAAAATTATTAAAAATGAAATTCTTTATACTGGTAGTAATAATGCAAGGGCTGTTCAATAAAGAATGATCCTAATTTTTTTATAGTCATAATTTTTCGCACTAACATTCAATCTTATATTCTGTTAGCTTAATGTGAAACAAAACACACCGTAGTACTTTCATTGTTGGTACTCCTGTTCCCGCCTGTGAGAACCATGAAAGCTCAGACATATTCAGTATCGCCTACCGCTGTAATGGAGGTAAAATGCAGTTAAAGTTGATGTTAGAGGTAGATCCGGAGTTTCTTTCAAAGGTAATCACTGCTGATGAAACTTGGCTACATCATTTTGATCCTGAGAGCAAACAGCAAAGCTCAGCATGGAAATCTCCTTCATCACTAACCCCACAAAAAGCAAAAGTGGTTGCTTCTGCTGGGAAAGTTATGGTCATCTCATTCTTTGATTTTCATGGAATGGTTTATCAGCATGTTGTACCTGCACACACATCAGTAACTGGACAACACTACAGGGATGTCCTGAAAGCATTGCAAGTCCATATCAGGCGTAAAAGACCACATTTCCATGAATCAGACTGGATGCTGCACCACGATAATGCACGGCCCCATATTGACTAAGTTGTAGCTGAATATCTTGCAAAAATGAATGTGAAATGCATCTCTCACCCTCCCAATAATCCAGATTTAGCCCCATGTGACTCTTTTCTATTCCCTAACTTGAAGAAACGCCTTCGTGGGAGGCATTATCCATCATCAGAAGCAGTGGTGAAGGCTGCGGAGGCAATTTTAAAGAATCTCTCACACAATGGTTTCTAGCTTGTCTTTGAAGACTGGCAGAAATGCTGGGACAAATGCATCGCATTCAGGAGAGACTATTTTGAGAAGGACCATCAAAATTATGAGGTTGAGTAAGGGTAAGTTGTCAACAACAAAATTGTGGTCATTCTTTATTGAACAGCCCTCGTATAAATTTCGTCCCTACTATAGTTGGTAGAGAAAGTAAAAATGTGGGTTCTATGAGACTTTACTATCTTAACCACTGCAAAAGCTAATGTCCTCAGAACTTATGTTCACATTTAGGAATATTTATCAGGGTTTAAATTAATTGGGTTTAAACATAATGCTGGCTTATCCTTAATGTGTATGCACAGCTGGTTAAATCATTTGCACGGTTTAATGTGCAAAACTGGATCTCTGGTTTTATTAAATTAAGCTTTATGGTTTTAGGTAAAACTGGAGAGGAAGTATATCTTAAAGTAAATTATTTTCGTGACCAGATGGCTCCAGAGTACCTAGTGCTTGTATTGCATATATTTCTCTCCTAATGAAGACCCAAAGCAGATAAAGCAACAATTGATGTGGAAACATAAAAACTTCTTTGGAAGTTAATATGTTCGATGGAACTGATCTCTCCATATCCAAGAAGATGATTAAGATGTAAGTATAAAATAGCCCCAATAATGAGCATTTTCTGTAATGCTTTAGCTATATTGACAAATTATCACAACCTACAGCTGTTTGCATTATTATTTGCAATATGCAGACTGTTATCTGTCTCATTCTTTTGCTTTCTTGCTGTATCTTCCTCTATGCCTTTTTCTCGCTGCTTGCATCTTTATTTCTCCCTATTTTTCTCCACATTTTTCCTTCCTCTCACCACCATCTCTCTGTGTAGCATACATGTTAATTTATGTTTAAAATTAGTAAAAAAATGTTTTCTGTTATGTTATCACTGATTAAGCACTGGTTTAAGAAGTAGAGCTCCATGTGCCTTTTGCTTCTGCTTCCAATGTAATTCTTAAATACCCTTTTGCTTGTAGTCAGGCTTATGTATGTGTATAATAGTTAAGTAGAAATATCTTCTTGAACATTCATTTCATTTGTAACTTTATAAATAACAGAGTGTTAGAAGTAAGTTCCAGAGAATTAGTTATAAGGCTTTTTGAAAAAAAATCAACCAGTATGATCCTTTAAGCCGCTGTGTAATTAGCAAATCATCCTCAGGAACTCCCACATGACAAACCTTTCTCTTAGTAACCATTTCAACAATTGTTACATTAGTGGTCGTATGGGCTACATATGTAGCCCAGCTGTGCGCAACTGACATTATTGCAAATAACAAAATTACTGCCTCACTAAAATATATTATAGCCAACTGACCATTTAGTACATACTGCATCAATAAGGTACCAAAACAACCATAAATGCAGAAGGAGATGCGTACTTGCAAAAACAAAATGACTGGGTTACATATGTAGCCCACACGACTACTCAAGGGTTAAGATTAATGAAGCTTGCTATACACGTTCACAGAGACAGTGAATATTACTCTCGGTTTTATTGTAGGATGCATTTAAGCACACTCTCGCTACTTCAAAACAGAAAATTTCAACTTTTTGGTCAAAAAAGTCATTTTAATACCTTTAAAACTTTCTGGAGGCTAAAGTTATTTAGACACAGAGAAACCTAGAGTAATTTCAAAAAGAGAATGAATTACAAACCTGTTCTTAAAATATAAGGCCAAAATTTAAGTTATTTTGTCACAAGGGAGTTTTTTGATGACATAACAAAAAAAATTAAATTTGACAATAATTTTCAAACTATCAAATTGAAATTGATAAAATTTGTGTTGGATCATATTTGCACTATCTTATATCTACTCGTATGGTATAAATCTTAAAAAGTTGGCCTTATTAGTTTAGGATTTCAAATTTTCAGTCATTCATATCCAAGGTTTGCTTTATATGGGGTAAACAATTCTTTGCACTACAGGTTTCGCAGTGTGGGACCAGCTGGCAAAGCTGACTGCTGTGGCAATATTTTGGATGATAGGAAGTTCACAGTAAGTATAGTAGAGTATGTTGTGTAAGTTATTTCTAACATACATAATGTCACCCGAACATCAGAATTCCCAAAAGAACCAGCTGGCAGGTAGTGCCAGATGGTAAGCATTCAGGCCACACCTACCCATTTATCTGTGTAGCGCTCATGCAGGGGATGGCTAGAAGAGCGGCACAAGCCCTGCACCGTCTCTTTCCCCTCTTTCCTATACATAATATTGATATAGCAAACTTTATTGCCTGATCTTGTGTATCCTGCATACAGTTTTTAATCCTTTTCCCGCAAGAAAAAGTTCTCGCTGTTGAAGAACTCTCTGCTTGTTCTGTGCAGATTAATTTAGTCAAATTGTAGGTTTTAGGGAACATATTGTCTAAATCATGAGACCACAAGTACTCATAGAGGACACTCAAATTCTTACAAGGCTCAGAATCTGAAAATATGGCTTTGTTTTCTTCTTCTGCTTCTTATGGCACTACAGTCCCTCTCCTCTGTCCTAAGTGTCCTCACATTAAGTGTTGCTATAGTAATTTCCTGTCACAAGTTTGTCTTTGGGTTCTTGGTTTTCTTTTACGTGGTTTGCTGCTGTGTCATGTACTGCCAGTTTATCCATTTGTAATTTATGATTAGTTTTTGGTAATCTACTTTTGCAGTGTTGCCCCTCTCTCTTTCCTCTCTAGCTCTTGCTCTGATTTTTTACTGTATTTCTGTTTCCTGTCTCTAAATAATAGATGTGAATGTAATTAATCTATAATAATGATCTATAATCACTGCAAAGCCATAAAAAATATCATACAACAGAACAATAATAGTAAATATAAAGGTGGACACACCAAGGTAATGTAATAGATACATTAAATAATAATTTTCATCACCCTGCACTGTGGTGAATTGTGCTGGAGAACTGTACTCGTGTTCTTTACCATGAAATGTGCCACGGTTTGATCTCACACATGGGGGTGCAGATTTTAAGTACCAGATATAGGACCAGTTTCAACTCAGATTTGTAAGGAATTTAGAAAGCTGCAATATAAGTAGCTGGCTAGCCCATGTCAGATTCCAAGTTGTATTCTTTGGGTTACTGTTGTTTCTTTTTAAGTAATCGTCATGCAAAGAACAATTTAATTTTCTGTCTTTGACCTTTCTATCTCATTTATTCCCAATTAAATCAAGCAGAAACAATAAGTCATGCAATAGGACATACCCAAAACTGAATAACTTGTGCCAGAAAAGACAATTTAAAATGTTGTAATAACCTTTGGTATTCAAAAGGCCTAAATGTGCTCTCACACAATTTTAGCTACTTTTGTTTCCACAAATTTACTTGGCTGATACTAGAAGGTGGGCACTATGACAACTCCAAGTATGAACCAAGGCTACTAATGTTATCAAATTGGTTTCTCTTATATATCCACTTCGTGCTAATATAAACCTTTCTATGAGCACTTTATATTGTGACTTTGTAGGTTCGTGGAATGAAAAGTCCAATTACACCACTCAAAAATGTTCTTTATTTCCACCGACTTACAGTTAAACTCTTGCCAATTACACAGAATTACTTGCTGCACACAATTACAATTCACCAGTTCGTCCGTCACAATTTCCTTGTACTCGCGATTACATAAACTCCGTTGCACATACCAGTTACGTACAGTCTTCCGTTGCACAATCCTTTCGTTCATTAACACGTCACTGACGAACACTGCCTTCTTACACCAAGAACTGTCCTCACTCACACACTAACCAACTGACTCCCTGACTGACTAGCTGCAGCCCTTTTATAGGCATCTCGCCGTCTTCTAGACGTTTTCCAGATGATGAAAGATCCCGTAATTTCTGGAACCAGGTGGAAGTGAAACAGACCGCACAATTATGTTTCTTTCCCCAGTCGTCCCTGTCACCACTATAAGACAAACGAGGGGAGGGCGTAGCTAACATTGACCTCCCCCTGCCTTCCGCTCCCAGCTGCTTTACAGGGTGTTCCAACGGTCGCGTTACACTGCTCCCTCCTCAAAGCTGTTCGCCCCGAACAGCCCCAACGTAGCGTGCGAGGCGGTCCAGGTGTACCACCAGCATCCGCTCGGAGTCTCAGCCAGAAGTAGCGCTGCCGTAGTTTGCGAATCATTCGGTTCGCTCCCAGGTGTCCTCCTGAAGTACCGGCGTGCACTTCCTCCAAGACTTCCGGGACCTTGCTCCGGGGAAGTACAACTGTTCTCTCTGCGCCTTCCCATCGGGTGACTCCCATACCCGGAACAGCACGCCCTCTCTGGTCTTCAACGAGTCCCATCGGGCCCAGTGCGACTTGTAGGTGGCGCTCCTCGGTGCGATGTCCTCCCAGGTTGGTCTCGTCCCTGCGTCCACTTCCCTCAAGAGTGGCCCCAAGTCTGCGTCCGCCAGCTGCTCCCTCCTCAGGCCTGCGCTATCCCAGCCTTCAGCAGGCACTGCCACAACTACTCGGACTGCTGCGGCACGCTCCTCCTCTTCCACTCTTGTGCGCTCGTGGCCGTCCTGGATCTGCGATAGGACACCTCCAATGCAATGGTCGCTGGCGTCGGTGTCCACAATGAAGGCGCCACCCGGTTGTGGGAAACCCAAAATTGAAGCACTGCACAGGGTCCCCTTCGGGTGCTGGAAAGCGTCTCCGGCGTCCTCCGTCCACACATAAGGCCGGTTTTCCTCCGTCAGGCGGGTGAGGGGTTTTGCGATGTTGTCGGCCTTTTCCTCTAAATCATTAAGGCGGTCGTCTACTTGGCCCATCTGCTTGCCCAGCTCCGTCACGTCATCCCTCACGCCGGCCAACTGTTCTTGAAATTTGGCGGCGAGAGCCTCGTTCGCCACCTTCATTTCCGTGGTCAGTTCGGCCATCTTTGAGGTCATTGTCGTGGCCAAGTTGTTGTTAGCCGTTTCTATTTTTGCAGCGAGGTTTTCATTTGCCGTCTTCATTTGTTTCAACTCGGCGGTGAGGTTGTCGTTGGCCGTCTTCATTTGTTTCAACTCGGCGGTGAGGTTGTCGTTGGCCGTCTTCATTTCCATCATTTTCTCCAAAATCTTTTCCAATGCCGCGTCCATGGTTGTAATGTTCGGTGATGTTTTCCCGCTTCCTGACACCAGTGTGACTTTGTAGGTTCGTGGAATGAAAAGTCCAATTACACCACTCAAAAATGTTCTTTATTTCCACCGACTTACAGTTAAACTCTTGCCAATTACACAGAATTACTTGCTGCACACAATTACAATTCACCAGTTCGTCCGTCACAATTTCCTTGTACTCGCGATTACATAAACTCCGTTGCACATACCAGTTACGTACAGTCTTCCGTTGCACAATCCTTTCGTTCATTAACACGTCACTGACGAACACTGCCTTCTTACACCAAGAACTGTCCTCACTCACACACTAACCAACTGACTCCCTGACTGACTAGCTGCAGCCCTTTTATAGGCATCTCGCCGTCTTCTAGACGTTTCCAGATGATGAAAGATCCCATAATTTCTGGAACCAGGTGGAAGAGAAACAGACCGCACAATTATGTTTCTTTCCCCAGTCGTCCCTGTCACCACTATAAGACAAACGAGGGGAGGGCGTAGCTAACATTGACCTCCCCCTGCCTTCCGCTCCCAGCTGCTTTACAGGGTGTTCCAACGGTCGCGTTACAATATTCTAGTAAACTATTTTGACACACGGAATGCAAAATGCAAAAAAATTATTTAAAACTAGTTCATAATTTCTGTATGGCTCCTTAAAATGGCCCCTCTTAAGGATCTTCTGAAGGAGTTTGTGTATGTTATAAAATAACTCTTTATAAAATTCAATAATAAGCACATTTATAATACATTTTAATTCCACTATACCAGTTATGTGTATTTCAGCTATAGGTTCTTGTAGTCAAGGTCTGTCAAATTGTTTTGGTTATGTTTTACTTATGTGACTTACATATAATAATATCATGTTAAGAATTCACACTTTTTATTCCTTATTAGTATATCATATTCTACTTAAAGTTTCAGCAAGTCTGGTAGTTTTCAAATAGACCTACTTCAATTTATGATAGGTGTAGGGAGGAAATGGAAGATAAAGATAATTGCTTTCATTTACAAGTAAAATAATTAATGCTCTTCATGTTTTATTGTAAAACCTTTCTTTGTTTACAAAAATTTATTCTTTACAGTTTTACCTTACACTACAATCATATACACTAATGCTTTTCACTGTTCCTGGCACCTGAATAAAGTGGGTGGAACATGTATTGCATTCCATCCAAAAATTCAGTTTTGAGTTTTTTTTCATGATATACATGTTGAGGACTACTGAAAATAAAAGTATTATTAAAAAGCCCTATATATGTAAATGTATATCTCCAAGAGAATGACACATACCATAACTCAATTACAAGTTAGATAAATACCAATCTTCATATCTAAATTTAGCATCTTCAAGGATGTGATGCAAAGAACTTCATGAAACTTCTGATGCAAACTACCCTTAAGATATAACGTTTGTGTTTCTTAAAAATGGATATAATGCTTTTGACTAAAATATCATATTTATATCTAAGATAAAGAATATGCTGGGTATTCTGTTAAAAATGCTGCTCCTGGTGAATGAATTTTTGTATAACTGGTAAAGCATATCAACTAAACAAAAAGGTATTCTGCAAAAAATATAGCTCTCTTTTTACTTACTATGTAGATCAAATCAATTTCATACCTCTCTCAGCAGTGTAAATGGTAGCATGTCTGCCTCACATTCAAGAGGTCCCGAGTTTGAATATCTGTCAGGGTAAATTATCTAAATAAAGTTTCTTTCCTATGGTTTTCTCTTATCTTGAAAGATGAATGTCTGGTTACCCTAAGCTCTATGGATCCTGGGCTCATTTAACCATCATGTCAGGCATTTCCTTCATCATTCAATATGGCAGTGTTGGAGGAGGTAAATTAAAAAAAGAAACAAGAAAATAATTTCATTCTAGGAGTTAACAGTTGCTAAGGTATTCATTGCTATTGGTCTGAATCCTTGATTTCCTTCTTATATATTTTTTGAAGTGCTATGTTGTGATTCTTTTGTTTCTTATGGGGTGTAGAGTTAATTGAATTTCAGAGCTAAGCCATAGCAACCTACAGTTTAAAAGTCCCTTGCCTCAGCCTTCCTTGTACCATAAATTAAATAGATAATTTCTACAATCACTTAATTCAAATAAAATTTAGCACAAGGCAAATATAATATAGCAAAATTAATACAAATGTAATATATCAGACACTTTAAAACATAGTGCTTTTGATTTAGGAAGTTTCCAAACATTTATTTCCATCCCAGCATTGAATTTTTGAGAAGAATACAGAATGATATGTTGAGCAAGTTCCTCAAACCACCACCAGAGGAGACCTCGGACCATAAGTTGCCAGATCATCAATGTTCTTGTGAGGGCAAATGATAAGTTAAGCTTCTTAAAATCAGTTCATCAGATATCAAACCAGATAACTGACTATATTACTGATAATAATATATTAATAAACACCAGTTAGACAGTAGCAATGGATATACACACAATAGAAAATAAAGACTATCTAGCCCCAAAAATTCAACTGCTAAACCAGACTACTGAGAAGGTAGAAACTACCAAATTTCTGGAACTTTGGGTCCAGAACAATTTAAAGTGGGATACCCACATAAGTCACATAGTCAAAAACTTAGGTACAGCCTGCTACATGATACAGGAACTTGCAGGTTGTACAAGGGGGAAAACTGTCAGAATGACTTACTTTGCGTACGTTCACTCATTGCTACGATATGGTGTAATGTTATGGGGAGAGTCACCTGCCAGTAAAGGATACTTCATAATGCAAAAGAAAATAGTTCGAGCTATGGTAGGAGAAAGAGCAAGAGCATCATTCAAACCTTTATTTAAAAGACTAGGTATTCTTCCCTTTCCTTGTATTTATATATTTGAAATTATGTTTATGCATAAAACTAGTAACAATAGACTCACACACAGCAGCACAGCACATGAATCAGTGCATAAGTATAATACAAGACAAACCACAAATCTACATGTCTATCAACATAAGAGTTGCCTATGCCAAAAAGTATATTACACTCTGGTATAAAGATATACAGCTCTCTTCCAAAATTTTTAAAGGAAATAAAACAGGAAAATGCATTCAAAAGTTCATTAAAGGTATATCTAATTAACCACTGACTTTTACTCAATTCAGTACTTTCTAGCTAACAAATGTAAATAATCTGCCTTTACATATGTACATACTGTATTCTTGTAAGTTTATATGAATTTTATTTCTGTAAATTATTTTATTCTTGTAAATCCATATAAATTTTATTTCTAGTTAAATCAATACCCAGTATTTCTTCAGTTTATTAATCTGTAAATATTTTTTATGTATCTTTTGACATGTTCAACATTGATTGCACTTCTCTGTACTAAACAATTAACTGGATTAATACATTACTTAATTACTTACTTACTTACTTACTTACTTACTTACTTACTTACTTACTTACAGATATACCACACAGAACCAGTTGATAACCGGTTGATAATGGAAACATATCTCCAAAACATGCTCCGGGAAATATAAAAAGTAAGTGTTGTTTAGTGTTATTAATTGAATCACCTTTAGATTTAAGAATAGAATACTTTCTCAGTTGCTATATATAGGTATAGTACATAAAGTAAATAAGTATGTAAGGACTACAAACATGGCCAATATTGCACACTGAGTATGGGTAAAGGGAACTACCATCCTAAATTAGAGTCCAATTTGGCTGGATTTGGGGTACTTTTGTTCTTATCATTAGAGTTTATGAATGAATATGGCTGACTACTAATATAAGCTTAGGTTTCTAGAGCACACATATTTCTGTATTGTTATGAGACATATTACATGTGTACATCAAAGCTCAAGTGCTTTGCTGGTATAATTTTTGCAACTTCCAATTTGGATGGTGGTATTGTATGGAGACAGCTGTCACCAAGCAAGAATCTGTAACACTATATCTAAGGCTATAACTTTTACATAGGAAGATTTAGAATGTCTTAATTTTATTGTGTTACAAAATAGAAAACCCAGGTATGTGCCTCCTCAGTGCCTTGTGGGCTTGGATCCATTGTGAGGTCGTATACATGATTTAACTCGACCAGCAATATTATTTAACTCTTCTATATGATAAAGGAGTTCACTTTAGTAAATTTTTGGCCTTCCTCAGTTCTGTTAATGACCAAATAGCGAGGACTACAATACTCTGTTATTTAATTTGTTCTAATATTAACAATTTAGTTTATTCTTTTTTTTATTGCTGTCATAGTGATAATATCCTCAACCATTGCAAATGTTTCCAATGCCGTGCTCACATCCTGCATACCACCCTTGCTTAGGTAATAGTCCTGGCCTGGAATTGGCTCACCTCAAGGTCTCACCTACCAATGTTAAGTCAGAGGGACCCAATCGCCTTCAGGCATACATCAGATCATGCAATGGTCTCTGCACAGGTCGAAGCTGTTTTACCAACACAGGCTGCAAAATTTATTAAAGCCAATATGCTTACGAGTTATCTGGTGTGCTTTGAAATGCATAGGACCCTGAACTCCCCATGTGGTTTTTATAAACTCCAGCGTATTGGACGGTATGTCCAATGAGGAGATTCAGAAAATTTGGTGGAACAAGTTGTGACCGACCAATGTATATCGAGTTCACAACAAGGAACTGGAGAAACTGGTGCCAATTTGTACCCTGTGTCTTATATTTCATCAGGTAGATCTCCCGCAAAAAATTAATGCAGGATATGAACGTTTTGAAGTGTGGCCATATATACCCAATCCATTGAGGTGCTACAAATGCCAGCTCTTTGGCCAACAAGTGGTTCTTGTAATGGAGTTGGTACCTGCGTTTACTGTGGCGAAGTCAAGCATGATAATGCATGTACTTCACCTGCGACATGCATTAGCTGCAAGGTAATCTTTCATCAAACTCCAGAGAATAACCCATTTCATGGAGGAAAAGGCGATCCAAGGGTTCCTAGTAAGAGAGAAGATGTCCTTGCAAGCCCAAAAGCTCTTACATATTCTTCAGCCTTCTGTTGCTAGGTTGATTACTTGTAGTGCACTTGCAATTAAGTTGGTATCTAGACGTGAAATCGCAACACAAACTAGCGACTTAAATGGGACAGTAATTGCAGAAAGAAGAATCACACCAAGATCACAGCCAAAGCAACAGACACCAGCAGGTACAAGAGTGAGCACACCTACCAAGTCCAGTCCTAAGAAGAATGTTTCAGCCAACTCACCATCCAAAGCATCTACTTCAGGAATGACATTTAAACCAATAATATATAATAAATCACTAACCAAATTTAAGACCTCATATAAAATAACTGACTTCCTTAGGGACAATAATAAGACCAGTAAAAAGACAGTAAACTAGCATAAAAGTCTGCGATTATTTCCTATGAAATCACAGTCTGAGGATTCATCTGGAGGAGACTCAGAATGGCGACTATCATTGTCATTGATCGAGGTTCTTGAGCCAAAATGTTCCTACTCCATAGAGAATATGGAATAGGAAGACTCTGCCCTCACTGCCAGAATGATAGTGAAAAAGGGCATGATAAACCTGCTGAAAGGAGTGTTGGCCAACATTGAGAACGGGGGCAAATTGATTCGACCAGCACTGTGCAGATGGCTTTAAAACATGTTTTTCAAGCTAAGTTGTAGAATTTAATTAGGAAAATGTTTTTTTTTTTAATTTCTTTTAGCATTTTATTTATTGTTATTTATAGTACAGGGTGATTACAAATGATTCTTCATGTTTTGACGTCCTATAACTTTGAAAATATAATGCCCACCCATTTATGCTAATAAACAATTGAGAGAGGATATTTCAAACTTTTGTAAACTTTTCCAGGAAGCAATGGAAGATGAATTTCCCCTCCGACTCATGTTGAGTGGTGAGGTGAATTTCCACCTACATGGTAATGTGAATCATTACAACGTCCACATATGGGGCATGGCAAATCTCAATGTTACAATGGAAATGGAAAGAGATACTTTAAAGATTAATGTTTTCTGTGCAGTGTCACGTAGCAACTTTTACGGGCCCTACTTTTTTTTCTGAAAAAATGTCGTGGGTATGATGTACCCACACATGCTACAAAACTGATTGTTTCCCAGGCTGATGGTTGATATGCTGCACTTCATATTCCAACAGTATAGAGCTCTGCATCATTGGCATCGATAAGTACATTGCCGTCTGAATGAGGAACTTCCAAACAGATGGATTGGGTGATGTGCTCAGGATGATTTGGCATTCTTCAGGTGGTCCTCTAGGTCTCCCAACCTTACAGTTTGTGACCATTTTCTTTGGGGATACGTGCAAGATAATGTGTACGTACCACATTTGCCGACAACATTGGCTGAACTCCAGGGTCGCATCACTTCTGTGCTGGCGAACATTGACAGGGACATGCTAAACGTGTATGGGCTGAACTTGACTACCACACAGATGTGTGTTGTGTAACATGAGCAGAGCTCACAGAACATTTGTAATGATGTGTAAGAAACTTGGAAATGTGTTTTTTCATATAATATATCATTCCTTATTTTGTATGCAATACTTTTTGGAATACATTTACATAAAACCTGACGTATCATTTGTAATCGCCCTGTATATAATTGTTTTTTTTCTCCTAACTGTGAATGTTGATTTTATTTGCATTTTTATATTTATTTTTTGTAACTTATATAATTAAATTTATCTCTGGCTATTGCCATGATTAGTTTTTAAAGGGCGCTGATGATCTCATAGTTGAGTGCCCTTACATACAACTCCTCCTCCTCCTCCTCACCACCACCACCACCACCACCACGTCCGCCTCGGTAGTGTGGTGGTAGCGTGTCTGCCTCACGTTCAAGAGGTCCCGAGTTTGAATCTCGGTCAGGGTCAGTTACCTGGATAAGGTTCTTTCCAGGTTTTCGCTTTTTTTCATTTACGTCCGCCCCAATATTAAGTTATATCCGACGGTGAATGAATTGTGTGAAATGATGCTCAAATGAGTCCAGGGTCCGTTGAGCTTAGAGCTACCCGACATTCATCTTGAAGGATAAGGAAATAACCCGGAAGAAACCTTATCTAGGTAACTCACCCCGACCGAGATTCGAACTCGGGACCTTTTGAACATGAGGCAGACATGCTACCATCTATGCTACCGAGGCATGCCAGGTTTTCCCTTATCCTGAGAGACGAATGTCGGGTAACTCTAAGCTCTATGGACCCTGGGCAAATTTGAGCACTCTTTCACCCATTCCATTCATTGTCCGATATGACTTAACGTTAGAAGATGTAAATTATGAAAACAGAAATTATCATTATCATCATCACCCGGATGGCAGTTGTTTGACATATTCCAGTTTGATTTTTGGTTGATGTAATTTATAATCCATCAATTCTAAGTAGGATTCCTTCAGTGCTCTCAGCTTTGGCTGCTATTTGGATTAGCTCCAGTGTTACCTGTGTTGCCCGCAAGCCCTGCAGGGAACCTTATGTCATATAAGCTAGAATTTTCTTCGGTCAATTTCCTAGAAAACTAACCAGTATGCTTTTATGTAGCGAAATGGCATAGAATTTTGCTACTCTGTATCCAGTTTCATCATATTTGAGAGATGAAACCTCCTGAAATAGTCTCATGGTTAAGCAGTGGCCAATAGAATACATGGACATTAGACTTCTCTTTTGTGTCCATTGTCACCATAGAAGCCAGCTGTCTTGTGTCCAAGCCACATACATAATGATGGGGACTATGTGTGCCTGGAAAACCTGTATCTTAGAGCACACAGGCATTTCAGACCTCAGGATTGATTTCAGAGAGGTGCTGACAGCCTCATGTAGAGATGTCCCTGATGTTAGGAAAAGTAAAACCTTTATCAAATTTTGTTCCAATTTTTACATTTAATCCTTTCACTTCTTAACTGCAATTTGAAGCAGTCTGCAGGGATATGGTCCCTCATAAGTAGAATGACATGACTGCTGTCATGGCTAACAGACATACACAGACATACACCAATATGGGCAGGACTTCTATATGAGGCAGAGGTTTTTCTGCATGGAATTGAAGGCTCTTAAACAGAAAGGGACAAGGTCTCAAAACTTAACTGAACGTATCTTCTGATTTTTCACCATGCTTAACAGATAACTATTCACAAAGTCATGTGAACCAGTTAGCGTCCAGCAACACTGGAGAGGCCAGGAGTTGCTTGCAGCCTCACTGCAGCATACTTTCTACCCTAAACAAAATATTTATGAGCAGCTGATGTATAAATGGCCCTGTAGTTGCAGCCAACAAATTAGTTGTTACAGAACATTCACTCAGAAGATCCAGACTATGGCATTGACGATGTTGATGGAAGACCATGGTTTATATGCTTGAAATAATTTATCATTACTAATCGAGTATCAGCTGAGGATAGGAGCAAGAGCTCTTGAAACATGTCCTGTGAATAAACAGTGTGAGGGAAGCAATGTGTCAATATATTCTCGATTCACTTTTGTATTAATTTATCATTGTTTAATCTTTGTTTATATAGTCAGTCATATTCACAATTTCTGACATTGTTAAAGAATATACACAAGCAACTGTTCATTACAGAAAGAGATGTTGTTTAGTCTGAAGTTCACAGCAGTACCGGTGTAAAGAGAGAAGCAATATTTACAGTTCCTTACTGTAAATGAGTTAATACCGGATAGAGGAATGACTTCATTTCAAGCCTTAAAGTGCACAGGTGGTTTACTTTTCCTTTCATGAAAATGATTATCCTTCTCTAATGCTCTTTTTTTTTTTCCTTCAAGCTTTACATGTAGTCCTTTGCTGAATTTTCCACAGTATTGTCAATTTTTTAAAATTTGTTTTTCTTTCATATTTTACATTGGTGCTTCAGCTCTTTGAATCTAGCCTGAATACTACACTTTGAATTGTTTTAATGATAATCTGCTTCTGTTCCAGGATTTTAGCTTGGATACTTTGAAGAAGATGCTGCTAGATGAGGCATATTCTTTCCAACTTACCTCAAAATGAGCTAAAACATCCTTGACTGCAGATTTTATTAAAACTTTCAGTCATTCCATTAACAATGTTCTTGAGTAAAAACTATGTATAATTCTATCACAACTTAAAATTTATCTTTTATAGGAATAGTTCAGGTTTTCCATTTTTCTTAGCATGTGTAAGCATATCTCATATTACTGATGAACATCAGTATATATCAGTATAATATTTGCAGAAACACACAAGTGTATCTCAGTCTTCTTCGTGGATATTGGAGAGAACAGTATCATGAAACATATAGCTCCCAAGGACGTCTTTGTTTTTCCACATCACTAGCTGCCTTATGTGCTTTGCTCTTCATTAGGAGAGAAACCTATGCCATTGATACAAGCACAATTCTGGAGCATTTTGCACACAAGAACAATTTACTTGAAGAGAAATTTCACCTCCAACTGTATATTGCTCTGAGATTGGCTTTGAATATCAAGAAATAATGCTTTTAAGTCCTTCCGGCTTTATGTTGTCTGCTTGAAATGTGTAGCTGAATTTCTTGGATTGATCTAAAGCATCTTGCAATGTTTGGACACAATTCTGAGTTGGGAAGTGTGCTGTACTAGTAGTTGGATGCTTTTTCATGGATCTGCTGGTGGGCTGACCAAAGTTTTTTCCTGTGAATTAGAAGTACCAGGCAAACCTGACTGTCTGCATTGCCCTAATGGAATGAATGGTTGAACCTCACTGTGTTCTTTCATCCTCTGCAAGAGAAAATCTTTCTGTTGCTGTCCATTTGCTGTTACTTCAAATTCACAGCCAATGCAAACTGATATCAACATATGATATAGACATAAATACATGTAAAACAAAGGTCATACAATTTAGGAGAATAGGAATTGCATCTAAAACAGACATCATTATATGTGATAATAGCATATTGGAAACTGTAAACTCTACAAATGTGTGAAAATATGTTTCTGCCCATGATGTAAGTTGAAAAGCTTTGGTTGTGATAACTCTACCACCCGGCATCAGAGCACTGTATCTGCATGCGCTTACACAGATGTTGGCAAAATCATCAGCTTGTCCAACCAGCAAGGATGCTCTACAGTAGGGTACAAACACTGTACCAAACAAGCATGTATAATTTGTATTTAATAAATCATGTTTTGAAATGTTTGTAATATTTTGCCAAAACTTCATTGAAGGTTTTATAAAACATTAATCCATTTCTGAAATTGTAATGAAGAAGAATCTTATAAGAAATGGAAACCAAGTACCTGTAAAAAGAAATAAAAATAATACCAGAAAAGAGACCAGGTTTTGTTATAGTATGTTTTAAATTTAGTTTCTCTATTATTTACATACAGCAGGTAGAACAATTATTGCACTCTACTCCACAAACTTTATCATGAGAATTTGCCAAAAATGTCACTTGAGAATCCCTTAGTTAAAAAATATTCATATTGTCTTGTCAGTATTTTCACCCAATTATCGGAAGGCACGACCAACTGGAGCAGGGTAGGGGACAGGAGGCACTCAGTCAACGCCTGCCCATTTATCTTGTAGCGCTAACCGAGGGGATGTTTAGGGAAGTATCACATACCATCTCATTCCCCTCCCCCTGACTTCTGGAACAACCGGGATGATACACCAAGCCGCGAAACTTCCAGACACAGCGATCCGCATATATAAGGCTTTAGTGGACGAGTCAGTTGAGTTCTTGGCGAGCATCCGTAACGAGCGCAGTGATAGCGAACTAACTGGAAGACTGTGTACGTGTACCAGAGGAGTTGTACGTAATTGTGAGTGTAGAGGGGACCTGTGACAGACGAACTGGTGGATTGTAATTGTGTGTGCTACGTAATTCTATGTAATCGGCAAGTGTTCCAACTGTAATTCAGTGGAAATAAAGAACATTTTGAGTTTGTGCAACTGGACTTTTAATTTCACGAACCCACAAAGTCACAATGGTGTCAGAAGTGGGATATTGCCACCATGGACATGGCATTGGAAAAGATTCTGGAGAAGATAATGGAAATGAAAGCCGAACTGATCTTAGAAATGAAAGCGGCAAGTAATAGCCTGGCCACGGAACTAAAAGCGAAGACGGAGGCAGCAAATAGCGACCTGATCGCAAAGTTGGAGACGACAAATCACAATCTGACTGCAAGGAAGGCTGAATTAACCACAGAAATGAGAGCAGCGAAAGACAGTCTGGCCACGCAAATGAACGTGGCGAACGAGGTACTCGCCGCCAAATTTGAGGAGCAGTTGGCCGGCGTGAGGGATGACGTCGCGAAGCTGGGCAAGTGGATGGGTCAAGTAGACGAGCGCCTTAATGAGTTAGAGGAAAAGGACGACAGTAACGCCAAGTCCCTGAACGCCACGGTGGAAGACGTCGAAGACCTTGCGAACCGCGTAAACAACCTGGAGGAAAGGCCGAAAGCAACACAAAGTCCCTGAACGCCATGATAGAGGACATCGTCGGCAGGAGGTTGAACGACTTGAAGGCCGACGCGCCGGGACGCGACACAACATAGGTGCGCGTCAAACCTCCTAAATACGACGGCACGTCAACGTTCGAGGTCTTTCGCCGCCAGTTCGACACGGTGACCAGGCACAACAAGTGGTCACCAGAGGAAAAGGCCGCACAGCTAATAACCAGCCTCCAGGGACGGGCCGCGGAAGTCCTAAACGTGGTCCAGACAATGGCGGGTCCCAAGCATAGCTGGGAGGCCCTGGAGAACCGTTTCGGGAACCACTGCCTAGCCGCAGCCTACCAGAGTCATCTGAAGACAAGGTCGCAACTGCAAGGAGAGACGCTGCAGGAGTTCGCCCTAGCGATTGAGCAGCAGGTTAGCAAGGCCTTGGTTGACCTTCCACCGGAGTTCGTATCCCGGGAAGCTGCCTACGGCTTTGTCGACGGGTACGAGACACCAAGATACGTCAGCGTCTAATGCTCGGCGACTACACAACCATCCATGAGGCACTAACGGCTGCATTTAGGATGGAGGCGACCAAGGTGACGGCTACTCGGACGTCGAGAACGAGGAGTGTCCACTACACTGGAGACAGAAGGCCAGCCGAGGGATGCCGGCGAAGACCTAGTGGCGTGTGTTGGGGGTATGGACAGCCGGAACACCTAGAGAGAGACTGCCGACACCAGGAAGAGCAGCCGGAAGAACGAGTAAGGCCCAGCGTGGCGAGGAGCACGTCGGCGCCGTCCACACCATCTCCTCGAGTGACACTGCGCGCCGTCAGCTGGCGGATGGATGACAGCCTCATCGCGGACGGTAGGGTGAGAGGGAAGCCTTGCCGCGTGCTGGTGGACACCGGGGCAGCCGTGACCGTGATCAGACCTGACATAGGCAAGTGTTTGCCGTCGAGGAAGCCGAGCCGACCATACCAGCTGATGACGACATCGGGCGATACCTTGCCTGTGGAGAAGGAGGCTCTGCTGAAGCTGACCTTGGGACGGAGTGCCGTGCGTCTGTAGGTTTTCGTGGCGAAGGTGGCTGAGGAGTTGATTCTGGGACTGGATGGCCTCAGGAACCACGAGGCGACGGTCGACGTTGGCAGGTAAGTCCTGCGGCTCAACGGAGAAGAGGTTATACTCCGTCAACCCCAAGAGCGCCTTGGAATCTGCAGGGTCGTTTTGAACGAAGATGTGGTTGTCCCCGCGAGGAGCAAGGTGGTGGTGACGGCGCGACCGGAAGGCCAGAGAACCAGGAACATGATGCTGGAACAGAGACGCCTGTACACGGACTATGTGTAGCCAGGACATTGCTGCCGTGCCGAGAGAAGGTGCCAGTAACACTGCTAAATCCAACGGACACCCATCACGACGTGCAGGCCACGACGGAGTTGGGAACGTGCGAGCCCGTGGTAAGCGTAACAGCAATCGACAAGACACACACAATACCTGGGGCCCCGGCTAGGTGGCTTGCTGGAGAAGGCAGCCGACCACCTGACTGTAGAACAGCTGGAGAAGGTTCGGCAACTGCTGAGATGATACCAGCGCGTCTTCAGCCAAGGTAACAGTAACTACGGCCGCACGGACAAAGTGCTTCACCGCATCGACACTGGGGATGCCCGGCCTATTCGGCAACCACCTAGACGCGTTCCGCTGGCGAAACAAGAGGCAGTACGAGACATGCTGGAGGACATGAGATCCAGGGGTATGATTGAAGAGTCTGACAGCCCTTGGTGTTCCCTTGGAGTCTTGGTGACAAAGAAGAACGGCGAGCTACGCTTCTGCGCGGACTACAGGAAGCTGAACGCTCTCACCCGGAAGGACTGTTTCCCCTTACCCCGGATTGAGGACATCCTGGACACGCCAGCTGGTGCACAATGGTTCTTGACTCAGGGCCTGAAGTCGGGCTACTGGCAGGTAGCTCTAGACCCTAGAGACAAGGAAAAGACCGCATTCTCGACATGTCAAGGGCTTTGGCAGTTCACAGTTATGCCCTTTGGCCTCTGCAATGCACCAGCTACTTTCCAACGCATCATGGAGTCAGTGATGAGAGGACTGACTTACGATGCCTGCCTGCTATACCTGGACGACATCATCATCGTCGGTAAGACTTTTGAAGACCATCTCGAGAATCTGAGTAAGGTGCTACAGAGATTGCAGGCGACCAACTTAAAGCTGAACTCGGAGAAGTGCCAGCTCTCCCGCAAGGAAATGAATTTCTTGGGCCACATAGACTCAGCAACCGGAGTAGCCACAGACCCGCAGAAGACACAGGCTGTGAGAGATTGGCCTCGCACATTAGATAAGAAAGAGTTGCGCAGTTTCCTGGGGCTATTAGGTTATTACCGACGCTTTATAAAGGGGTTCTCCAACATCGCCAAGCCCCTTACCCGCCTGAGAGAAGAACACCGACCTTATGTGTGGACGGAGGATGCCGAAGACGCTTTCCAGCACCTGAAGAAGACCCTGTGCAGTGCTCCAATTTTGGGTTTTCCACAACCAGTTGGTGCCTTCATTGTGGACACCGACGCCAGCGACCATTGCATTTGAGGCATCCTAACGTAGATCCAGGACGGCCATGAGCGGGTGATAACCTCCTACAGCAAGACGCTATCCAAGGCAGAGAAGAACTACTACGTCACCCGACGAGAAGTACTGGCGGTAGTAAAGACCTTGGAGCACTTCTACAGGTACCTGTACGGTCAGCCATTCCATCTGAGGACTGACCATTCCGCCCTAACCTGGCTATTGAGCTTTAAGAACCTGGAAGGCCAGACAGCACGTTGGAACCAGAGGCTGCAGGAGTACGACCTCACCTCAGAACATCGTAGATGGAAGAGCCACGGTATCGCAGACGCTATGTCCCGAAGACCCTGTCCAGAAGAGTGTGGCCAGTGCACAAGAATGGAAGAGAAGTAGCGTATCGCAGCAGTCCGAGTAGTCACGGCAGTGTCTGCAGATGGCTGGGATAGCGCAGGCCTGAGAAGGGAGCAGCTGGCGGACGCAGACTTGGGGCCACTCTTGAAGGAAGTGGACGCAGGGACAAGACCAACCTGGGAGGACATCATACCGAGGAGTGCCACCTACAAGTCGTACTGGGCCCAGTGGGACTCACTGAAGATCAGAAAGGGCGTGCTATTCCGGGTATGAGAATCACCTGATGGGAAGACTCAGAGAGAACAGTTGGTAGTTCCCCGGAGTAAGGTCCCGGAAGTCTTGGAGGAAGTGCACGCCGGTACTTCAGGAGGACATCTGGGAGCGAACCGAACGATTTACAAACTACGACAGCGCTACTACTGGCTGAGGCTCCAAGCAGACGCTGAGCGATGGTGCCGTCAATGTCATGTGTGCGCGGTGAGACGCGGCCCCCAGACCAGAATCCGGGGTCGCGTGCAGCAGTACAACGTCGGAGCACCATTAGAACGGATCGCTGTTGACATAGCTGGATCATTCCCAGTGTCCGACCGAGGCAACAAGTACCTAATGGTGGTCGTGTACTACTTCACCAAGTGGCCGGAGGTGTATGCCATCCCGAACCAAGAGGCAAAGACAATCACAGACTGCCTCGTGGAGCAAGTGTTCTGCCGATTTGGGGTGCCGTTAGAGCTGCACAGTGACCAGGCTACCAATTTTGAGTCCAACCTGATGAAGAAGGTAACTATCTAATCTCATCTAGTTTTACTTTTTGATTACTAGCACTCGATGTTGCATTTGGGATAAAATGCGTAACATAGAATTCGGGGGTACATTTATGAAAACTTGTCTAAAGAAAAAAGCACGACATCTAGCGCCATATTGAAAAAATGGTCCCTGCATTATTTTTGGGAGATTAATTTTATATTACTGTATGTGATAAGAACATTTCAAACTACAAGTTTTAAATTGAATTACAAAGGAATTAGTTTATTATAATCTTCTCGGCATGAATATAAGGTGTTCAAGTTTTGTTTAATAAAGTGTATAAGCAATAATTATAAAAGTAACAAATATAATATTGAGGGGGAAAGGGAGGAGGGTGGGACATTGTATGCTATTATTAATAACTGAGTTAATAAACACGACACATACCTTCTAGCATTGATCGTTGGCGCGTTCTCTTATTCTGAACCGAGTCCATATTCTTCACAATGAACCTATCACAACCAGAAATCACGAAACCAACTGCACTCGTGGAATGCGCTCGCTGTAAACACGCAGCAGCCTCGGTGGAGCTGGTAGCTGCAGAATTAGCAACGCATTGTTGCCACCACCCGCTTCCCTTAAAAAAAAAACACTCGGTTTGCACCAATCGCAATGCATAAAACTGATAATGTAGTATGACGCAAAATAATTTTGTTTAATATTTCTACGTTTTACATTTTAAATAAGATTCACTTTTAATGAAACGTACAAACGCGCCAAATGTACGCGGGAGTTGTGGGCAACAGTGGCCATTTTCAAAAACAAAACACTCTCGCGAAGACAGAACGTTTTCTTTCCCTCTTTCATTATCATTATTAATAAAAACATAAGCGAAAATAAGGAATTGTTTAAACATGTTTCTTAATAGCATTACTGCTACCACAAAAAGCAACGCGCGCGTGTGTGCGTGCGTGTGTGTGTGTGTGTGTGTGTGTGTGTGTGTGTGTGTGTGTGTGTGTGTGTGTGTGTGTGTGTGTGTGTGTGTGTACCCCGGATACACTTGAGCATTATCTAACCCATTTTATTCATCGTCCGACATGACAACGTTGGAAGACGTAAATTACAAAAATAATTAAATATAATAACATATAATTTGGTAGTTATATTTTTTTAACTTTCACTTGGCTTTTGACAGTACCTCTCTACATTTCTATTGGATTTTGAACAAAGCATCGAAAGTAAATTGGCAATGATTTATCACTAGGATTACCATATCATATCAAAAAAGTGCGGGAA